>BMAU01004076.1:0-15000 GCA_019973935.1 Trichonephila clavipes
AACTGTTGCCAAACCTACAATACAAAATTTGAGTTCTTGAAAGAATAATTTTTAAAAAAGATTTATTCGAAAAATAATCCCAATTACGTATCAAAGGACAATAAATAGATAAATATGACAACGTATAAACATAACCATAGAATAGTTATACAATAATTTGGAAAAATCTAAGCGTAAAGTTTAAATTTTCGCATTCAGAGCGAATCGTGACGTCATATATATGACGTCATAACACCAAAAAATCACTTAAAAATTAAATTTAAAAAAATTTAGAGAGAATTTCGAAATAAAAAGTGCATAAGATCCTGACCAGAGACAAATGCAACGTTGTGTCAATATTTCAGATTAATCCATGCAGAACTTTTTGAGTTATGCGCGCATACACAAACCAACACAACATTTTTATATATATAGATTATTATGTATATATATATGTAAGGATAATTAAATTAGATTAAAAATTAAATTCCCTATCTAGCACTTGATTCATCCTTCTCAGGTCTCATCTTCATGTATCAAACTAATCACCCATTTATTTCTTCCGAACATATGGCCTAGCCAATAAACATGTCTAATTCCAGATCGTTAGATTTAATAGTCAACATATGTCAGCATTAACTTGCACAAGCACCATCTTCAAAGCAGCGACACTTACCAGATGTTTTTCACGTGTTATTCACGTGAAACCCCCACCATGGCGTGTTTTTTACTCCCTGGTCTTAGCATCAGAATAGATGTAGAAACGATAGAATAAAGACCTTCCTTTTTAAACTTTAATCTGATTCTGTCTTTAAAATCATGACAGAATTAAAGCCGGTAGGATCTTATTTGCCATTAACTTTCAAATCTTAACGTAAAAAACTAATCTTTTTTATAAAATAATTTTAATATAAAAACTAAAGCCAGCGACCATAATAACTGATATGGAGAATTTGACGGAACACCGAATGCACCATATGCCAATATGCTGAAGACGTCGGATTGCCGGAATAAAAAATGGTACTGAAAAAAAATAATAATAAAAACGCACTATTATTCCCTGGAAGAACATCGCTCTTAAACCCCGAGAAGAATGCAGTGTTTACCGCCGAACGTTATTTCTACCGTTGCTGAAGAGACCAGCAAGTTTGCCATGAAAGAACCAACTTTCGAATGACGAAAAAAGAAACAAAACAAAAGGGGGAAAGCGTGTGTGAATCTCCTAAACTCCGTGATGAAAGACATCACTCTTTTCCACCAGAGAAAAATAAAGAAAAGGAAAAAATCTTCTTCGCCGGGAAGTCTGCACGGTAATACTGTGAAATAGTGAAGTATCAACCTGAAAGAAAATATAAATGAATAAAATTTTACTAGTGAACTAAAGTGACAACAACACATCTGGATTGCCGTTCACCAAATGTTTCAGCCGCTGCAAAGTGGAGGTCAGTTAGATTATATATTTCCAATTGTAGTAACATTGAAGTAACTGAGTTTTGTTGAACAGAACTTTGCGAAAAAGAATAATCTATGATATGATATGGTATTTAATTTTTTTATAATATAGTTATGTTATAAATGAGATATTTTCTTTATATTTTAATTGAGAAAACAAAGTATATAGGTTTAGTCATACAAAATTTTGAGAAATTTTAATATACTTCTCATAATTTTATCTTAAGATGTCGAATGAGTTAAGAGTTATGATAGAAATTGGTGTTTTAAAGTGAAAGATATAAATTAAGTTTTTAGAAAAATGACTAATGAGAGAATAATACTAGAGATATTGATTGTTATAAGAAACAAAAGTAAAGTCAAGTTGTATTCTTTATTCTCCATTGAATTCAATTGTTTTGTTAATTATTTTATTCAGCAGTAATCTTATTGCATGTCATTTAATTTTTTTATTTTGAAATTGTGTTTTGATATACTGGCCATATATCAGGATTCACTATTTCTCGAATTTTTCCTTATCTAAAATTGAAATTAATTTAATAACTTGAAGCTTATTTGTGGATATTATACTGTGGATAAGGGAGAATACAATCATTATAATTTTGTATATGTCTCGAAACATTAAGAGGACAAACTTGTTTAGTTTGATATGTACACCTCTCATTGTTTCTTATCAGCATTCCTGAACATCTGTGAGTTGATCACGCAGATTTCTCAGAGAGATGTGTTCAAAATTAAGTAAGGTGATACAGTTTATATTAGTGAATGTGTGATGTAAGAGAAAATCAAGAATTTTTGTCTATGAAACGAATTTTTAGAAGGTTACGGAAAGATTCAAAATATTGTATGCAATATTGTTAAGTTACAGTGAATATTGAGAAAATTTTCATACATACTAAAAGTTAGTATTGAAGTGAGTCCACTTTTCCGACTCAAAAATAATTAAAAAGTGCTCTTATATTCTTGTATTCTTTTATTCCTATATTCTTATAATTTTTATGTTTTATAACGTATATGAAATAAAATATTGTTTATTGTGTTGAATAGTGCATATAAGTTGTGTGTTATACACCGTTTTCATATTATTAATAATTTCATTTTATTAGTGTCTATATTTTTTTTTATCTTTTTAAAAAATGTTTTTCATATATGCAAAATGTGTGTAACAACATAAGGTAGTACTACGATGGCGCCAGAGTAGATTTTTATACAAAATTATTATTTTAACATTTGTATGATTTCATGTATTTCTATATTTACTATCTTAGTGTTTGATATATTATTTTCCAACATAATTTTTTGTAAAATATCTACCAGCTATAATACGAATCTATTATTATGAAGGAATAGGAGGAAACGTGAGCTCTTATTCTAGATGTCGAATAGATTTGAACAAGCTAATCTTCATTTATATGTATGGAAAGTCATGTTTATCAATTAATATGTTAAAAATGTGTCCTTACTGTGTTTGTTGTTATAGTTTCGTTTATTGTATTGCTTTTTGATTTTAGAATTACTAGTGCTTAAAATTTTCTACTGTGTTTAATATGTCTTTCTAACTAACTATGTATTGTTTTGTGTTTGTTGAAAATTGATTAAGTTTGTAAAGAGAGAAAAAACCACGCCATGACTCCCTTTTAAAATTGGGGGGCAAATGTAAGGATAATTAAATTAGATTAAAAATTAAATTCCCTATCTAGCACTTGACTCTATCTGTCTCCGTTCTCATATTCAAGTATCAAACTAATTACCCATTTATGTCTTCCGAACATATGGCCTAGCCAATAAACAGGTCTAATTTTAGATCGTTAGATTTAATAGTCAAAATATGTCAGCATTAACTTGCACCAGCACCATCTTCAAAGCAGCGACACTTACCAGATGTTTTTCACGTGTTATTCACGTGAAACCCCCACCATGGCGTGTTTTTTACTCCCTGGTCTTAGCATCAGAATAGATGTAGAAACGAAAGAATAAAGACCTTCCTTTTTAAACTGTAATCTGATTCTGTCTTTAAAATCATGACATATATATATATATATATATATATATATATATATATATATATATATATATTATATTATATATATATATATATTATATATATATATATTATATTATATTATATATATATATTATATATATATATATATATATTATATTATATTATATATATATATATTATATATATATATATTATATATATATATATTATATATATTATATTATATATATATATATATATATATATATATATATATATATATATATATATTATATATATTTAATATATATATATATATTATATATATATATATATATATATATATATATATATATATATATATATATATATATATATATATATATATATATATATATATATATATATATATATATACACGGGTGTGCAAAAATTAAGGACGAGACGGTTTTTTCAATATAACTTTGTACAAAAGCTTTCCAAATCAACACATTTAATACCGTAAGATCCCCAATACGTAAGGACTTGTGTAATATGTAAGCAACACTTACTAAAAGAGAAATCAGAGGGATAAAAAGAAGCTTGATTGAAAAAGTAGCATGGAGCGCAATGCGACTGAAGGCCGAAACATCCCTGTGATGGGTGTCCAGCAAGAAACATCCGGTCTTTAGTAGGAGATATGATCTCCCCTGACTGCTAGGCAGGTTTCACAGCGTCTGCCCATGCTGAGAATGAGGGTGTCAATGAGTTGTTGAGGCATTGCTGCCCATTCGTCTTG
The DNA here is from genome assembly GCA_019973935.1 of Trichonephila clavipes. NCBI lineage: Eukaryota > Metazoa > Arthropoda > Arachnida > Araneae > Nephilidae > Trichonephila > Trichonephila clavipes. Next base: position 4,194 of record BMAU01004076.1, read on the forward strand.
CAGCGCCAATCGAAGCTCCCGAATCGTTTCTGGTGGTAAGGTACGAGCTGCCAAGCGTCTGCCTAGAAAATCCCATTACATGCTCGATGGGATTGAGATCCGGAGATTGTGCCGACCAATCCATACGTTCAGTATCCTCACTCTCTAAGAGCTGTTCGGCAGCTACTGTGCGATGACATGGTGCATTGTCGTCAATGAAAAGAAACTGCAGACCCATAGCGCCTCTAAAAAGACGCACATATGGAAGAAGAATCTCGTTACAATAACGGGTCCCGTTGACTGAACCTGCGTCGAAGATGTGAAGGTCTGTACGACTACCAAGCATGATGCCTCTCTAAACGAGAACACCGCGACCTCCATACCTGTCCCTTTCAATGATGTTCGAGGGATGATTGCGGCTTCCCCGCTCTCTCCAGATGAGTATGCGATGAGAATCGCTACTCAAACTGAATCTGCTCTCATCTGTAAAGAGTACTCGTCCCCATTCATTGTCTCTCCAATTCCGGTGTTCCCGGCACCACAGAGAACGCCTTCTCCGATGGGCAGGCGTTAAAGGTACACACCGTACAGGGCGTCGTGTAAACAGACCACCACCGTGCAGTCTTCTGGCCACGGTAAAACGCGATATCGGTCGTCCAGTCGCCTGTGTCGTGTGTCTAGCGATTTCTCCCGCTGTCTGCCGCCTGTTTCTTCTGGCCTGTAAGACAATGTACCGGTCATCTGCGGGTGTGGTTCCTTGTGGTCGACTACTACTGAACCCCTGGATAGCTGTTCCTGTAGTTTGAAATTGTCTCCAAAGTCGTGAAACGATGCTGTGAGCAATTCGATACTCTGCATTACATAACGATTAGTCTTTCGGTCCGCTCTGCCTTCGTTCAGCTGTATCAGCTCCGTCCTTAATCTTTTAAAATATCAAAAAATATATGCAGCCACACTTGTCACACTGCGGCCTGCCTTCAACTTCCCAATGATTCGACCTCAGGCCAGGTAAAAGCATCCAGATGTCGTCTAACAGATTAATTATTCGCCATTTCTCGCTGAGGCAGCAACTCGGTGTGATTTTAACTGCTATACGGCGTGCAATCTCTTTGCCAGAAATACTGATCTTACACCAACAACATGCTTTATACAACTCAGACACTCCCCCATTACGTCTACCAGCATATCTGCGCATGTGCTACCGTACATCACCTTACATAATCTCCTGATTAGTCTTTCGGTCCGCTCTGCCTCTTTGTTCAGCTGATATGCTAATTTTTCGACTCCGTCCTTAATTTTTGCACACCAGTGTATATTATATATATATATATTATATATATATATATATATTATATATTTATATATATATATATATATATATATATATATATTATATATATTATATATATATTATATATATATATATTATATATATATATATATATATATATATATATATATATATATATATATATATATATATATATATATATATTATATATATATTATATATATATATTAGTAGTATATAAATGGGAGTTCAGCATAGTGGTGGTGGTGGTGGTGGAGGTAAGGTTCTGGTGGTGATAACAGGGAATGGGGTGGACAGAGTAGATAAGGGAGGTTCTGCATAGTGGTGGAGATATGATGGGAGTGGGCGAGGGGTAGATAAGAGGGTGGAAAGATATTATTATTATTTTTTTAATTTGAGGATTGAGTTTTATATAATAATATAAGCATTAAGGAATGGATTAGGTTTATTAACACTTATATAAAATGTACGCAACTGTTCGAAATGGATATATAATTTCACATTAAAATAATTTATTTAATATGAAAAATTCATTTTAAAGTTATGGGGGTTCTGCATAGTGGTGGAGATAAGGTTGTGTTGGATGTGGGTTAGAGAAGGGGTTGAGAGGTGTTTGAAGAAAGATGTTATTTACAGATTATTTCTTTTCAATTTAGGATTGAGTTTTACATAATGATATCATTATATTCCAGCATAAACTATTTGATCGGGTATATTTACAACAATATGAAATGTATGCGACTTTTCTAAAAATTGTTATATAATTTTACATTAAAATAATTGTTCACTCATTGAATAGTTACATATGAAAGATTCATTTTAAAGTTATGGGGGTTCTGCATAGTGGTGGTAGAGATAAAGTTCTAGTGATTATAAAAAATATAGTGGTGTTTGAAAAAAGCAATAATTTAATAAGAACACATAATTTTTTTAGTTTATGGATTAAGCTAACCATCTATCCGACATTGTTTGAATATCCCCCTCCCTTTTTTATTGTTTTTCTTTTCTTTTTCAATTTTTGCATTATAATTTCTAAATATTTCAGCATAAATGAATTTATCAGGTTTATTTACATTAATATAAAATTTATGATACTTTTCTAAATTGTTATATAATTTTACCTTAAAATGTTTGTTATAGATTATAGACATTCATTGAATAACTACTTATAAAAATTATTATTAAGGTTATTAAGCAATTCTAAGGGTTGCTGACTCATTTTTAAGCATACCTATTGCATTGTAATGAGGTGTGCAAGATCCAGCTCAATTAACTTAAGAACATCTTTGACACTGGATTAAAATCAAATTCTTTTTTCTTTTTGAGTGTGGTTGACTAAATTTTTACTCTACTTTTATAATATGAATCTATGTATAAATTACATTTTTAGATATATTTTGTACATTAGAATATCAAATTCACACACATCAATGATTTTAAGTCGAAAAATTAACCCCTTCCTCTCTTTCTATCGTGGCTATATTTTCGTACTTCCATTATTATCTACGATAAACCTTTCATGAGGTATATTATTTTTCTAAATGAAATAAATTCTATAACATTCTACTTTCTTTCGACTCTAGTTCTCTACTTATTTCCCTTTTCATTACGTTGTTATTGCATTTGATTACGATACATATTTATTAATTCCCTTTTCTGCAAATTCATTGAAATTTTATTACTACAATTTGTTATAAAATTTACTCAGCATGTTCTGAATGAATAAATCTTTATAATTAAATCTATAAAAATATGTTATTTGAGTTTATTCAGTAAATGTTTTTCACTATTAAGGTCTATATTATTAAATGTCATGCAAGTTCTGATATAATGCGCTATATTTTTTAAAACCAACATTTTTTTTTGTTTTATTTAAAATTTGCTCATGCATAATGCCTCTCATAGTTGATTAAAATATTATTTTCACATTGCTTAAATGTTGTTCTAATAATTGTTGTACTGAAGTCACCCTATTTTAATTCAGTAATTACATATAGTATTAAAGGAATTAAATTATGGAATAAATGCTTTGATCAACAGTAAGTTCATTTAAGTTAAAAATTTTTTTTATATATTATTAGCACAATTGATTATGCAGTTAAATTTTTTTGACAGAAAACGTGGAATTAATAAAATATTTTGATAAGGGCTATCTCTTTTTCTGAAAACACATTGAAATGCTGGAAATTTAGATAATTTGTTTTTATCATGTATAAACAAGAAAGTTCTGATAAAATACTTTACCATTGGTTAATGAGGAGGGTAGATGAGATCACGTGAATTAATCTGATTAGTTGAAACTGACGTAATATTTTTTCTGAAGACTGTGTAATTGACTGAACAATGTATAACGAAGAAATCGAGATACAAACTGGCAACTTTGTAAAACTTTCATTTTATACTTCAATTTTCTTCGGTGTGTGTGTGCGTTGTTTTGTATACAACGATTTTTTTTTCTTTTTAAATTTTAACAGGCCATGTTTTCGAGTTATGCTGAATCCAATGGGAATCTCTAAATAATACGTCTAAGAAAATGCGTTTAAATGAAAATTTAAATGTTTTCCTTATACCTTGTAACGCTAACTAACTTACCATGGACAACCTACCAAAACATATGATTCATTTAGGAGGACAAATTTTTCATTTTGGTGAATACTTTTCAAAAGCAAACACGAGTGCTTAGTCGACTTTATGTACAAGACGATAGAGCATTTTATACACTACCCAAGACGGAGTATCCTTGAAACCAGAAGTGGGGAATGCCTTTCATAGCCAACTTTCCAGTTTTTGTCCTCGTGAAATTTTTGAGAGTACAATCATTGTTAAAAAAATCATTTATCTTTTCAACCAATCGGATAAAGATAACGTATCCATGATTGTCAAAAACTATTCCAGAGAAAATATTCTTCTTTCCAATTTCTTCCGGGAAGGGCCCTTCTCAACGGTGAAAATTTGAGAAAACTGTATGATTCTTACGAGTGTGTGAAAAACAACCGTTAACCTACACGCTTTGTGAATATGTACAGACTGAAGTGGATCGTCTTCCTGAAAATGAAAATTCTTTTCATTATGATGCAGACAATCCATACGACTTAACGAACCCATTGACACATTTTGCAGAGGCATTACTAAATATATAGCAAGTAATATTTAATTGTTTCTGAAATTAGATTGCGTTGTATGTCAAAATGATAACAGTTTATTAAAAGTACACGAGTGTATGAATGTAAGTAAACACACACACACACACACACACACACACACACACACACACACACACACACACAAGATAGTTTTGATTTTTATTTTGAAAGGGCATTACATAACATTGATTGGCATGCTTTCGCTGTCGAGTTTGTGAATTTAAATAAAAACAATCCGTATATATATAAAGCATTTTAGTAAGAAAATATTTGGTTACAATGATGTAGAAGAGGTATTCAAAAAGAAGAAGATATTTCTATGTAATTGATTATGCACTAGATTTGTTATATTTTTCTTCTTAGAAAATTTAAAATGTTATTTAATAAAAAGAATAATTTTATTTTAGATTCTTTGTTAATCATTTTATATATTTTTTTATTACAGAGTTTTTGAAAATATATCCTCATCTTAAAAATATTTAAAATTTTCCATAAAACGGAAAAAATAAAGCGAAGGATTTTCTATGTGACACATCTATTAAAAGAATAAACATAACGGTTTATTATATAATTAATAATGTATTTTCTAAAGTTTTCAAAAAATACAGGTTTTAAAGCATAACGAGTTCTTTTTATTTTTAGTTAACAAAATAAACATTTTTTTTTAAATATAAGTAATACTTTCAAAAGGTAAATTACTGTTGAAAAAATATTTACAATACTTAATGCACATTTTGCTTGTTAATTATTGAAATGATAAGGAACACAGCTAACATCTTTTCAAATTGTACATTAGTGTACGGACATAATTGTCACTCAACCGTAATTTTTTTCAAGCTAACACATAACCGTTTTATGGTTTTTAAGCAAAGCATTCATTATAATTTAAAAGTAAATATACATTTGTTGGGAAAGTGCATGTATCGGCATGTTACAACGTGCGTCAAGATCAGTAAAGGCGCACGACTACGCATGAGGCTTTTCAATGAAATTAAAACAAAACTGAATATTGGAATACCCCTATAACGAAACTTCAAATTTAAAAAGTGTAGTCTGCTTTAAGTAGAATTTATAACAAAAAGGGAACTTTTTGCATGAGAAAAAAAGAACTACTTTTACACTATGGTTTATTTTTAAACATTCTCATTCCAGCTACCACGACTACCACCTTAACTTCACTTAATGCAGCACGCTAAAAATTTTGTGTTGATTCCAGAAGATCAATTGATAAAAAATACTCCGAGGCAACAGCAAGTGACATAATTTGATCACCAAATGTCTAAAATCTTAAAGAGTAAGCTGCCTGATTATGAAAAAAAAAACGCAATTATTATGAACTGTTAAAACGAAAAATGAATTTACAAAACTACAACTTACCGGGTGTAGCTTCCGAAAATCCTGCATTGGAATATGAACACCTCGTTCAAAAGGATGAATCTGGCAAATGGAAAGAAGAAATCCAGACTAAAGTGGGCGAAAATTACATGCGTATTATTTTAGAGTCTTTATCAAAGACATAAAAATCAAGCATTGATCGACGTTATTGAACATTCTTAAAGATAAACCAAATATTTTGAACTAGAACGAGCAAGGGGAAGTTTATTTCAAAGATTAAAAATACCAACATTCTAATTTGGCCGATCTGTTTAATATGATTTTTAAAAGAATCGAAAGTCATCTACCATTATTGAAAAGGAAGAATTTTTGCATGTTTTACAAGAATTGAATATCCCTAGACACTATATGAAAAAATAAACACCTGAAAACTCCTTTTGTTAAGCAAGAAGGTGCCTGTAAAATGCAAACAATATGTCAAACTAGTTGTTAAACGAAATAGGTTTTATGAAAGACCAAAGTATGATGAAATCCTTTGGAAATCTTTTTAAATAAAAACATTTTAATTTTATGTGTGTTGTTATTTTTCCTCCTTATGTTTTACATCTTTTTTTTAAACAAGAGATATATAATTAACAAATTTTGTACCTAAGTTTTCACTACAAAAATATGCACAGGGTGTCATTAACCCTCTAACTGGATACCTTCCTTCTGAAAAGTTATTCCGAAAGCGTTTAACTCTTATTTTGCGATTCCCTTCAAAAATGCAACAGACTTTTTTCCTTTCCCCTTTTAGAACTTGGGAGGTCGAACGGGGAAAATTTTACGACCCAGTTCGGTCCCTTTTGAAAAGTAAGAACCAAGAGATCAATCGTTTACAGCTAGCTGTTAAGTTGCCTTGGGCAATCTTCTTTGAAAGCGTAGATATCCTCTCTTGATCAATCCTCTTTGAAAGATAGGGTGTTTCTTTCTCCTATATGTTCAGTCACAGTAAAATTAAAAACGAAATGAAAGGTAAAAAAAAAAAAAGAGGAAAAAAAATGAAATAAATAGTATGTTAGAAGTTGAAAAATAATTATATTTTCTTCAAAGAAAATTTATTTTTCTGTCATTTTTTAAAAATTAAAAGTATATATATATATATATATATATATATATATATATATATATATATATATATATATATATATATTTGGTATTGCGATTTGAACCAGAAAAAAGCATCCTGTACTCATTTTTGAATATGAGAGTAAGAAAACGCGCTCACTTTCCTGTTTTTAAAAAAGTAATGAGGTAAAAAGAGCAAAGGCCCTATCTCATTTTTAAACAATAACAGATTAAATATTACATACAATGATTATATTTATGAAATAAAACCGATCTTTCTCTATTCAGTTATATTTTTAATTTAAAATAGCATAAAAGGATTTCAATACTTTTAATTTATTTTAATTAAAATCATATAAAAAAGATATTTTTATGTTAACTGAATATTTTTCGGAAAAAATTTAAATTTTCCTTCCTAGTGTTCTCTTTTTCGAACTTCTTGTATTAAATAAAAATTTCTTTTCTACATCGGCATTTGTGATGGACATAACACACATTCAGTCAATAATTTTTAATTTTAATGGGGGATATACTTCTTCAAATGCGCATGACAGTACTTCTAACCATTTTCTACTCAAGTTAAATTTCTTATCTTTCTGTTTCTTTTATTACAAGGAAAAATGTCACACATCGATAACTACATTTTCACACAATTCAGTCATTACAAGTTCTATTGTGAGAAAAGTTCTCCCTTAATAATTTTGTCTTTCAAAACAGTACACTTAAAACAATTTTGTTCAGTGAAGTTAACCGACAGTTCCACAATGTATTCATACCAAATTTTAAAAACAAATTTAACACTTGGAAATGTATCCTGTATTAAATTTTTCAGTATACACAAATATTTCCTGCTGTAGGGAAGATATAGTATGAGAGAGAGATGTGGTGTGCGGTTATGAAAGAATGTTTTCGTACGCGTGTAGACTATTTTTGAAAATTTAAATATCACTGAAGCTGATCATATAACTGCAAATGAGCCTTATTTTAATGTGTGCTGGTATCAAAGTAAAACACTTTACAATATTAAACAGCCTATGGGTTTATACTCAATATCAAACTATTCGCAAAATGTGTGGCTTACAACTTCTATTCAAATTGTAAAGAAACTGAAATATAAATATATCTTACTGCAGTCAAAAATATTCATAATATGTAAGTATCTTGTTGCTCCACTTATTTCTGTACATTTTAAAAACTGTAGCTGAATGCAATTTTTTATATTTATAAACGAGGCATAACAGCTCACACAGTCGTAAAAATGTCCTTATCATTTTTAAATATACTACTATAAAACGTATATATGGATTGTAAGATCAGTTGTAAAATCCTAAAAGCTTTTAGAGGAGGTAAAAACATGTAATTTTGGATTGATAAAATGTTTAATATAATACACAAATATACATGTTATTAAGCAAATACATTTGAAAAATCAAACTTCCTTCTGAAATAAACGTAATTGAAAGAAAAATGTTTAATTGCAAATGAGTGGAAATACATGTTTACCTAAGGGGTATCCCCAAAGTGAGGTAATCCTCAAATTTAAGACTCAAACTCAGAAGCACAACAATCCATGAGGGCCAGGAACTACTGTGCCCATCATAATACACGTGACCATTGGACGCTGAGGTGCATGAACAGATGTCCCGATTTGGTGGTCTGTCTGAAGAGAGACCTTCAGTGTTTAAGACCCGAAGCAAGCTTGGTACTCATTTATCGACCCAATGTAGCGGGGATGAAAGGCAGAGTCGACCTTGCGCAGCCCGTTAATAGAACCCCAGATCAACACTATACATCAGCACTACTGGAAGCACTATACACTTCCACTCAATCCTATTCGGTGAAAAATAAAATTTAATGTTAGAGAATCTTATATAAATCCCTAATGAATGAGGGAGTCCAAACTTTTTTTTTTTCATGTAAACTGTTTAGACGGAAATGGTTAATTATGAACATTTCACAAGTTGCATAAATTAAAATTAACCGTTATAGTTAACATAAATTTTTAAGGGTACAAAAGGTGTATTTCGGCTGCACGAATTAATTTTAAAAGGAATACGGTTACGAAAAAGTAGTACAAATCTATCTAAAGTAGGGTTGGTTACCTTAGATATTGTCAAACACAACAATGTATTGGAAGCCAATTCCACAATTCGTTGTTATAAAAATGTATGGAAAATTACAAGATTTATTTTTGCATTTGTAATTTATATATATATATAATTTTTCCTGGGAGCTTTAAAAGCTAGAGCGGCATCCATCAAAACCGCGGTTCTCTCTCTGTTTTTCCAGATCGCCCCTGACTAAGCCGGCTCTGCCATAGTAAGTGAAAATGCCGGATTTTTTGTTTGTCAAGATCATTTTATAGCAGACTGTATTTTTCATGTATTTTAGATGGTCGTTTTATATTTTCTACATCAATATCTTAATGTCTGAATTTAAAATTACATAAAATTCTTGACATTCGCATCAATGACATTATAATTTTTTTTAGTATATGAATGTGTCATCAAACGATTACATGACTAATATTAACACACACATTATTTTTACCATTTAATTGATATCAAGTATAACATAACGCACACAAATTTTCTAAACTTTAAAATAAATATTTCGAAAACTACTTCAGATATACTCAAAATTTTTTATTCCTACGCTTTAGCTTCTCAGTTTTGCTTCTCTATGTAAGAATTTATTGTAATTGTATATTCATCAATTTTTTTAGTATATTTTTTGCTCTTAGCATGCGGTTTTCAACCGAATTGTATGAAATCTTCGAAATATATTAAATGAATGATTGAATATTAACGTCGCACTGTTCAGCTACACGAGGGCTTTTGGCGACGGACCACGTAATTTTGAACCATGGTCAAGTGACGTGGACGACACCTGAGCTGGCACCCCCTCTCCTAACTACCCCACCACACCAACGGGAGGACGTTTCAGCTCTCGACAGATTTAACGTGCATCGCTGCCCTACACGGCGGGACTTTAGTGGTACTGGGCTCGTACTCGTGACAAAGCAAGCTACGTTCCGATACCTATACCACTCGGCTACCGCGGCCGAAATATATTAAAAGATACCAAAGAAGCTATATAATAAAATTTGAAATTTTTATTATACTCAAACAATTGCTAAAACTTATGGTAAATAATTTTTAACTGCGCGATGCATTTTTTTTTTCGAAATTTCAAATGGAATTTCTAACATAAAATTTCTAGCTTTATAAGGTCAAGATTTCAAAACATATCCAGATTTTAATTACTTATTCAGTTAGCCTTTAAAAAAGATAAATGTTGAGGTATTTTGTATAAATAGATATTTTTGAACAATATATAATTCGAATGTTTTTCAATAGCTCGAATTTAAAATTGATTTTTATGTTTATTTATATGCATAAATGTCTACTGTAAGTGTTTCCGTATATTTTTGATTACCATTTATTCAAACATTCAAGTTATAAAAAAATGTGTGAAAATCTTCATTCATGTTGGCTTTGATGTAAACTGAAGTTCAAGCACTTAAAATTCAAATATAATTCGGTGTATTTTAACAATATATAACCAGGCACTGTACTTAAACTTCCCTGAACACTTAGGCTTTGAAAAAAAAAAAAAAAAAAACTAATAAATCTTAATTAGTTTTTTTTTTGTTATTATTTTTATCAAAGTGTAAGAAAATGTTTCAAATGATTTGATGAAGTTTAAATTTATTCATTTTTAGTGGTTGGAAAATTGAAAAGGTTCCAAATTTTAAAGAGTTTGATGTTTTTATAATTTTTTCGGTATCTTATAATAAAATAATCATGTTTCAAAAACTGAAAGCTTTGAATAAGAAAAATGAAGCGAAAGAATACACTTAAAAAAAGATAATTTGTCTAACTATATAAAATAGCAGATTGCCCTGACACGCCCCAACTTGTTACAGTTT
>BMAU01004076.1:25000-161243 GCA_019973935.1 Trichonephila clavipes
AAAAAAATCTCTCATCTTGGGATTACAGCAAAGCAAACAAAATATCTTTTTTTATTTGGTTTTAGGATCAAAGATAGCTAATGAGCGTTTCAAAGTGGAAAACCAGATGATATATATAAATTATATCAGTGTAAATGTGTATTTTTTTACTTTGTCAGAAAGCATTTTGTTTTACTTCATTCCAAAAAATAATTTTTAAGCCTTTTATATTTTCAATATGCTCACGCCCCCCTCGCAGGGGGAGCGCGCCCCACAGTTTGAGAAACACTGAGCTATAGATATAATTCAGAAACCCGTGATAGGCAAGTTTGTGAGTGTTTACATGGACGATGTCATAATATCATCTCCATCATTCACTCAACATGTTAAGCATTTGAAAGAAGTTTTTCGATTATTACATCAGGCGGGGTTAACGTTAAATAAAGATAAGTGTAAATTTGGTTGTAAAGAGTTAAAATATTTGGGTTTAATTATTAATAAGAAGGGAATTAAAACTGATGAAACAAAAGTTCAAGCTATAGTTGAAATGAAACCTCCGCATAACTCCAAATAGGTGTCGAAATTTTTAGGAATGTCCCAATGGTACGCAAAATTTATTAAAAATTATGCCGATATTTGCGAACCGCTTTATAATCTTAAGCGAAAATTAAAGAGATTTATATATATATATATATATTTGGTCGATTGAGGCGCAGAAAGCATTCGACGCGGTCAAGGCGGCTATAACAAAAGCGCCAGTTTTGAAATTCCCAGATTTAAAAAAACCTTTTGAATTATTTAGGGATGCAAGCTCAATAGGGGTAGGAGCGGTTCTAAACCAAGAGCAAAGACCAGTAGTATTTGCTTCTCGTACGCTTAGTGCTGCGGAGAGGAATTACACGGTGACAGAGAGAGAGAATGTTTAGCAGTGGTTTGGGCTCTGAATAAATTCAGAACATATTTAGGTTCTTTGCCGATTAAAGTTATCACAGATAACGCTGCGTTAACACATTTAACGACTGGTAAAAATTTGTGAAATAGAATGATCAGATGGGCATTAAAATTAGCAGAATTTAATATAGAATGGGAGCATAGGCCTGGAACTCAGAATACAATAGCTGACGTTTTGTCGAGAAACCCAATTGAAAGTATAATAGGAGAAAAAGTTAATTGTGCAATAATCAGAGATTTGGTACTTTCCTCACGAGATCAGTTAATAGAAGAACAAAAAACAGACCCCGAATTAGGTCATATCTATAGATATCTAGAAAACCCAGAAGATAGCTCGGTTAATGCGGCAATATGTGAGAATTGGTCTCGCGATTTTAGGCTAGTAGAAGGCTTGTTATTTTATGCGAAATATGCAACGTCATTAGGAGAAATGCGAGTATATATTCCCCCCAAAATCTTTAAGGAATGAAATTATGAGAGAATTTCATGACAAGCCATTAGCAGGTCATTTCGTACGTTTTAAAACTTATCATAAAATAAGGGATGTTTGTTATTTCCCGTATATGAGAAAATTTATTGATCAATATGTCTCTACATGCCATATGTGCCAAACTAATAATTATAAAAACGCGTTACCAGCTGGTCGGTTAATACCAATTGTATCAAATTATCCAAATGAAATAGTAACGTTAGATTTGTTAGATCCGTGTCCCGTGTCGAGAGTAAGACGCAACCGATATGCATTAGTAATTACGGATCATTTCAGCAAGTGGGCTGAAATCATACCCCTTAAAAAAGCCTCTGCTCGAGTTATAGCAGATAATTTTTTTGGTAATTATATATCGCGTTTTGGAGCTCCAATAAAATTAATTAGTGATAATGGTCCCCAATTTATTTCCGATATTTTTGAGAATTTAAGTGAAAGATTATAGGCATAAGGCATGTGACGACTGTTGTTTATAGACCTCAAGCAAATAGAACAGAACGCGTAAATCGCGATCTGGTGCAAATGATTGCAAATTATTATTATTATTATTTATTTACAAATGCCAGACCATTGACCATCAGGTCATTAGGCAATGGGCTCTCCAATACCTTTTTACAATGCAGTTAAGATCATTCAGTGCAGAGCACTCGTCCAAATGAGCGGCAGTCATGTCTTGTCCAGTGTCACACAAAACGCAGATAGGTGAAGTCACTAAATTAAAACGAAACAGATGAGCACAAAGGCAGTCATGTCCGGTTAAAAGTCTAAATTTAGCCACAGCAGCAGCACGAGAACTTGGAATACCGTGGGATTTCTTACATAGTGTACTCCAAGGCTTATCACGAGCAACACGAGAAGCTGTAAGGCGAAATGATTCCCTAAAAATCCTTTTAATTTCCAGTTTGGCAGATTGAAGTGTCAGGTCTCTGCGAAAGTTCTGAAGGATACCCGTTCCCTTTTTTGCCAAAAAGTCTCTGCCCTCTCATTTCCCCAAAGACCACAGTGGGATGGTACCCATTGAAAGACGATCTTTCCTTTTATCTTTCCCAGGAGTTCTCTATAGTTCTGCACACGTAAACAATTATTCTCATTATAGTTGGACAAAGCCTGAAGGGCAGAAGTAGAATCTGAAAGAATTACAGCTCTTTCAATGGGGGGAAGACGAACAGCAAGTTGCTGAAGCTTCAACCTTCAATAGCTTCAACCTCACCATCAAAGTGAGTAGATGATTGCAAATTATGTCAATGAGCAACATGACACATGGGACCAATTCTTACGTGAGTTTGCTTATGCTATTCGTACGGCTGTGACCGAAACAACGGGGAAAACCCCTGCGGAATTATTCTTAGGTAGAAAGTTAATTTCGCCTTTTTTCAGAAGTTAGTGATGGTATCAGACGGAACGGAATTTGCAGTAGGAGATATTGAGATTGTTTGAGGAAGCGAGGCGAAACACAGAAACTAAACATGAAAATTGGAAGAAATATTATAATAGACGTAGGCGTGATGTGCAAATTAAGGTGAATGATTGGGTCTTTTGGTGACAATACATCCTTTAAGTTCAGCAACAAGAAAAGTAGTAGCTAAGTTTAAACCAAAATTTGAAGGTCCGTATAGAGTATTAGATGTTAAGAATAACAACGTAGTGATATGGAAAGCGGAAAAAAGGTTAACGATTAATGTAGATCAGGTTCGAATATATCGTCATAGGAAATGTGACGAGACGGAGATAGGAACTGGTAATTCGGATAACGGTAGTTTGCGCGATGAATCAAGTTGTTTTGACAAAGAACAACGGAGATCAAATGAATCGCGAGATGGTGAAAAGAAAGGGTCAGAAGTAAAGCGTGAGTTGGAGGAAAAAGGGTTAAGTTTTAGAAATAATCAGGGAGAGAAACACACAAATAAGACCAATAAGCGCGGACCACTTATCAGATCAATACCTAGTTCTTGGTCTGAGAAAGGTAGAATGATTAAAAAAAGTAAAAATCAGAAGTTAGGATATAAAAGAGCAAATGAATCTAGGTCAGAAGGACCAGAAAGGAAAGTTCTTAAGGTTTCAGAACATAGAGTTCCTAAAAGAAATTTATCGTCAAAAGATACTAATAGTGTTTTTCCAAATATAAGAAAGAAAAGCCGAAGGGAAGAGACAGTAGCGCCCACCACAAGCGGCTACAACCTTAGACCACGAATTGGAAAAAGAGAAGAGTCCAGACCGACCATAGAGAGGAAGGCACAACAAGGAGGTACAGTTCGTTCCAGAAAAGGCAGAGAAAGGATCGATAGTTCATACATCGAGGAGCGAACAAGATCAAGCAACAAGAATGCCAGACGAGGAGGTGATCAACAACGGCAAGACCAGGAAAGGAGAGGAACGTGGACAAAGAAATCCTTGTCACTGGAGGTCTTGGTAGGAAACGCCAACTACAAGTCATAATAACCAGGTTGTATCGTTTCTTATTATATTGCAATAAAGCCAAGAATTTTTGCAATAAAGCCAAGTCACGGTCAGATAATTAAAATTTTAGAAGCCAAGCAAAAGTGAACACTACAATGAGTGTTTTCTAGAAAAGGAAAAAGCTTTTGTCTTGTAAAATTTTTTGTATAAATCTGGAGAAAACAACTGTAAAAATGCATTTGTTTACTTCTGTTATGACTTCGCTGGGATGCGACAATTCCTTTGGTTGTTTGTTTTGTTTATTTTGAAAAATGTTTGTAATTGTATAATGTATATATATGTGTTGTTATATTGTTTCATATTAAGGAACATCTGGTTTTGGGAAACGCGGCGTAGATAGCATACTAACATAACGTTTAACCAGCGCTACGCGATTTGAGGGGAAGTTTTTGAAAGAACCAGATGAAAAATATGTACAGAAATTAGTTACAATTTAAAAGTGATATGTACTGTATAAAAATTGTGAAATGTAATCATAATGTGTAAAATTTTTTTTTCAAAGTACTCAAGAAATTTTTGTTTCAGGGTAACAGGCCCTGAAGTCTATAAGAAATTAACCTATACAAAGAACGGAGCTAGAGAGAAGATGTAAAGAAGAAAAATTGTTAAAATTTAAGTAAACATTTAGGTAGAATTAAGTTAGTTAAGAGACGTGTGGGTCTCGTTTTTTCTACCATTTAAGTCATACATGGTTTTCCCCGGCTCTGTTACCCAGATGGGACACGTCTATTTATTCTGTACATGTGAGAATCTACCGTGATTAAAATGCATGACTTTGAATGTTAGTCTATTTAATTAAGTAAAATTATTGAAGCTGTGGAAATTCAAATTAAGGAGAAATATTAAAAATTAAACTTAAGATGAATAGTAAAAATTAAAATTTAAGTGAAGCATTAGAAATTAACGGTTAGAATAAAATTTAAGCACGTAAATTCTTAAGGGACATTAAGACCCTCGAATAAATCACGTTTTGTTTCTTGGAGGTGGTTGTGACGACTTACGCGTCTTTTCTTTAACAAGCCCTTTGGGTTCTTTGGGCCAGAATTAATGGCAACTCTTTTCCAACCAAATCCAAGAAACGAGAAGTGAAGAGATGCAAATAATATAGGATAAATATAGGATCTTAGAGTAAGCGTGAGGGCAATGATGGCAATGCAATGATAGTGTAAAGGAATGTTCGACAATTAAAGTGCGTTGTGGTATTGGGTGATAATTGAAGTTCGCCGTTCAAAGATTCAAGTTCTACGTGTCGTGGATAAACGTATTGGTGATCTATTAGAAGTTAAATGTACAGCTGCATACCGCTGTAGATAAAGACAAGTTTATTACAGAATAATATAAGGTAGGATTGATTACTTACTATAATTATATTTGAAGATTAGGTGGTTCAATTATTGATATAGGTCTGTATTATATTGTGTGTTGCGCATTGTGTGTGTCTCTCTCTCTCTCTCTCATCGTAGATTCTCTCATTAAGTAGTTATATTATATTTGTTCAAAGTTTAAGTTGAATATCTTAATAAAGTCATATTAAGATAATGTTTGATTCTAGTTCTTACGTTAATCCTACACCTCTAGCTCACGCTGATACTTCGAGGGATGTACTTCCAAGGGGAGGTACATCACAATATCACTAGCGCTCACATATCTGAAATAGATCACAGTTCCGTATGCTGCTTGAGATGCATCAAAAACACATATAGTTCAAATCAGGGGGGATTCCATTACAGATTTTGAAATACCAACGTGATATTTCAATGTCAGCTAAGTGTTGCAAGTGTTTACACCAATTTTCCTACGTTGCTTTCGTA
This sequence comes from Trichonephila clavipes, assembly GCA_019973935.1. NCBI lineage: Eukaryota > Metazoa > Arthropoda > Arachnida > Araneae > Nephilidae > Trichonephila > Trichonephila clavipes. Next base: position 30,686 of record BMAU01004076.1, read on the forward strand.
TTTTCTGGTATAGCTTTATCCCAGTCCATTCCATCTATCCGTAATTTTTGGAAAAGTATTTTAGCTTGAATAAAATATGGCGACAAAAAACCCCATAGGATCAAACAATTTTGAAGATACTTGAAGAACAGATCATTCCGTAGGTTCACTAGAATGGGAAGCTTCAACAATAGTTTCTGGTGAAAAAGTAAAAAAATCCTTAGAAGAGTTATATATACATATCAGTGTTTCTCAAACTGTGGGGCGCCCCCGGGAGGTGCGATACCCTTGCGAGGGGGGCGAGCACATCGAACATGAAAGATTTAAAGAATAATTAATTTACTGGAATGAATTAAAACAAAATACTTTCAGACATAATAATAAAAAAAAAATGCACTTTTACTCTGATTTATAGACACGCTCGATATAAGTCATCAAAAATAAAAACTTCTTCAATACCTAATTAGCTATCTTTGATCCTATAACCAAATAAAAAAAACTTTTATTGGATTTGCTGTAATCCCATGATGAGAGATTTTTTATTACGTTTTCTTTTTAAACCTAAATACTACTGTTTCATAGAAAAAAATAAATCCCAGACCCAGAATCGAAATATTTAGGAACATAAAAAATTCATCACTGTGATTATTTTTGAAATACTACACATTATAGCTGTAATCTGTTTTTGCTGATAATCTGTTTGATCTTCTAAGTTATTGGTGCAAATAGTTATGACCCCCTCTCTTATGTGTTTGTTTCTCATTTAGGGAAGTTGTAAGAATAATGTATTTCTCTGTTGCGCTTTTTCCATGCAAAAGAGTTTTATGATATTTGGAAAAACCGGAGAGCACACTTTGAAGGATTACTTGGCCAAGACTTATTTTTATGAATATTCTCAAACATATAAAGCATAATGAAAAACGTTTTACACAATTTTTTTAGCAGTAACATACGTATTATCATAATGAATACACTTTAACCCGGAAGTGGTCGCGCGGGACACACAGATCACGAAATTGTTAATTCTGGCAAAACTGTTTATTTGTTACCAAAGAAAAATTGAAAAGTTCTTAAACGTAGTTAAGTTTAATTTCTCTTAAATTATTCACTGGAATCACGATTTGTATCCTGTACAATAAAATAATTATAAAAAAAAGGATTAGGGTGACTCAATCACCCCCGCGTGACCATTAACGCTAGTATCGAGTGTGTGCCTTCCCCCAGGATAAAACATTTTGAAGCCTTCTCGCTTTAAATATTAAAAATAACACTATTATTCTTCATCGGAATTTTATATCATTGTTCATTGTTTAACATTATAATTCTTAATGCCAATTCTGTGAGGCTTAAAATTACAGTTCACTTAAAACTAATTATAATATGAGCATTCATTTTAAAATATTTTACATTTTCGTAAACATTGTCGCGCATTTAGGTTTACTCTCCTGACAATTCAGCTATTTATCAAGAATGTTTTAGTTTTTTAAAAAATGAACTCGTTCGAAGAGCGGGTATTTCAGACAGTATAATTTTAATGTATGAGTGCTGCACAAGGTATTTTATAACTAATTTATTAATACTAAATTAAGAGCAAGTTTAATAAGTATTAGCGACTTCCATGGGCCTGTCTTGCAGAGGAAAGTTTTTCAAAGGAAGGTTTACGATTAGAAATTGACACTCTGAGTTCATTTTCTATATTTGGCTGAGATCTATATTTTATCTTGAAAGCAGCCACCGCATTTTTCAATCTGTTCCAATTTAAAAATTCGAGAAAGAAAAATAAAATATCTATTACTTAAAAGCTACATATATAAAATGTAATATTGTTATTAATTTGTACGGTTTATAATTAAGATCGTTTTGTAGCTTTAGCGTCAAAGTGTATTATTATTGCATTCAATACATTATTATTGTATAAAGGGGGCACGATAAAAATTATGATTGAAAAGTGGGTCACCAGTATTGAAAGTTTGAGATGCACTGATATACATATTTAAGTCCAAATATCTTTGAAAAAGATTCAGGAAATCCAAGTTTCACCTCTTTGCTGGTTACGTTTTCAATCTCCTCTTTTAATGCATTAGAGTTATTTCTCCATTTGGTTAACTTCATGGATGCTTCATTCAAAATTAGTTTAGCTTCATGATAAACATTGCAAGCCCCTTCATCAGAATCCACACTGCAAATAAAGTCATCAACATAAAAATTTGCGTCATAAGTTCAGCAGTTTTTGGGTACTGTTCAGAATATTTCTTTAAGTGATGCTTGATACACGCTGCTAATAAAAAGAGGCTTGTTGTTCCTTTCAACTACTAAATAAACTATTCTCGTGCTACAGGTCAAAGTATACAGATTTTCTGGTAGATACTATGGTCACTGGTTTACACAGGGTGTTCCAAGAATAGCACTCAAATTCTGCATAGCTAGAATCCTCTTTTGGAGTACATAAAAAATTGCCTAAAGAACTGTAAAACAAAGTATAACGTCACAGCCATATTGAACACATTAATAGTAGTATTTGCAAACATTTATAAAGGCAAATGTTCAAAAGATCCACCGTGCATATCGAGGCACTCTTGAGCCCGCCGTGGAATGAATGAGTGCGTACACTTGCTAGAAAAAGTCTGCGTTCACGTACTATTGCTTACATGAACACTTCAAAAAAATTTAAAAACTGGAATTTGAAAAAAATTTTCAAACTATATTTTATTTAGTTCCTTTTAAGTATTCAGAATAGCAAAAGTAAATTTGGTTTGCTTTTATAGCTTTTAAAATAAAAACTGGTTTGTAGCGATACTAAAAAAATCAAGTAGAAAAAGTCTGCGTTCACTGTTTTAGTAGTAACTATAAAAATTATTTTAAAAGGGGATAATGAGCTATTTAGTAGCTGGTTGGATAACCTCATCTTTTGAGAACCTCCTAAATTCGTTTCGGCATTAAACTAACAAAACATGTGGTTTCTTCAGTGCTTATCTTCTCACATTGGTCCTTAAGAACATTCTTCAGCATATTCTTGCTAGATATATTGTGTTGACAAATCTTACACTCCAGCAAATCCCATAGATGTTCTATAGGATTCAGATCAGATGACTGTGGGAGCGATTGATTTGGGACATTATACAAGAGACAAAGCTTCACAATCTCAGTGGTATGCTTAGGCTCGTTGTTGTGTTGGAAACGAAACGACGATCCTGGGCCGAGTTTGGAGGTACTTTCCTTTAAATTTTTTCAGGACATCAAGGTAATCATATTTTTTTCATAATTGATTCTCTCTCTCTCTCAATCTACTCCAACTTGCCAACACCATTGCTCCCCATGCACCCTCACTCCATGACTCCACCGCCGTCATGCTTTACTGTTGGTACTAAATGCTCTTTCTGAAGCGCTGTGCACAAGGTTTTCTCCATACCAGTTTACGACCTTTTACGCCGAAGATGGAAATTTTGCTCTCATCGGAGAATATCACAGTCTTCCAGAACTCCGGAGGCTTATGTATATGTTCTTTTTCAAAAGCTATTCGTTTAAGCCGGTTTGTCATTGAAATATAAGGCTTTCTACAGCCACTCTAATACGGTATCCGGCCCTTTTCAAGATTTTTCTTGCATTATCCGCCCAAATGTTTTTGTTGAACTTCTCGTGAATGTTTTTTGCTATTTGAGTTGCAGTCAAACGCGGAATTTTTTTTTTAGCATTGATATCGTACTTCGTTTTTCTCTGATTGGGAGTTTAGATAGATGACCTAAACGAGGTTTGGATATGTAAACTCTTGTAGATTTAAAGATATAAATAACACGTTGGATAGATGAATACTACCGTCCAATGAATCGGCTGTATCCCGACGACTTCTTCCATCTTTCTATATTTTCACGATGATTTTGCACTCACTGATACTAATTTCCTTCCTTTTATTTTCCATGCCTTTGAATTGCTTCGATCTCACAAAAATGTAAAAATTATTTCGTCACAACTTTCTCAAGCTATTTTACTTGATAACTCAATACAAAAACTCTGTTAACCTATAACGCCTATTGATAAAAAATCCAGGAATCAAGAATATTCAAAAAGTGAACGCAGACTTCTTCTGCCTACTATTTTTGTGTTTTGCTACAAAACTTTCGTTATCTTAAGTAGTTTTAATTCAAAATTAACGAATTCATGCACGCTCAATATTTAAATAATAGTAAGAATATTCATGAAATTTTGTCAAAAAAATTATATTTGTATTAAATTTTACCTTTGCTGTATGATTTCTTATGGGTGAACGCAGACTTTCTCTCGAGTGTATGTATCAGCAGCGCGGTGTCCACCGAAGTATAGGCAGCATACACAAAAACAACATGTCCGTTTGTGCGTCACTCATCATGGTTCACCAATTCCTTCAGATGACCCCATCAGAAAAAAAGTTTAATAGTGTAAGATCTGGTTATCGTGGCGGCCATAGAACCGGACACCCACATGCCGAAATGCACCTGAGCCTCATCATGAACCATCATACATTATCATTTTCCGCATTTTTCTCGTAAACTATGGATCGTACAAGTGCAGTTCTTTGGGCATTTTTTATGTTATCCTAACGAGAAAACTGACTGTGCAGTTCGGATGATATTTTTGGGTCACTCTGTATATTTTTGAACCTGAAAATGTTCTGAGCAGGAATATCTCTTTTATAAAACTTTAAAATAGGCAATAATCTTATTTGCTATAAAACAAATTGTTCTGTAGCAGGAAAATATTTAATTTAGTAGTTAGAAGGGGAGGGAATTTCCAGCAACTGATGTCTTTTTTTATGCATAAAAAAGCAAGCATGAAATATGTCTTATTTTAAATGGTACAGATTTTAAAATCAAAATATGGTTTTTTTAAAATTAATATTTCAATAAGACTACGTTTATTAATATTTTTAAAAAAGCACAAAAAAGAAAAGACAATAGATAAAACTGAGCCATAGGCGATCAAGAATCCAAAATTGTTGGTCAAAAGCTAAAATGAAACTTAAGGTATCCGACTAGGTTGAAAAGATATTTTTTAAGTGTTAGATGTTAAGGCCATTAGGGAAAAAAAGAAACATAAGTATGAGGAAGAAAGAGTAATACACACATATAAAACTGAAAAAATATTTAGGTTGTTTTTTTAATATTCACATTGACTGTGGTAGCCGAGGGGTCAAGGTCACGAAATCATGGCTGACATGAGTTCGAACCTAGTACCACTGAGGACATGCCGTGCAGAAGAAGCCTAGGTACGTTAACACTAGAACGTCCGGGATTTCGATTACTCTTAAACGTCCACAGGTGTCGTTTTGACACCACGATATAAAACATAACGTAATTGTTTTAACTAAATAATTACAGAACTACTGTTCAGCAGGGTTTAGTTTTAAGGTTTTTGAATATTATTTCATGTAATTATCATATATTATAACCCTTTATATCAGAAAAAAACTGACTTTGACATATTTCGTGAAGCTTGTTGGACCACTGCTTTGTCGCAAAATATTTCGAGTTGCAAATCTACCAGAAAAATTACTATTATGCGGTATCCATTCTGTACCATCCCTAGCGACATGTATATCAGGATTTACTGAAATATTATCAATTTCTCAATTGCACTTTCTTCCGATTCTTTTCCCTCACTTTCATACAATCTTAAGTCTTAATCGGAATCTAAATTAGAGCCGATTTAATCTCAGAAAGCTCTCGCAACGAATTAGTAATTTCATCTGGGTTTAGACCTTTTGTAAGAGCCATCGTTTCAGGATGTTGCTCTGCAGGAAGTTCGAAAATCGAATGATTTTTTATAAGCAGATAAGCAAATACTATGTAACAAAACACGTAAACACAACTATTTTAGAATTATTGATTCATTTTTTTGTGAAATTAATAAAACACTACATTCAAGTTCAAAGAAATGTGAGATATGACTTTGTGAAGTTTGTTTTACTAATCGTATCTACTTAGTGAGCTATATTTTGTTGAATAAGACCTTTTTATAATGATAAATTGCCTTGGTGTCGAAATGACACCAGCGGACGTTCTAAGTATATTTAGTTTTAAAATCACTCCTAATTATAACCTAGAGCCACAAAATGTTTTCTGTGTAATCACTATGGAAAATGATTAAAAGCTGCGAAAAAGTTTCAAATTCCTAGCAAAAATGCGGAAAGAAGAACAAAATACACTGCTGGCCACCTTAAATGCAACACCAATAAAGACAATAGATAGCACAAGAAAATTTATTTTGTAGATAACATGTTGACCAAGTATCAAATGATTCAATTTATAGACTTCTGTGAACTGTGGTTCCCCTGCCAGAATCAGTAGCCAGAGTAGCCACCACTGTTAGAGATCACCGCTGCCACAAGCCTCGGCATTGATTCAAAGAAACTTTGGATGGGTTTCTTGGGATACAGCAGACCAAGCAGCTTCCATACGTTGCCAAAGTTGATCTGGTGTGGCAGCTGGGGGTGTAATCTGGGTCAATTGATTTACAATCATGGACCACATGTTTTCTATCGGCACAAGATCTGGAGAGCGAGCCGGCTGGGGAGCAATTAAATCTGGTGATTGATGAAGAACCTTTGGACAATGCGTGCCACGTGAGGTCACGCATTATCCTGTTGAAATATGGCTGTGGCCAAGCGTTGAAGGTAAGGGAGGACAACTGGCTCCAACACCTCGGAGATGTAGCGCTGGCTGTTTAATGTACTGGCAATGCGTACTAGATGAGTGTGAGAGAGATATCCAATATCTCCCCATACCATAGTACCCGGTGCAGGACCAGTGTGGTGGAGCATAAAGCAGCTGTTCTGCATCCTCTCTCCACGGTGTCTCCAGACTCGAATCCGACCATCGTGGTGTTGCAGACAGATGCATGACTCGTCAGTAAAGACAACTTCATTCTATTCTGCCACCCACATCCTTCTTTCATCGCACCATTGGCGGCGGAGTCGTCTATGGTTCCGCATCAAGGGTAGACCAAGCAATGGACGTCTTACGGACAGACCACTCTACTGTAAACGGCGTCGAATGGTACGCGCAGACACTGAATGATGCGTTACAGACTCAATGTGCTGTGCTATGGTTCGTGATGTGATTGAGCGATCCGTCACTGCGATGCGCACAATTTGCCTGTCCTCAAGTGAAGTGGTGCACTGAGATGGATGTGATCAGCCACGTCGGTCCGTCGTACCCTCCTGCATCCAACGGTCATCTATCCGCATTACAGTTGTTTGGTTTCGTCCAACATGACTACCGATTTCCCTGAAAAATAATCTACAATCTTGGTATAGGACACTATCCTTCCTCTGTCGAACTCAGATACTTGATCAAAAGTTGATAGCTGTTTTTACGAGACATTACTGATGGTTTTTTGAAAAAACCACAAGAAAAACACAATTGCCGAACTTGAAATTGTTGAAATCTCCGTGCCTTAAATAGCGCTTTGAGGTGGCGTCTCAGGCGCGCGTGATGTGTGTTTGCGCTGAAATTCTAATCATTTACATATCTCACCTCCGCTAATAAATGTTGTAAATTTCATGTTATTTACATGCTTCCCTCAGGGTGTTGCATTTACGGTGGCCAGCAGTGTAAATAGGCTCCGGTGTCCAATCGACACCGACAGGCGTTTTAGTGTTAAATATGTCGAGACTCAAACGTCCTCCCGTTGGTGTGGCGTGGAAGTTTGGAGAGGGGGTGAAACCTCGGGTGTCATCCTCGTTACTTCACCATTGTTAAAAATTACAAGGTCCATCACCAATAGCTCTCGTTCAGTTTTATAGTGCGAAGTAAATAAACTCCCCCTCATGAATATTTACTTTATATAACTTATAAGAACGTTTTTTAAGTTTTATTTTTGAATGAAATTTTCACGATAACTTGTGCTCGAAAAACTGGATATCTCCAAAAAAATATATATAATACAATAAAATTCAATGAAATTTGTTAAACTTATGTTATGAGCTCTTTAGAATGTAATAAAATGCAAGAGTTTTAAGATAATTACATTTACAGCCATTTTTAGCTTAGAACATAAAATAATTTTGACGAAAAATCATTCACGTCCAATTTGAGAGAGAGAGAGAGAATGCTCTTATATATAAATATTTCTTTATAAATATTTCTTATAGCCTGCGGTTTGTGACACTTAAGATGGATCAAGAAAAGTGTATCAATGAAATTAAAATTACATAATGTTTGTATATGTGTCCAATATAATTTTATTTACGCTGTTTTTCTTAACATTGAAAATTTTACTAAAATTTTATAAAAATAATATTTTTTTCGAAAACAAGGAGTGATACAGTTTGTTTATTTAATAATTATGATTCTTTAAACCTACTTATGTTTGTTAAAAAAACAAACTTTTTTTTAAAAACCTGTTGTTTCTTATGCCACCGATCTCAACTGCGTCAGATCCAGTCCCATTAAGTTCATCATGGCAACGAGCTAGATGTGCCCTTGTCGTTGGCCGAATCATTGAGCACCTTACAGGTGACAGTACGATTTTTAGCTTGGTTCCACCCCAACTTTGAGAAGCCTAAGGGAGGGACAGGTCCTCTTCTCTCTTCTCTCTGTCTTCTCTTCAGAAGACTCCCTCTTCTCTTCTCCTTCCTCCAACCTCACGAGAGGACTTGCTGCTCGACAGCATTTTAGAGTACCTCCCCCCATATGCATTTAAAAACATTCACACAGGTCTTTCGGCACAGCAGTCAGCGTCGCTAATACCGGATGAGCGACTCTGAAAATCTATTTTCGAAAAATTTGTTTGCGAACCTAGTCTAATGCTTTAACACATTTCAGCACCGAAAAGAGTACATGTTTTTTAGTTCCTACTATTAGTTCACTTTCTTCCTATTTATTTTAGTACATTTTTATATATTTTTTCTTCCTATGTTTAGTAATTTTGTTTATTGAATAGATTTTTAAAGTTTTACACAGGTTACTCCCTCCTTTTTATATTTGTCTTTTCCCCCTTTCCTTTTCATTTTATATTTGCATTATAAATGTATTTATATATTTTTATTTGAATTATAGATAATATATATCTGTAAGAGAGCCTCAAGTTATGTAATGTGGAGCATGAGGAGTTTTGCAAATAAATAAAATTTTTAAAAGATTTAATTTGTATTTAATAAGAATTTTTCGCTCGATATTAATAGGAATTTTAAGAACACAAGTACCCAAAAGCAAATGAGTCAATGTACGTGTGTTAAAGAATTGTTATAACATTGTTCGTTCAAAAGTTATTCTCTATTTTAGCAGTCGATTTTTGTTCGTTTATATTCTCTCCCAGAATTCGCTTAAATATGTCCTCATTCATTTTTTTTAATCATGAAATTTGTATTTCAGTTTATTTACTGGAAATTTTTCAGATCAGAATATTGTAACTTATCGTAGGTATAACGTACGTATTGCTGCTCACCAATTTTCTGTATACGTACTGCTGAGTTTGAACCGTAAGTTATTTTTTTTTTATTCCTTTTGAATTTTCTAATATATTTTCTTTTGTCTAACTTCTCTATGTAGCATTTTATTTCAGAGTTAATAATAAAAGTTTTCAACGTTTAATGTAAATAATTCTCAAATTATTTGTTCCGAAATGAATGATGAATTAAACCTTTCAGTTGCTCATGCAAAATTTAAAGAAAATAAGGTTTACTCGGGCAGTGTTTGTGTTTTTATGCGATGTGACGCAAAAGTTGAATGAATGATGAGCCGATTTATGATACAATCCTAGTCATAATATTATTCAAAACTGTGAGATTCAATGTTAATCATTGGGATGCTCTAATGCCTCGCAAATTGAAACAAATATTCGCACTCTGTACCTAAAAAATTACAATAACTCTATCGTAATGAAGTTCTTACCAAGTTATATCACTCCATTAAATCCATTTATAAACAGTCATATAGGAACTTTGTGAGTATTGTAACGTATGAGTATAGGAATTTTTTTTCTATATTTTGAATTTTATCTTGCAATACTTTTGAAACATAATTTTCTTGCTTCTTATAACAATTAAAGGCGTTTGTGATTCAGATATTTGTTGGCACCTGTATAATTGAACTTCATTCTAATTTTGATATTTGGGTATCGTACCTGTAGGCTGAATTGTTTATAGTTGTAAGCCAAATCTTCCACAAAAAAGGACTTAAATGTGAAGATATTTATTTACATATAAGCGGATTTAAAATTTTATTTTACAAAGTTTTTTTATTTGTTATTTCAGAATTTTTTTGATATTACTTGTTTCTTTCTCTTTGTGAATTTTTTACTATCGATGTAACGAATTCTGAAAATCTTCAACAAATTTATTTATTTACTTTGCATAGTTAACGGTACTTATGCCACGTGATCAACAGTAATATCTGATCAAGGCCTACGAGATTCATCATGGCAAACGGCTAGTGGTACGCCTGTCGTTAACCGTAGCTTTGAGTACCCTACAGGTGACAGTACGATTTTTCTCGGTTCCACCCCAATTTTGAGGAAGAACACCCTGGGGTGGTCAAGGGTCTTTACCTTTCTTCCCCTTCCACCAACCTCTCGAGAGGACACGCGGCTTGACGGCTATTTAGAGTACCTCATGCTGCAAAGGCACTATACATTTACAAACATCCATGCTTTCTACGGCACCGCAGTCAGCGTCACTAACCACTTTAACGGATGGACGGAAAATAAAAGTGTAATGTCTTGAATTACTAGGTCTGAAATTTACAGGCAGCTGTCACCAATAGCCCTCCTGCAGCTTTATATTGGTGGCCGCGGTAGCCGAGTGGTATAGGTATCGGACTGTGGCTTGCTTTGTCACAGGTTCGAGCCCAGTACCACTAAAGACCCGCCGTGTAGGGCAGCGATGCACGTTAAATCTGTCGAGAGCTGAAACGTCCTGCCGTTGGTGTGGTGTGGTAGTTAGGAGAGGGGGTGCCAGCTCAGGTGTCGTCCACATCACTTGACCATAGTTCAAAATTACGTGGTCCGTCGCCAAAAGCCCTCGTGTAGCTGAACAGTGCGACGTTAATATTCGATCAATCAATCAAGCAGCTTTATATTGCGAGGTTAGTATAACTCTCTCCAGATTGGAGGTGCTGTAAATGCAACGCTAATAGCCACTGTAGTCCAGTGGTTGTGGTCAGGAACTAGAGGATAGTATGCTGCTGGTTCGAGTCTTTGTGCCCCTGAAGATCCACCGTTAAGAGGGGACTGATGCACGTTAAATCTGTTTTCAAAATCCTCCCGTTGGCGTAGTGTGGTAGTGTGGAGAGTGAATGTCGTCCTCGTCAATAGACAGTGGTTCAAATTTACGAGGTCCGTACCCATGCCCTCGTGCTACTTTATAGTGCGATGTTACTCATGAAAATATCGATTATGCAATACAACATAAAAAAATTATGAGATTCTAGTTATTTATAATATAATGTTAGTGTTTAAAATAGTCTATAAAAAAACTAAAAATAACTTTTTTTCTATTTAATCTTATTTATACGCTGATGTATATAATATAAGAAGCTCAGTGGCTAAATGGTAGCGTATCGCGCTTTTACGGCACAGGTCAGGGGTTCAAACCCCGGTCTGACACCCATCCGGTATAGTGGTTAGTGACGCTGACTGCTGTGCCGTAGGGGCTGGGTTCAAATCCCAGATAAGGTATGGATGTTTGTGGTGTAATTCTTCTCTTCTTTGCAATGTGTGTTTCATGCTTACTTCTATGAAAGCCCCCGTGAGATACTTTGTGGTGCACGGGGTTATAAAAGTTCTAAAAAAAAGTGTGTTTGCTTATGACCACGCGATAGAAGTGATAACTTCAAATTTTTTATGTTATTGCAGGGTTTAGTTAGGTGAATAAAAAACAAGATGTTAGTATTGCCCTATGAAATTATTTACTCATATGGCTGTACTCAAAAAGTAATGCTTTTGTGCAAAATATAAAGGGTGTTTTTTTGAGAGGTATAGAACTTTAAATTACAATAAAACAACAATGTATTATTCGATTGACATGAATTTTCTTTTATTCGAAAGATAATCTCGTGGCATTACATTTTAAATATGATTTCTGGCATAGAAATGCTACGGCTGGCTCTGATAGTCCAATCTGGACGTCCAATTTTCGATGACTTTTTCCAACATTTGTGGCCGTACATCGGCAATAACACGGCGAATGCTGTCTTACAAATGGTCAAGCGTTTGTGGCTTATCCGCATAGACCAATGACTTTACATAGCCCCACAGAAAATAGTCTAGCGGTGTTAAATCACAAGATCTTGAAGGCCAATTCACAGGTCCAAAACGTGAAATTAGGCGGTCACCAAACGTGTCTTTCAATAAATCGATTGTGGCACGAACATGTTGCGCCGTCTTGTTGGAATCACAGCTCCTGGACATCATGATTGTTCAATTTAGGAATGAAAAAGTTAGTAATCATGGCTCTATACCGATCACCATTGACTGTAACGTTGTGGCCTTCATCGTTTTTGAAGTACGGACCAATGATTCCACCAGCTCATAAAGCGCACCAAACAGTCAGTTTTTCTGGATGTAACGGTGTTTCGACATACACTTGTGGATTAGCTTCACTCCAAATGCGGCAGTTTTGTTTGTTGACGTAGCCATTCAACCAGAAGTGCGCTTCATCGCTAAACAAAATTCGCTTATGAAAATCGCGGAACGCGCGCGAATTATTTTGGGCCCATTCACAATTTACGCCTTGTTCAGGCGTGATTGTTTTGATGAATTGCTAAACCAAACTGAGAATAAATCACTTGACAGCTGTTAAATCGGTTGCCATCTTGGAAAGTAATGCGAACTTAAACTTCTATACCTGGAAAAAAAACACTCTGTACAATCATATTTGGGAATTAATTGTATTCTAAGAAGGAAACAATAGGTTTTTGGTAGCTGAAATAGGTTATAAATCCTTTATTTTGAAATTTTATTTAAATGTCTATAAAAAAATCCGTCAAGCGTTGTTCCGTACTTCCTTGAGATTCATTTGGATAGTTTGACATAATTAAATTGATTTAAAAAAATCAACTTAAGGTTTTGATTTGTCTTTTGAAAACTCTACTTTAATATTCCCACTTAAAATCATATGTAATTTGTCAGAAGACCCGATCCGGCTATGTGGATTTTAGTTGTAATTTAACAATATTTAATTGTATCCATGAATTAATTTCAGCAAAGGGATGGATAGTATGACAGTTAGTTGATTGGGGAGAGAGGAAGGTCAAAACCTTTAAAAAGGGGATTTAATTAGATGATTTATAACACATAATCCCTGGCTTATACTAGCTCTTTTGTCATTGTATGGGAGTTTTGTACAAATATATTCGGTGCTGTTGCAAGGAAAGTCTTCTTAACTATATTTTGTTTTCTTGTATTTAAATTATTTATAATGTAACTTTTTCTTAATAACTGTATACTTAATTTTGTTATTTTAAATTTTTAATTGTTTTAATTTCCTTTTTAGACTCAAAGTATATTTAAGTAATGTGATTAATAGAACTATTTGCTCATTGCTATTCCAATTCGCTTACAATAATAGATTTTTATTCTCAAGATCAGTGCAATATTCCTAATGATGATAATACAATTTACTGAGTTTTATAAAAATTTGTCCTTTTTCTACATTTTATGTTTAATTTTAGTGTAGGATTTCTTTTTCTCTCCAAGCCTATTTTTTAAAAAATATTACGCTTCATTTTCATACTTCAACTGGGATTAGAAAGAATCCTGCATTCATCCGCCCTAGAACAGGTGTGGCCAACCCACGGCCCGCGAGATTCTTTACAACTTAACAAAATTTGACTATTTTCTACAATATTTTTTGTTTAAAAAAGTTTTTTTGTAAATAAATAAATCCCATAACTGTGTTATTATTTTATCACGCTGCTCATGTTACAACGAATCTATTTTTCTTTTCTAAATTGAAATTTATCAAACATAAATCGTGCTTAAGGTATCCGACTACGTTCGGAACCGTGATTTAAAAAAAATATTAAATATCATGAAAATTATCTGTCACTTAGATTAGAATACAATGCATAAAATTGTTTTAAGGACATTGACAAAAAATTATTTAAAGACAATGTTTCGGCCAAAAATTAACTTAGAATAACCTTTTTTTTTACAAGATGTTCTCTTTTTGTGAAAAATGTTTCTATTCTAATAATAGTTTGCCTGTATATAGCTCAGACTACTGTACAGAAGCTCAACTATGATTTTTGAAAAATTCACATTTTCAGAGTTACAACCATTTGAAATATAATTATCGGCGTTTTATTCTTAAAATTTCTCCCCTCTGTTGTCGTAAAACATGGATAAACCCACTTTTAAGCCACATATTTCAAAAATTCTAGTTGAGCCTCTGTACAGGCAAAATATTATTAGAATAGAAGCATTTTTCACAAAATGATAACATTTTGAAAGTTGGTCATTTTATGTTCATTGTTTGTCAAAATATTGTGCTTAAATATTTTATGGTAATACTATTCTTAAAAAAAAACCGTGTGTGTGTACTTATGTACGCACGCAAGAAGTTATACTTCTTTGTCGTAACAAGATTAAAATACCTCTAAAAACCTTGAGCAGGGCAAGCTGGGCTAAGGACGAAAGGTGGTCACAAGCAGAGTTGAACGATATTAACCTTCAGTCAATCGGATCAGCCAAACCCGAGATAATCACGATTTAAATTTAAATACCCCCGCATAGGGACAATAGGACCAACAACATGGGGGGGGGGGGGGTTCGGCAGACTGTACCTGGAGATTAGTTAAACTGAATGTGACACCCGAGACCTCACATTGAATGTCTCGGCGGGAAGAATCGTTCCTGAGAAAATTAAGACATCTGCCCGAAGAGTTCCCGAGTTATGGTCATTTTAAAATAATTAAAACATTTAAAAATATTAAATAAAATAGAAGCAAGGCAACCCAGCAACTCTAAACTGGGCCTGGTTGTGAGGAAACACAAAATAAATTCATTCGATCCGGTCCAGAGTCTGTAGTTGCAAATGGGGCGGTGCTAGCTCGGGAAAAGGAAACGAAACCAACTCCCGCCGGGGGTTACAACTGTGACGTAAATGGTCACGAACATCTCAGCGATATACAGGGTAGAAAGTGATCTCAAAGTTTCATCCTTCTATCTCTGTAATATCGTTATGTCATCAAAAGATTGAACCCCATGGGAATAACACGGGGATTCTAATTTTAGTGATAACGCCACCCCTAAGCCCATTGTCTACACACGAATTATAAAAGATGAAACAACTCAATAAGGAGAACCTGCGGTCAGAGTTTCATGAACGAATCTCAAAAACCCTCGGAGCTATGCGGGATTTTAAAAAAATTATAACTTTAAAATAATTTTAAAATGTTAAATATAGGTGAAGAAATGGGGCTATGGTCCTGAAAAAATATATCTAAGGTGCTTATAGGAAAAACAATCGAATCCAGCCGGTGCGGTCAACCAAGGTGGCATAGGATTCAAGTTATTTCTGGGGAAGCCCTGTAAGGGGGAGCCAATTCCACTTAAAGCTCGCGCTAATACGAAAATTTGGTGGACCACCAAAAATTAAGTTCCAAGCTGAATTGCTTAAGGGGGTGAAATTTTTTCCAGTCCCCATAGGATTAACATGGGAGAATGATAGTTTAGTGCTTAAGCCCTCCCCCTTACACAATGGGAATGAAGTAGAAGACTGGATGGGTCTCAACGAGTGGAACAGTTGGTTCAAATCTCAAGTCCGAGACTCGAACAGGAGCCAAGATATTGTGAATTTAAACGAATTAAAAAAGTTTAAGACAATTAAAAACTATGGAAGAAATAGCCCTATGAGCACACAAACACACACATGAAATTATAACTGGAAGAGCAGATAGAGGGATCGAATGAGCCAGGTCCGAATGGACCATGAGGCTCGGTTGCCGAGATATTGGCCAAAAAGCTGTAGAGGGAGGGAATGCACAGGGGGGATGCGTCCCAACAGAATAGTTTATAACAATAGTTTTTATGATCCCCAAATATCAGTCCCATAGCACCAAAAAAGTGGCATGTTAAAATATTATACAACGGTGGGCGCGCGCATCGGTTTCGTGAAGGTGTGCGCGTGCATTTGTGACGGTGTGAGCGCGCATCGTAAAAATTTACCCTCATCCTTTTTCCCTAATTACCCAAAAAAGTATAACTAATATAGTAAAGAAGTATTTTTTTGAGAATTTCGAAGGCGGGAAAATGATCTGTCCCATTCTGTATATTTCTAGACAAGGCATTTTAGTATCCGTTCCTATGGAACGCAAAGCAAAGGTTCGCTGACGCGGGGGTAGAGCATTCGACTGCAGATCGAGAGGTCCCCGGTTCAAACCTGGGTGCCCCCTTCTTCAGGGAAGTGAAGAGAGAAATATTTTTCTGAGAATTTCGAAGGCGGGAATGATCTGTTCCATTCTGTACATTTCTAGACAAAGCATGTTCGCATCCGTTACGGTGTGCGCACGCATCGTAAAAATTTACCCTCGTCCTTCCCAAACGCCCAATAAG
Organism: Trichonephila clavipes; assembly: GCA_019973935.1. NCBI lineage: Eukaryota > Metazoa > Arthropoda > Arachnida > Araneae > Nephilidae > Trichonephila > Trichonephila clavipes. Next base: position 47,192 of record BMAU01004076.1, read on the forward strand.
TATAACTTCAATAATATATACATTTTCTAATCTAAGTGACACTAAATATCAAATAGTATCCATTTATACGTTTTTGCAAAGTCATGGTTCCGAACGTAGTCGGATACCTTAAACATAACGCACGAAAATCTGCAACATCAATTACAATACGCAAATACGCATACAGAACTAAGTGAAAGAGTTGAGAGACAGATATCTCACTAATTAAATAAATTAAACATTATTTGACCATTGCATTATTATTATTATTATTATTATTATTATTCTATCTATGTTTGTATACATAAAAACAATAATATATCAGTCTGTTTTAAATTTTCCATCCAACAAATGTTTGTAATGGATCCAAATCTAATAGATATATATTTTTACATGCAGCTCGCGGGATTGTAATGTTTCCGAAGTGGCCTGCGAGGTCACTTGGGTTGTGGCCACCCCTGCCCCAGAAAGAGGTAAGGGGGAGACCCACTTAGATCGAAGCTAGGAACTTTACTTTTACTTTTATTGAGGGGAGAAACTACTGGTTTCAGAGTGTGGGGGGGGGGAAACGTCTCTCCTTTCCTTTTAAGGGCTATGTATGTCCGAATAAAGACGAAAAAAGCCGAGTAAGGTTTACATTCTCGAGCGTGACGTTCATTCCAGTTCACTCTCCGGAAATTCACGCCAATAGAAGTTATCTCTTCAAAAACAAAAAAAAAAAACCGGGCTGGCCAATGTCAACTTAGTTTTTCATCTGGGTCGATAATTGAGTACCAAGCTTGCTTGTGTACTAAACTCTGGGGGGCTTCGCGCCAAACACACCCTCTGACCAGAGCATCTGCTCATGCACCTCAGTGCCCCAAATCAGCAAAACTGAGATGGACACAGTAGGCCCTTGCCCCCTATGGGCTGCTGTGTCACTGAGTGAGTGAATGTGAGATTTTATGGCGCAAGAGCCAAATCTGGCTATACTGCGCCAAACATTTGTGTAAATCTGTGATCTAGACGGGAAAAGAAAGGATAAATTGAATGACAAGGAGGGTCGAAAATAGAGAAGGATCACTAGGGTACCCCAGGTTCGTGAGACCCGTGTTTACCAAAGATAGTAAACCCCTTGGGAAAAGGAAAAGATCACTAGGGTACCTCGGGATTGTAGCACCCGTACTCACCTAAAGAAGTTGAGCCCCTGAGGGGACTGTGCCACTGAGTGTTTAGTTTAGTATATAATCAGGGACGTCTTAAGTAATGGGCCAACTAGGGCCAGGGCCTCAGTGGCGGCTTCGTCTCGTTCTCGACTGAATCTTTATAAGATCATGATTCGAATAATTTTAACGGCCAAATGTTATTTCTGGTTGTATTCTCCGAAAAGATGAGAATTTCGGACTATATGTCAACTAGCAACAGTGGCAAGACTATTATTATGTGATGATCGTCGTCCATGTATGGCCTAGATCAGGGATGGTGAACCTTTGAGATGTGGGTCAAAATTTGTTCTTTTTTAATACTAGGTCGTGGGTCACTAATGCCCACTTGCACCAGATTCAAGTTTAAAAAAAATTTTTAGCTGCGTATTTTTAAAACTAAACATCTTTAAAATTCAATTAGCTTAACGGGTAAAAATGGGAGTGGTTTGACGATTTAAAATTTTTTAGTGGTTAAAAGCTCTTAAGTGTTTGGTGAAATTTGTAATAAGTGTTTCAATGAACAAGGAGGGACGAAAATTGCGCACAATATATTGTTACGTATATCCGGATTCGAGAATTTTATGCAAAACAGTCACAAATTAAATAAGCAGTTCCTTAAGAGTGATGTGAATTTATTATCGAAAATCCGATCCTTTCAATACAGGATTCAGCAGCAATATTCACAGGGTAAATATCCGAAGGTCTTCACACCTTCGACATCAATCAAACACGATAATCAGTGTTTAAAAATACACGTAAATAAAGATTATTGACAAGGACAACCGAGCTAATCGCTAGTCAAAACAATCCTCACTACTCACTGGCTTAATCAAGACTCATCGCCGTACCGGCGAGCATCCTTTTTATATGCGCGACAAAAACTTCTAGAAATATAACCGCTCGTGTTATTGAACGTGACACTAATGGAGATATCTACTTTCTAGAAGATTCCAGAGGGTTCCGAACCCGCTAATGACACCAAAATTGTCGCCAAAGTTGCCAAATTGGTCGCCAAAATTATGTCAACTTGGCGAAATCTTGGCGGTAGAGCCAAGTTCTCATTGAATCGCCATTATAACGCAAGGGGCGGCACTGCTTGTGAATAGTACATTTTTAACATGAAATAAATATAACAGAGTAATATAAATGCATTAAACATTCAAATGCAAATTATTTACACTATTTACACAAAATTCGTAATATATTATGAAATACATACATACATACACATTCATGGACAAAAAATTAGCCTACCAAGAAGGAGTCATCAAAATGAAACGAAATTTTACATACGTAATGACTACTTTGATATAAGTAAATGATAAAAAAAAAAATCAAAAAAAAAAAGATTTTAGAGAAAAAGGCAAAAGAACGGAGGATTTAATACCCTGTTGAACCCCCTCTAGCGCGAATGTACGATGTGATACGATCGGGCTTTGAGGCATAGGAGTTTTGTATGATGTCTCGAGACATTTCGTTCCATATTTGCTGTAACCTTGCCTCTAGTTCGTTCAAACTCGTGGGATGCCCAAATCGCCCCTCCAAATGATCCAAGATATGCTCGATTGGAGACAAATCTGGGGATCGAGCAGGCCAAGGAAGGGTGGTAACACTGCGGAGACAGTTTTGTGATACCCTTACCGTGTGAGGCCGAGCATTGTCATGTTGAAAAATAACTCCTGGGAGCCGTTGCAGGAGTGGCAACGCATGTGGTTGCAGGATGCACATTCGTATGCTTCGGGTTACTGTTTATACGAGTATTTGACAACATATGCTATGCACTATATACTTTTAAGTCATAGGTGAGGCTTACATTTACGTAGGGGCCCAGGGCCTCTCAACAAGTCTTACGACGTTCGTGTATATAATGTTTGATATTTTTATGTAACATTTTATGTAACATTCGTGCACATAATGTTTTGATATATAACAATTATTGTTACATACATGATTTTTTTTTTTTAGTTTTAGATTCAACCATGCCTTCTTATGACGATATGATGATTGTGTATTGTGCATTTGGAAACTCAGGGTTTCACTGTATAACATGCCAGCGAAGAAATATACTAAACATGATAGCAGTTGTGTTTCATATCCCGGAAGAAAGCATTTCTCTTTATGCTTATTATGGATATCCTCCTTTTAGGTTATCTCTGTTGGATCTTGAGGATGAAATGTTTATAAGAGTATTGTCCTGGGCTTGAACTACAGGAATGTTTTACGAGTGACAACGTTATACACACACACACAGCATGGGCATTTATCTCATAAAAAGTTATTTTGTAATACAATTTTACTTCATTTTGTTCATCTTAAAAGCAACCATTAAAATTGTTCATTCTTAATAAAATAAATGAATTTTTTAAAAAATTCATTTGTCTGATTAATTGCAATCTCACATATTCCTGTTTGACTTTACACACATAAAATATCTTTTGTATCGTTATGTCCAAAATAGATTTTTTAGTTTCTCTCACCTTGCTACAAAATAAACACCAAAGAGGGGATGATTTAATTGTAGTTATCAATTGCGACTAGAATTTGTTTTAAAGTTGATATTTGAATTTTGGTTTAAAGGTTATGTTATTGTTTACACTTTGGATGTTAAGTTTTCCCTCGCACTCCAAAACAATTCTGTTTGCCTAACAAGATTTTTGTTAATTATTCAGTGTCCTGACAATTACTTGTATTTGTTGAAGTTTAATGTATGATTATTTTCTCAAGCATTTCAGTCATGTAATGCATCTTAATATTTCAAACTATGTATATTCACATTTATATTTCTTAAATCTTTTGTGTAAATTTTTATTGTATTTGTTTCCAATAAAATTATATTTTTATTTTAAATACGTAAACAATAACTTTATTAAATCGGCATTGAGTGAGTTATACGCTTTTAGTTAATTGCATTTAAATTCTGTTTTAATACTCTAACTCGTTGTTGCTTTTAAGCTTATTTCAATTTAATTCAAATTCATTGATATTTCAAAAAGTTCTAAAATTTTCAATTCAAATGTTAAGTTTATTTTACTATTTTTTTAAATTTATATTTTGTATAATGTTACTAATGCTTTCTGTTTCCTAATATTAAATTTTGTTAAGTGTTCAATTAAAGCAAGGAATATAAAACAAACAATTTTAAAGTAAATTCCTACTCAGGCCAACAAAGAAATATTTTATTTTAGAGTTACTTTTTATTAAATAATTACATTTAAAATATATAAATGTGTATACATATGACAGAATTACAATATTAAGAGTGACTGATTGAATATTAACGTCACACTGTTCAGCTACACGAGGGCTTTTGGCGACGGACCACGTAATTTCGAACCATGGTCAAGTGACGTGGATGACACCTGAGCTGGCACCCCATCTCCTAACTACCACACCACACCAACGGGAGGACGTTTCAGCTCTCGACAGATTTAACGTGCATCGCTGCCCTACACGGCGGGTCTTTAGTGGTACTGGGATCGAACTCGTGACAAAGCAAGCCACGATCCGATACCTATACCCCTCGGCTACCGCGGTCACACAATATTAAGAGACAAAATAGAAAGCGATTTTCCATTTTCCGTTCTACATACGATGTTGAACTATTTCTTTTTGTTTGTTATTTATTCATGAACACGCGATTTCCAACATTATTCCGAAGAATATAAAAAAATTTATCTCTATACTTTGACAGAATTTGAGGTACTATTTTATACACCTTTAGAACCAGCTACTTGTCCAAGTAACCACAATCTAAACTCCATGCTCGCTTATGGTTATTACGCGTGTTGGACATGCGCAGAGAAACTTTCAGCTCTTATTTTATAAGAAGGTCTGGCGGTCGTGGGCTCTTTGGCTATCGGGAAGCATTTTAAAATATTGATGGAAATATCCATGGGAGGATTTTGATCTTGCAGTGGTGTGATATCTATATGAACTTGTACCATCATCCCGTGAAGGCGATCGTTTTGGCGTGATGGTTAGCGTACTCTCATTTCATTCGTACGTTCGGAACGGAAGGTACCCAGAACGAACCTTCCCTCCGACATTGATGACCCTGGCCGTGATATGAACCGCACCCTTCACGCGCCATCTTTCCACCGTCCCACACAAGCGACGCAATCAAAGCCGTCCCACACAAGCGACGCAATCAAAGCCGTCCCACACAAGCGACGCAATCAAAGCCGTCCCACACAAGCGACGCAATCAAAGCCGTCCCACACAAGCGACGCAATCAAAGCCGTCCCACACAAGCGACGCAATCAAAGCCGTCCCACACAAGCGACGCAATCAAAGCCGACAAGCGACGCAATCAAAGCCGTCCCACACAAGCGACGCAATCAAAGCCGTCCCACACAAGCGACGCAATCAAAGCCGTCCCACACAAGCGACGCAATCAAAGCCGTCCCACACAAGCGACGCAATCAAAGCCGTCCCACACCGACGCAATCAATGCCGTCCCACACAAGTGACGCAATCAAAGCCGTCCCACACAAGTGACGCAATCAAAGCCGTCCCACACAAGTGACGCAATCAAAGCCGTCCCACACAAGTGACGCAATCAAACAAGTGACGCAATCAAAGCCGTCCCACACAAGTGACGCAACTGCTTACATGCTCGCCACGAATATGGTATCGTGCGTTCGCCTATTCGCCGAAACACTGGCAGGGAGTATGCAGCGGTGTGATATCTATATGAACTTGTACTAACATCCCGCGAAGACTATCGTTTTGGCGTGATGGTTAACGTACTTGCATTTCATTCGTACGTTCGGAACGGAAGATACCCACAACGCACCTTCCCTCCGACAATCTGAAGACTTGTATGCAGATTCTCGACACAAGTTTGGGACTATAGCCACAAGTCGACCGTGGCCACATTTCTCCAGAAATGCAACCGAGTGATAAATCCAATATATTACCTAGGATTGGATTTATAGACCAGTTTGTCTTTAGTCGTGAATCTACGTGCAACTTATAGAAACATTTATAGAAGAAATTATGCAAGTATACGAGTTCGCTTGATCGTTTTAATCGAGCAAATTCGTATCAAATACAAAAATTAGTTGAAGTCAATATTTTATTAAACTGGACATAATTTGCTTCATGGAACAAATGCTTGAGTAATCACAACACACACTGATACTTAAAAAATTTTATTGACTCGTGTAACAGAATAAAAAGCCATTTTTAACATTAAAAGAAATCTTAAGAGTGAATTAAATTCTCACAATTTCATTTTAACAAACAAGGTGTAAAAACAAAGTAAAATTTTTAAAAGCAACCGTTTTGATTATCAAAGTTGCAACGTCCGCTATTTTAAAATTCTAATATTTTATCCAAAAAAAGAATACTTAAGATTAATCTTGGTCATTTCTCGTAAAATCTTTATAAAACAATATAATTAGTTTCGCTTCAAACTTGTCATACTAAGTATCGTGGAATTATTAATCTGACTCAAAACAAGTTTCCAGAAGTCCAATTTTTTAATGAACCAACCACATCTTGGTCTTCAAGGCATTTGACGTTTTTTTTAATAATCTAAATACTTCATCCTGAGAATTTAATTTTTGCGAATAGTAATAAAAGAGCGTTCCGTTTCAAATTTGAAAGTCCGTTCTTGAATAAAATTTTGGCAGAATTTAACACTTATGTGTTTGAGACATCAGCCGAGTTTTTGGTCGATGCATTATAATTTACCTGAAATGCAAGAAAACAAGAGATTTGACACAAACAGAAGACTATCGTAGTAACACGTTTTCGATATTTATACGACTTTACATTTCACAGCTTCCGATTATTTGACAAGGGAAGAATGTGTACATTTATGCATTTGAATAACTTAAAATTATTTAAAAGGGTTTTTTACTACAAAATAGGGTTCAAGGCATATTTTCCTTATTGATTTTTCCCCGGAAAGCCACTTTGAATCCGACACAAGATCCACTTACAATAGTCAGTAGTAGTGTGAATTTGGAGCCCTGAGGAATTTAACATGTTCTAGCCCCAGTACGCAACCAGTCTTTAGCTGAATACATACTAGTATGTAGCTATACAGAAATACTAGCCACGAGGTCTATGTCATCACTTCTTGGCTACTACGACCGTTAGTGTTCCGGTTATCCATGAACTGCTTTTTGTATTTGAACTGGGCACATGCTAGATTAATATCAAGTAGCGAAACACCATACAAAGTAACTAGATGTTACCCACCTGCTTTGTTGGGCATTTCCCGATTTCTTACGATTATATACAGATATCAACTAAAAAACAATATAAGTGCCAAGTTCTTTCAACTGTGTTCAAAAACATCAAAAACATGTATCCTGCTTTAAATAGGACAAGACTTGAATTTCTAAAACAAGCGTTTTTCCTTTTATACTTCCGTAACCCCTCGGATATATTTCTGCCAAACCCGTTCTCAGCGGATTTCTACTCAAGAATAAAAACATACCTCGCAAATTTAAACTTTGTACATCTAATAGTTACTAGTATAAGTATTAATGAGCGAGTCGCTTTGCTGTATATAGATTGTGGTTAAAACTATGCTTATTTTTGTCTGCCTTTTGATTAAAAAAAATTCTTTGATTTTAATTTACGTTACAATGTTAAGTAACACGAGCGCTATTGGACACAAGTTAGCTCCAAAATTCAACACACCAGCGCAAAAAACCTACTCAAGAAATAGAATAGCGTGATCCTGAAACTGAAGATTTAATATACCTTTAGCATAATTATTAAAAAAAAAATTTCTTAAGATTCTTATAAAGAGTTTTTTTTTCCCAGGTATAGAAGTTTAAGTTGGCATTACTTTCCAAGATGGCGACCGATTTAACAGCTGTCAAGTGATTTATTCTCAGTTTGGTTTAGCAATTCATCAAAACGATCATGAAGCAAGGCGTAGATTCGTCGAATGGGCCCAAAACGAGATTGCCGTTGTTCCCGATTTTCATAAGGGAATTTTGTTTAGCGATGAAGCGCACTTCTGGTTGAATGGCTACGTCAACAAACAAAACTGCCGCATTTGGAGTGAAGCTAATCCACAAGTGTATGCCGAAACACCGTTGCATCCAGAAAAACTGACTGTTTGGTGCGCTTTATGGGCAGGTGGAATCATTGATCCGTACTTCTTCAAAAACGATGAAGGCCACAACGTTACAGTCAATGGTGATCGGTATAGAGCCATGATTACTAACTTTTTCATTCCTGAATTGAACAATCATGATGTCCAGGAGCTGTGGTTCCAACAAGACTGCGCAACATGTCACACAGCTCGTGCCACAATCGATTTATTGAAAGACACGTTTGGTGACCGCCTAATTTCACGTTTTGGACCTGTGAATTGGCCTCCAAGATCTTGTGATTTAACACCGCTAGACTATTTTCTGTGGGGCTATGTAAAGTCATTGGTCTATGCGGATAAGCCACAAATGCTTGAGCACTTGGAAGATAACATTCGCCGTGTTGTTGCCGATATACGGCCACAAATGTTAGAAAAAGTCATCGAAAATTGAAGTCCACATCGGACTACATCCGAGCCAGCCGTGGCAGTCCTATGCCAGAAATCATATTTAAAATGTCATGCCACAAGGTTATCTTTTGAATAAAAAAAATCATGTCAATCGAATAATACATCGTTGTTTTATTGCAATTTAAAGTTCTATACCTCTAAAAAAAACCCCTTTAGAAATGAAAATACTATATGCAAGTAGTTACGCAAGGGGACAATTATACAGCAACCAGCAAGCAAAACGCTGTGCCAAGATCTCAAGTGTTCCTTTAATTTTGTTCGTATAGGAATGCTTTCCGTTGTTACATACTACTGTTTAGTGGTAGCGATAAGTTAATCGTTCCAATTACTGAAGTTGCTAAGCGAGAGAGTGAACGTTAACGTCATACTGTTCAGCTACACGAGGGCTTTTGGTGACGGACCTCGTCCTTTTGAACCATGGTCAAGTGACGAGGACGGCACCCGAGCCGGCACCCTTCTCCTGACTACCACACCACGCTTACGGAAGGAAGTTTGAGCTCTACAGATTTAACGTACATCGCTCCCCTACACGGCGAGTCTTTAGTGGTACTGGGATCAAACTCATGACATGCCTGCAATGATCCGATACCTTGACCACTGGGCTACCGCAGCGCCCACTGAAGTTGCTCGACGTAGAGATTAATATCCAGCTAGAGTTCCACAATGAGTTCGTGGCTTGCCTTGCCACGAGTTCGAGCCCAGTACCAATAAAGACCCACCGTGTAGGGCAGCGATGCACGTTAAATCTATCGAGAGCTGAAACGTCCTCCAATTGGAGTGGTGTGGTAGTTTCGAGAGGGGGTGCCAGCTCAGGTGTCATCCACGTCACTTGACCATGGTTCAAAATTACGTGGTCCGTCGCCAAAAGCCCTCGTGTAGCTGAACAGTGCTACGTTAATATATATATTCAACCAATCCACAATTTCACAATTCACACAGCATTTCGGTAAGATAACATTGTAGCCCTTCTTATTTCCCAAACTAATCCATAAACACATGATAGGTTTGATACCAGATTTCATCAATATTGAAGGCTTAGGGTGGTAAATCTGCATTTTTGAGCTCTTGCAACACTCAAAGTTTCATTGAGAGTGATGCCTAATATGATTACCATCTTATCTTGCTATAGAACAGAATTAGGAAATTCGAAACCAATGATCTGTTAACGCCTGGACAAGACATCAGATAAGTGATTGACTCATTTGACGAAACTATCAAACTCTTAGCGATAGATTAATTTCAGGCCATCTAGTATTACCAGAGCTGGTACTTCACTAATTTCAACATTCAAGGATTTGGGTTAGTGGCGCATGAGCCAATTGGTCAAACTGTCTCAAGAACTTACTAGTAACCAAGCGCATCGTGAAAATTGTTATAAAAATGTTTCTGGGTTCATGAGAATAACCACATGGGTGCGAGATTTTATTCGTACAATAAAATCTTAAATCCTGTGTTTTTCCCCCGAGATTTGCTTTAGGGGTTCAGGATTTAAGCATTAGTTCCATTTAACATGCAGTAGCCTCCAATTTTTCACGTTATGTTTTCATAAAATCACGACTATTTGAACAGCGCTTGGCACGAAACTCGTCATGACTTCTGTTGAACGCTATACGAGCTTCATTTAGAAATCTTGCATCCTTACTAAAATTGTTTTAATCAGAATTACACAGGCGCAAAAGCGAAAGTTAATACGCAAACGTCACGTTTGATTTATAAAACGTTGCTACTTTGAACTTAATTGAAATCTACAACTGGTATGGAAATTAGATGATTCGAGCACCAATGAAAATCGCTTTTCCTCAGATCTACAATTGACAATATGAAGCTTCTCTTTTATCGCTACGAATTGAGAATTCCTTTACATCGCTCCATCAAGCGAAAGGAGGGCAATTGGTGACGGTCCTCGTAATTCTGAACCATGGTCAAGTGACGAGGATGACAATTGAGCTGCCATCCCTTCTCCAAACTACTTCACCACACCAGCGGGAGGACTGAGCTCCTCTACATGGTTCAACTTCAGTGGCACTAGAACTGGAGCCACGACACTCCAGCCACGAGTTCTTGACCATAACTACTGGGCTAAAGCGGCCATTTTGTTGCTACGAAATTCATGGTTTTAAAAATCCGTTGGATAAAATGGCTGTAGAAATAGAAATTTACTTACATGCTTAAGGAAGAAATAAACCTCGATGCAAGCAATAAGTGCAAGACAGCAAAACAGTAAGGAGTATAATTTGCTGACTTTCTGGTAGTTGAGAGTCACGGCTATACCAAAAGCGAGTACTGCTAATACTCCGCTGTATATTACACCACAGTACGCTATAGAGTGATATAGTGCATCAGTTTTGAAAGTCGAATACAGCTGCAAGAGATTGAAATAAGGGTATGTTTATTTATGTTATGGCCAAAGCCTGAAATCGGCCAGTTCGAGAATTGACTAGCCAATTCGCGTTTTGGCCAACGTTGCTATAAACTTACCGGCCAATGTCCGATCTTTTCTCGATTTCGGGGCTTTGGCCGGGCGATTTGCAAAGCGGCTTGGGACGATCAGCCAAAGTAGGAAGAAAAATAAAGAGCAGATTTTACACTGTTAAAAATAAAGTATTTAAAAATTAGTACTTCTGTGTACTGATTTTAAGTATAATTATTTCAGGAACTTGTTCAAATATAAGTGACACCACCGAGTTAACAATAAGCTTGTAATACACTGCTCAAAACAATTAGGGGAGCAAGCAAAAAAAGTGAAGAAAACCGTGTGAGACAGCCACGTATTGGCATACAATGCATAGTAAACGCGTATCAATGCGCAATACAGAAAAAAGGCGTAAAAAAATTTGTAATTAAGCTTTAATTCTTTGAAAATTATGGAAAAAACATTAAAAGATGATTTAGGGCAACAATTTGATTACATGTAAACGATAAAAAAAGGTACTGTTTAGACATGATACACGAGTTTTAATAGGGCGTGTGGTCTCCTCGAACAACTAAGACTGCTGCACACCTGTTTGCCATGGATGCGATGAGGTTATCGATCAGACTTTGGGGAATACTGTTCTACTCTTCAAGAAGTGCTATCTCCAAGTCTCGGACCGTAGCAGGCGGCCTTGGTCGCACAGCAATGCGTCGTCTGAGCATGTCCCAAACATGCTCGATTGGATTCAGGTCAGGAGAGCACGCTGGCCATTCCATACGCTGTATTGTTTCAGCTTCAAGCATGTTCTCCACCAGACGAGCTCTATGCGGTCGGGCATTATCATCCTGGAAAACAAAGGAATCTCCAATGGCTCCAGCGTAAGGGATGACATGAGGTCTAAGTATCTCGTCTTCATACCTTCGGCCCGCCAAAGTGCCATTACGAATGATATTCAGGTCCGTACGTCCGCCTATGCTGATTCCACCCATACCATCCAACCAGCTCTTCTGTATTGTGACCTTTCACGAACGAATGCGGGGTTATTTCGAGTGCCCCTGTCCCTCCATACAAGAACACGTCGAGTGTCACACTCTAGACTGAATCGGGACTCGTCTGTAAACAGCACTTGGCTCCCATCATGTTGCTCCCAATCTCGATGTTCAGCAGCCCATCTTCTTCGGGCCGCACGGTGGCGTGGGGTAAACGGAATGCAGACCTTTGGCCTACGTGCATAGAGCCATCCCTCATGAAGCCGATTACGTACTGTTTGGCTGGACACCCTTCATCCTGTTGCCAAGAGCAACTGTCTTTGCAGCTGCGTAGCATTCTCTGTTCTGTTTCGACGGGCTGTTAACTGTATATACCGGTCATCAGTTGATGTAGTGGTCTGATGATGATCTGCCCCTGGTCGACGTCTAACATTTCCTGTTTCTTGGAATCGATTCCACAGCCTTGAAACAACACTTCTGGCGACTCCAACAGCGTCTGCGACACTTCTTTGTGTTTGCCCGGATTCCAGTCTGCCGATAACACGCCATGCCATGGATTCCGGTAAATCACGTTGTTGAGACATTCTCAAGTAACCTTGTCTCAAAAAAATACTGCGCAATCGAATTTCACAGTTACGGCAATAAAACAGACGTTTCTGCAACATCCCGATTTCTGCCCTTATCTCCTTTTTTCTGGTTTTTGACGTCATGAACTTTGATTTGCATAGAAAGTTTTCTTCTTCCGTTTCCTGGTAGGCTTTAAATTATGGATGATTCATTTTATGTTACTTATTGGTATACATCTTTGCTTACTTTTGTTAAAATCATGTGCTCCCCTAATTGTTTTGAGCAGTGTATATAAAAATGTGATCTCGCGTAATTCTATTCTCATACTAAAGCTCTATTATAGCAATTATTCAGTGAATGTATCTTAACAATGTGATAGCGTGAAGATTAGATTTACGCCCTTCAAAGTGACAAATTGCATCTTGAGCAAATGCGTTTCGTATCGTGTTTGAATACAAAGACAAATTAAGTAGTCAATTTGTCAACTACCTTTAAGGGTGATCCTTTGTTTTTCCGCTTCATAGACCTAATGTTAAAGATTGCGGATCACATTGTGTCCCGAAATATTGCTTCAAAAAATTGAAATTTTTGCAAAGGCAAATAGCAAATATAAGGGCTAATTAAAACAATATGAAGGAAAAACAGTTTGATTATCTAAAGAGATTTCTTTGTTGGCGCCGTCTGTCGAATTTCACCTACAACATGTCCTTATCTTATACATAAATGTCATTTAAATTTACTCGTGTAACATTGTATTTTATAAGGGGGGAACAAACTTTTTACGGATCGATATTTCAGAAGAGAATGTAATCTAGAAAATTTAGCATTAGATCTGCGAGGTAGAAAAAAGACTGATAACCCTGAAAATATTTCTTGGAATACACTGTTCTCGTGCGACTTAGCCTAGTTGGTAGTTCATTGGGCTGCAGATCGAACGGTTTGCGTTCGAATCCCTCTGGGTCCAACCACGTGACTCTCGGGCTATGGCCAAGGGTTCCCAGCCACTTCGCGAAATGGCCATCTAGAGTAGATTACACAATATTAATATTGCAAGGACTTTGGCCGTAATATCTATATCTACGGAAAAGAGATTTAGTCTTATTGGGATTGTTCTTTAATGCAAAGTAACAAGTAATTTGTTCAAATACACTATGAAAGAAAAAAATTGCATTTTCGTGAAACAATGCGTATTTATAAAAAAATTTACAGTACAAAAAGCAAAGCTAATCGTAACCCGTGGGACAAGCTCTCAAAAAAAAAAAAAAAAAAAAAAAAAAAAAAAAAAAAAAAAGCGCAAGCAAGCGCATAATTTCTCCCTTGCTTTTAAACTATGTATCAGGTGTCGGCAACCTTTTAATTGTGATGTGTCGAATCAGTTTATCAATTTGATTCAGTATGCCACTCAGTAGGAAATATTTAAAACAATAAGATTCCCGCAGCAATGCATACAGATTTAGAGAATAGAGGTCAATAATACAGGTTGAGAATTTTGTTGTACATTAATTATGCATCATTTAAAGATATTTAGTAGCAAAAATAAAAACGCATAGCTATTCCTTCAACAAGTAAGATTTTTAAAAGTTGTATATTATGTATCTTTACACATTTTACTAAAGAAATTAACAAAGCAGAAGTATTTCTTCAATATAGATTAAACTTTTAATGCGTATCTTGTCTCTGCATAGCTCTCTGCAGGCTGTAATTTATACAAGTGCATAGATATTTATAGATTTGGTATACAGTTTTTATCACAATACCGTGCAATTACAGCGATATATTTTACATCGGTAATTTCACCAAGAGCAACAAACACTAAATGCATTAGTTTCTTGTAAATCATTCGCCTTCTAATAATTCGGGTAGAAGCTGACATTTCTTTAATTCAGGATACTATTGCTCAAATAGATTTGGTAAATCTCTCTCGCTGAACAATATTACAACTCTAAAAAAATTAGTCTTATTCGCCATCTGTGAAAGGTTTGCCTTGGCAGCTGCACAATGAGCAAATTAAACTACACTCGTTGCTTTATGTTTGGTCCCAATTGTTTGACAAAAAGTAATTTGTTTCTTATATCCAGTAACGGCTATTTTATAACTTCACATTTTTCATTTGCATTCTTAAATGTAGGTTGGTTTTTGGGGTTGAAAATTCCTCACTTGACGTACGTCACGACGCTTTCGCAACATAACACGGTCTTTTTGTTGTAAAAATCCATTTTCATTCATGCAGGAGTATCAAGAGCCGCAAGCAACAAAATTTCTTTTTCAGTGGAGATTTGATCAAACATCTAGATCGGAATACTTACAATAGTTAAAGTACAAGTTTTCACAAAAAACTAAGAATGTACCGTAAGATAAAAATTAAACTGTGCTTGATGTGCATCAAATTACATTCTTTAGACTGATATCATTCTCAATACTCGTATATTAACATAAATCAAACAGAAAATGAGGGAGAGAGCGATTTATAACTTCGTGATAATTTCGCATAGTGAAGAGTGCCATTGAAAATTGTAACGCGTGCCAGATTTGGCACGCGTACCATGGGTTGCGACACCTATTATATATCGGCTTTCTAAGAAACCATTTGAAAGACGATATCAAAATAGACTGGGAAAAGGTGGATTTCCCAATAATGTTGACGAGAGCCACCGATGCAAATTTTGACACTTTTATTTTTAAAAAGAAACGTACTAAATTTAATACACCACGCCTCCTTTCCCTTTAAAATGACCACAAATGGCGTTAAGACTATACAAATAGGGAACACAAGAATTTACACTCGAGTTTATACAAATGCTTTGATTCTTTGTTTTAAATCGCATTTAAAAATGCGTTTAGATAAAGTCTGATGTATGAAATATTTAACCCTTTATCAATCGATGGTACCTATAAGTATCACTCACTTTAAAATTAGTAGGAATATTCTTTGAAATCCACTCTTCCGAGGTAAATGGCAGCACGAGTTCTATGATGAGTATTTTAGCGAGAAGGCGAATAGTTTCATAGCAGTAATTTAGTTTTCAGTGGATCGCAAAGATTATCATTTTTGACCCGGAAAAATAGTTACATTTTGGCATTGTCTTTTTTTGTATGTTAATGCAGACCTTATAAAACGATTTGACTATTTTAAGCGAATGGTGTGTATAATTAATTTTAGTTTTATATGTTTAATTAGCTCTAACGGATTAAATTTCCCAAAGTTGAGTATTTTGTTTTTGTATATGCCTTAATTTTCAATGTTGGGATCCGAAAAAGTATTGCATAAAAACTGCAGTAAATCATAATGCGGTCGATAAAGAGTTAAAATCCCCCCCCCAAGGCTACTCGCATTACAAAAAACAAATGTCTTGCATGCTATCTTTGAAAGTAACCCTATTCATATTTACCATTTGTACTAGTTATAAAATATTTTGCAATTATCAAAATTATAGCATTTGTTTAAAACATTCTGTATCTTGAGTTTACCACAACAAAAAAAAACCAATGTTTTGAAAATGAAATACTTACCAGAAAGAAACTCAAAAGCGAGACCAAAAACCCCAGCAACAGGACAAAGAAATGGATTAAGGAAAAAGATTTCGACATAAATGCAAATTCTATAAGATTCCATACGCCAATACTCATAAGAACAACTCCAAACAGTAATCCCAAACATGCTAAAAGTCTCATTGTTCCGTTAAAGAAAATAAATTCACAAGTCTGCAAAAAAGAATATTCATTTAAGAATTAACAAAAAGACACTTTAAAGAACACTTAAAATTTTTATGAAATTATACTTAATTTTTATCCACTTTGTTGGGTTATAAAAAACTATTAAATTGAGAAGGATTCCTTCAGAGAAATACTTCAATTTATAATCTGAATAAATATTGCATGAAACAATGCATTAGTAATTGATCCTTTTAAGCCATAATACATCAACGATAAAAGTAACCAATGGTACCTTTAACTTCTATACCTCTCTTTGAGGGGAAAAAACCCAAGTTTTAATGATTATTTGGCTCGAGTTCAAATTTAGAATTTACTCCGTACAAGGCCAACACTAGGACTAATAGTAACGGATTTTGTAATTTTATACCACAATCAAGTGACGGGATTACGCAAGCTAGTGCTTTATTTTCCACCCAATACGAGAACATTAAGACTAACTTCTATTATTTTTGGATATCTGCAAGTACAAATTCCTCAATAAGAAAAAAGAACGCGACACAACGCTCGTATTGAACATGCCTGGGTATGAACTCGTAACAATAAGCCTTTTACTTCCTTGACCCGAACGACAGCCGTCATTCCATATCTCAGACTACCCTACGCCAGTTACTTGCAGTTTTATTAGACAAAGTTCATTCATAAACCAGCTCCGCCAAACAAATTATGCAATACAAGAACAATTTAACGAATAAATAAATTTAAATCATTCATCAGATCAATATAAAAATACTTGTAAGAACTATCCTACGTCAGATAGAAATCCTACTGCTTACCTGGCACCAATACTTGCTTAATAACCTAAAGGTATACAACAGTAGGTTACAAAACTAAATGCAACTATTCTACATTAAACTTTACAATCATAATTTTAAACTAAAACTTATATTTTTGGCTTAGATTTACGTCATATTTAAGTTTTTATTGGATTTAAAATTCAAGCCAAGTGGGTTAAAACACAAGATAATTAAAGAAATATAGCGAGAGAGAAAATCCAAAAAAACATTTCTCGAAGAATAAGTATTGTTTCCGTTAAGAATTTTGAATCACACACACATTTAACTTAAAAAAACTTTTATAAAAGTAAACTTTGAAATAGATTTATGTAGCAAATGAACCACAGAAAAGGTCACGAAGCCGCTTAATTGTTTACTGAAGTCACACTTCGTAATAACTCGAATGCTACTAGAGACGGACCTCGTAATTTTGAGCCATAGTTGGGACGAAGATGGCACCTAGTAAATCGATTCTCCACTTCAATTTTTAATGACCATTGCTACCGCGACTTCTCTAAACATCGGAGATACAACTCTTAAATTCTTTGGAAATATAGAGGCTCAAACAATTGAGAGTACACCTTTTACTTGATTAATTTAACTCAATATAAATAACGCATTACCGAAAAATGTAGAAATGTCTTATTTTTAATTTTTTTTTATACACATAGTTTATTGTAGATTAAAAATAAAGAATAATCAACGGAAAAACCTGTAAATTTAGAAGTTTCGTAAGCACTTTAAATTAACATGCAGATTTTCGCCTCAAAATTGAGAACACACTTATGAAAATATCCAACACTAAATATATTGTACTTGACAGCTATTATAATCTAATTTTGCGTAATTTTAAATCACAAAAAGGATCGTTGAAAGGTTTATGTTAAAAATTCGCGTGTGTGTGTATCAAGATTTATAAAAGGAAAATCTTATCGTGAAATAACCGAAAGTGTTGGTAGAAGCCCCACTAGTGACCAGAAAATTATGAAACTTAAAAATGGATTGATTAAAAATAAATGTGGAAGAGGAATGAAAGGTATTCCGAGCTATGTCGCAAAAAGAAATATTTTTTAAAGGAGTCAAGATTGATCCTAAAGCAATGTTTCTCAAACTGTGGGGCGCGACAACATTACGAGGGAGGCGTGAGCATATCGAAAATAAAAGATTTAAAAATAATTTACTGGAATGAATTAAAACAAAATACTTTCAGACATAATAAAAAATGCACTTTTACTCTGATATAATTTATAGGCGCGCACGCGCGCGATATTAAGTCATCAAAAATAATAACTTCAATACCTAATTAGCTATCTTTGATCTTATTAACAAATAAAACTTTTATCTGATTTACTGTAATCCCATGATGAGATTTTTTTTATTACGCTTTTTTAAACCTAACATACTATTTCGGAGAAAAAACGGATACCAGACCCAAAATCGAAAAAATTTAGGAATATAAAAAAATTCATCATTGTCATTATTTTTGAAATACTGCACATTATAGCTGTGATCTGTTTGACCTTGCAAGTTACTGGTACAGTTACTTAAGACCCCTCTCTTAAGTGTGTTTGTTCCTCATTTAGGGAAGTTGTAAGTAATGTATTTCTCTGTTGGGCTTTTTTCCATGCAAAAAGAGTTTTATGATATTTGGAAAACCACGGAAAGCACTTCGAAGGATTACTTGGCCAAGACTTATTTTTTATGAGTATTCTCAAACATATGAAGCATAACGAAAAACGTTTTACACAATTTAGCAGTAACATACATATAATGAATACACTTTTTACCCGGAAGTGGTTGCGCGGGACACACAGATTACGAAATCGTTAATTCTGGCAAAACTATTTATGTTACCAAAGAAAAATTGAAGTCTTTGAAAGTAGGGATAAGTTTAATTTCTCTTAGTTAAATTATTCACTGAAATGACGATTTGTATCGTGTACAATAAAATAATTATATAAAAAAGGATTAGGGTGACTCAATCACCCCGCTCGACCATTAGTATCGAGTGCGCGCCTGCTCCCGGATTAAAACATGGTGAAGTCTTTTCACTTTAAATATTAAAAATACAATTATTCTTCATCGGAATTTTATATTGTTCATTATTTAACATCAATTATAAATGCTAATCCTGTGAGGCTTAAAATTACAATTCGCTTAACTAATTATAATTTGAGCAAATATTATAAAAAAATCATTTTACATTTTTGTAAACATTGTCGAGCACTTGGCTTTGTTCTCTTTACAATTCAGCTATTATACCAAATTTTCTTATAAATGAACTCGGGCAAAAAGTGGGCACTTCTGCCGGTATACTTTTAATGTATCAGTGCTGCATAGAGTATTTTTTAATTAATTAAGTAATACTAAATTAAGAACAAGTTTAATAAGTATTAACGACTTCCATGGGCTTGTCTTGCAAAACAAAGTTTTTTTATAAGGAATGTTTATGATTAGAAATTGACACTGGAGTTCTTTTTCTATATTTAGCAGATATCTATATTTTGTCATCTAAGCAGCCACTGCACTGCATTTTGCAATATGCTCAATTTAAAAATTAGAGAAAGGAAGAACAATTATCCTATTTTATTTATTTATTTTTGCTCAAAAGTAGTGTACAAAATTTAATATTTATGTTACTAATTTGTATGTTTATTATTAAGATCGCCTATTGTAGCTTTAGCGTCAGAGTGCATTATTATTGCATTCAGTACATTATTAATGTATAAGGGGCGCGCGATAAAAATTGGGATCGAAAAGGGGGGCGCCAGTATTGAAAGTTTGAGAAGCACTGTCCTAAAGTGCAGCTAAACTTGTTGCAGAAGCTTCTCAAATCATAGGGGGAAGTGGAAGTACTGAAACTGTACGAAATGTAATTAGACAAGCTGGATATAAAAATAGAGTTGTTAGAAAGAAAATGTTCATCAGCTTGCAAAATCAGAAAAGGTGCTGGGAGTTTGCAAAAACTCCTCAATTGAAGACCAATAACTTTTCCAAAAGTTGTATACTTTCCTCACTAAATATAACATTCTTAGCCGTCGTACCACATGGAGAAAGCCCAATACCGCTTTGGATTCAAAAAATTCACGTCCTGCAGTTAAACATGGTGGAGGGGAATAAGTGGTTTGTGGTTGAAGAGCTTCATATGGGGTAGTAGCCTGTTTTTACAATGGCATTATGAGCCATGTGATTTACTGTGATATACTTCACAACAATCTAAAGCGAAGTGCTAAAAATTAGAGTAAATTTCATTTGCCAGCACGAGAATAACCCATAAAACATGGCACGTAACGCCAAAATGTGGAGTCTTTAGTTGGAAACAGCAGTTACAAACACCACAGTCCCCCCGACATCAATGCCATTGAAAATCTGTAGACCTTGCTCGAAACAGCGGTTCAGAAACACAATTAAAACCCTCCCTTCCCCCTCCATTTAAAATGTGTTGCAAGAATGGGGTAAAATAGCTTCAGATATCACCAAAAAGTTTGTCAAATCGGTACCATAACGTTCCGAAGCCAAAATAAAAGTCAAGACATGCAATTAAATATTTATACTTTCTTCGTATACGAAATATTACAAAATTTTCATTCGTGTATTCTCAATTTTTTTTTTTTAGGTAAAAATCTGCATATGTTCATTTAAAATGCTTCTGAAAACTTTCAAACCCGTTGTGGGGTTGTTCTTTAATTTTACTTTAAATTAAACCCATTTGTGATGAGTAAAAATAAACACATGTTTGCATTTCTTGCGGTAATTTATTTATATTGAAAGTTAAATTAATTAAAAGCAAGGTGAACTCGTAATTGTTTGAGTCACTGTATACGAAGAGTCAATCGAACAGGGTCTTAAATTTAAAGTAATAAATTTTTCTTCAAAGTTAAGTTAGATAAAAACCAGCAAGATATTTCAACATAATACGAGATCTAATATTACACGAATCCTGTGATCCGAGTTGACCCAATATGCATTATATTATGGAGAACAAGAGTATGCCAACTGAAATTCTTCCGATTCTGACGCTCAGGATATTTACTGAGATTATAAGATTTTTTTAACATGTTGAGAGATATTGAGTGAGTGAATATTTACGTCGCACTGTTCAGCTACTCGAGGGCTTTTGGCGACGGACCTCGTACTTTTGAACCATGATCAAGTGATGAGGACGACACCAGAGCTGGCACCCCCTCTCCTAGCTACCACACCAGCGGGAGGTCATTTGAGATCTCTACAGATTTAACGAGCATCGGTCCCCTACACGGCGGGTCTTCAGCGGTACTAGACTCGAACTTATGACACGCCTGCCACTAGCCCGTTACCTGGACCACTAGGCTACCGCCACCCGAGAGACATTGACCACCAGCTATTTAATCAACCAAGTAATGGGAAAAAAAATTTTCAACGATAACTTAAAATTTCTGTAACTTGTTTTCCTCTTTAGAGAAATAACGCTTTTTAATGTGTATTACACTAAATACTTTCAATGAGTGAACTTTGGTAGTCAATACGATTTCTATCGAAGATAAGTTTGAGAACAAAAATAAAAGCTGATTTCACAGAGAATCTAGAAATAAATACTTTAAAAACTTGAATTTAGAACGATATTTTTTTTAATATAGCTACTATGGATATCATCTGTTTTTTTTAAAGGAATATTCCCAGAATAAAAAATGGCTCTTCACCTGATTTTCTACGCAAAAACAGACATCACAATCCACACATCGCTATGTTTTCTTCAATATTACAGTTAGAGACACAATATTGAGTAAAATAGATTAAGTGGAAGCTTAGAAGCAATAGGAGTAATTTCGTTCATGATTTGAAAATTTACGAATACTTAGTTTCAGAATTTCTAAATGAGTTTAAATACTCGTCTCGAAATCTTATACACTATTTTAATCAGGTGCTTATGTGTATCTATATAAAATTTTCGAGAAACCAAACATTAAAAGTATGCATAGTAGAAGATGGAAATTTAAAAATATATTTTTTTTACATATTTAATACTGTATGTAATTGATAAGAACACTTACTCGTGTAGTTTTACAATAAATCCACTGGAAACACATTTCAAAGTAGCAAGTGTATCTTTAAGTATCTTGTCGTACATGTAAGAGGAAGCCTACCAATGAAAAAGAATTTATAGCCTTTGTAGTATTCGTATTGGCAACGTTAGTAGCGCTAATAGGCGTCACTTTTAATTAACTTCCTTAAAATCATAATCCCAACTATTAAGGCTCAATCACAGCCAAGTGGTCATGGTCGCGAATTCGATGTTGGCATAGTCGAGGGATGGAGTTGAGTCCTGGTAACACTAACCCACCCTCCATTTAGCAGGGCTGCTGCACGTTAAATCTGTCAATGCTGAAATTCCTCACGTTGTCGGGGTATGCATAGTTGGAGAGCGGAGTGCCAGCTGAGGTATCATCCTCGTCACTTAAACGAGATTTATAAATACAGCACCAACACCAGTAGAGATAATTTACGAGGGGCATGATAATTGGAACTAAGAAAAGCAGATTGATCTATTTGTCAAATCTCAGTTGACACCAAAAGAATAGGGTAACAAAGGATTAGTGTGATGATAGCGAACCCATCACGCGTAAATCAACGCATTCATTGACAACTGGTCGTGGCCCTGCAAAACGCTTGTGCTCTCATTCTTTTTTTTTTTTTTTTTGTAGCCTCGTGGTTATGACAACAAACTCGTGGGGGCTTGTCATGAGTTCGAGCCATAGTGCCATTGGAAAATCTCCGTGTAGAGGCTGATGCACGTTAAATCTGTCAAACTCAGTTTTCCCTTCGGGGTGGAAGTTCGCAGAGAGGAGGGCCAGCTTCGGTGTCGTCCCCATGGATCCCATGATGATCCATGTTACCCATGGATCAAATGATGAGGTGAGTCACTCCTAGCCCTCGTGTTTCTTTGTAGTACGAGGTTAATAAACATTGGGACGTCGTGACCCCTTTAAATTACTTTATAGCATAGTAGCGTGAGAGATAACACAGCTAGGATACACAGATATTTTGTTCCAGATGAAATAAAAAAAACCAGTAGATTCCTTATTAAATTGTCAAATTCGCAGTCTTTCGCATTAGAAAAGCTCTATTTCAAAGTCCGTTTACTTCAGCCGTTGCTCCACCAACTCCGGCATTCCGTCTTCCACAAATCTGAAATGTTCATCTCCATTGCTCCTTAAGGTGCGGCTGCCCGCGTAAACTCAGAACTGAAGAGCGAAGTAATTCCGAAAGTTGAAGATCGAGAGCCTCGTCTGCGAGCTGACCCCTTAACCCTTTATCTACCGACGGTACTTATAAGTATCACTCACTTTAAAATTACATAGAATAACCATTTTTGCGAATACTCTGACGATACTTAGCAGGAATATTCTTTTAAATTCATTAAAAGATTTTAATTGATTTTCAGACCATTTATTTATTATGTGACAAATATAATAAAAAACACTGCATATGCTATCATTGACTAAATTAATCAGATATCTTGATCTCGGTCCATAGTTGATTTTTAATATATAAATTTTGACGTTTAGAAAAAAAAACTCCTAAGTATTTAATAGAAGTTTGCCATTGTAGGGGAAATCCAGCCAACAAAATATTAGGAAGAGTATAATTTCTTTTATTTGATAATTCAGCTATTGTACATTTCTCTGGGCTTAAATTTAATTTCCAATATTTACACCACTGGAAAATTCTTTCCAGAGTATTTTGTATTTTTTTGCAAATAACATCAAGGGGTTTATGAGAGCAAAATATAAAAATGTCGTCAGCATAAACCAGGCATTCAACTTCCGATTCTAAGGTTTCAAAAATATCATGCATGTAGATAGTATACAAAATAGGAGATAGGACACTGCCTTGGGCTAGGCCTTGCAGAACAAACTTTTTGGGAGAAAAATAACCCCTCCATTTTATTTGGAAGGATCGAGATGCGAGAAATTTATGTATCCATTTTGCTATATTTCCTGCTATACCAATTTGTAAACATTTATAAATAAAACCATCCACATAAGCATAGTCGTATGCACTTTTAATGTCTAAACTTATTCCTACAAAAAAAATTTCTGTAATTTTGCATTCATTATTGCTTTATGTACCAGATAAGTAGCACTTCTGCTATCTTTGAAAGAAACGAAACCATAATGTTGGGGATGAAGTTTTCTTTCTTTAGTTAAATAGTAAGAAATCCTATTAGCCAAAATTCTCTCAAAAGTTTTTGAAAATACAGAAGTCAGAGCTATTGGTCTGTAGGAAGATATCTGAGTTTTATCATTACACGGTTTCGGAATCGGGAGAATGATTGCATGCTTCCAAGAATCTGGGACACGATTGCATTATCAAATAATTTTTTAAAATATCTTAAAATTACATCCCGTTGACCTTGATCAAGATTTTTAAGGAAAATTGCTGTAACATGGTCCGCCCCAGGAGTTGTATTTTTTGAATTTTTTATTGCACTATGCAATTCAAGAATATGGAATGATTTATTAATAAGGTTATTTTTGTCGTAGAGAAAATCCAAAGGAAGTGGTTCATGATAGGCATTTTTAGATGCAAAATAATACGCAAACATATCTGCTTGCAATTGAGGATGAGTGATAAACCTATTATTAAGCTGAAGAATATTAAGTTTTTGATCAGTGTCAGTAACTGTGGAAATTTTTTTCAGAATATTAAAAAACATCTTGGGATTAGAAATATTATTGCATATCTTGTCCCAGTACATTCTTTTGGCATTTTTAATGTAGAATCTAAGTTTGCTCGCATATTGTTTATATCTGATCTATAATTCAGATGAAATTTCTCTAATAGATCTCTTTCTAAATATTTTTTAAGCTTATAGAATTTATAACACGTTCTATTCCACCATGGTGGGAAGGATCTATTCGAGACTTTAATTTCTCTAATATTATTAGTAATGACTTGCGATATCTTATCAGAAAGATTCTCAGAATTAACTTCTGGATTATTTAAAATAAAATGATTTTGGTTCATAACTGCTTCCGCAATGGGGAGTGACTCGATTTCCACATTTCAAAAACCTTGCTAAGGTGAGAAAGAACACAGACTCCATTGTTTTTTGAAAATCTTCCATAATTAAAGTCGTTTGCTTTTCTAATATTGCTTGAAAAGATGTCAGCATGTTTTCAAGTTTTTTTCTAGATAGTCTTGCATATCTAGATTAACTGTATTAGTCTGGATTACTGCAGAATAAGATGTCCTTTTATTGTCGCGGAACCTTCTTCGCGCTTCTCCCAATGTAAGATGTTGCTCACATTTCAATTCTCTCTCTATATATCTTTTTTTCTTTTATATATTCGGGCAATTTAGTGAGTTAGCTGGGTGATCACCTTTGCAATTTATGTATCTTGAGTTACTAGAGCATTGTCAAGAATGTGAAACACCACAGTTGATACATATTGCAGTTTTTTGGCAAAATCTAGCAGAATGAAGAAAACTAAAACATGTACATTGTCAAGGTTTATCGATAAAATTTTGAATACGATGATTGACGAACCACAGTTTCACAGTTTCCGGTAAAGTTGTCCCGAGTATTGTAATTAATACTGGTGAGAATTATTGCTGAGAACCAGTTTTAATAAATCTTCTCATCTCTATTATTTCAAAATTATTAGTTTCTTTTGTAGCTCCTTTGCTATCTCATTCAGAGACATCAAGTAGTACCTCATAAATAAGGAATCTCGACGTGATTCCCTCCCAAAGAATATTCGTTTTAACTGACACATTTGAAATTTTCTCAAGAGATAGTATTTGTGCTGCACACATACTGGGTCTAGCGTAGAGAACCTTATCTTTCCATTACGAGTAAAAGACATACTTTTTATGTTTTCATGACGAGCAATTTTTTGCTTTATTTCTGCATTTAAAAGCTGTGGGTTGAACTTTGGCATCTGAGAGGACCCTTGACTATTTTCAACCAAAATATTGTGTGATTTCGGATATAATTCTTTGTCCAGCTCGTAAAATAATTTCCGCATCCCTCATAGAAGATCTGAAGAATTTTGAAAATCCTGTTTTCATTGTTAAACTTTTATCGATTAAGGGTTGTTCAGCATCAGAGACGGTAAATCTAGAGTAACACAGCTTGAATCTTTTTCCAAATCAAAAAACCAGAGAAAAATAGAAATTGGAAAATTACCAAAAAACTGAACCAAAAGTAGGGGAAAAACCCCTCTTGCTCTGAAAAGGGAACCAAATAAAAGAGAAAGATACAACCTTTTAAGACTTGAGGAAATTGTGACTATCTAGTTCTGGGCAAAATGCTTTGCATTCATGATGTTAAACTTAAAATTTGACATATACTAGATGGAAGGATGCTTATTTTATTAAGACAATGTGCCATGCAATCATGGCCTATTTGAAGTTTGCCACAGCCTCTTTACGGGGCTTTTGACAAAATTTTTTCTAAGTGTCTGGAATGTTTGCCTATTGATTTTGCTGCCTAGTCAGATTTAAGAGTATTAAATTTAAAACACTAATTTCCTGTATTTTACTATCTGGTTCTATACATAAATTTTGAAATATCAATTAAATATTTAACTCTTCTTGCCATGGTGATTAAAATAAAATAAAATACTCCACTATCGTGTTAATCAGTCCTAAGGATACATGTCCCAAATTCTCATCTTTTTTCTCAACAAAATAAAAGATAAATTCAAAATATTTTCATACGTACACAATCATGTGCAATGAATAAATTATATAAGACAAATAAAAATGGTATGTTTGTTGAATGGCTAATTTCAAAGCATTTAGCCACTCGAACTTTTAAAAAAAATGATGAATGGGTTGTAACTTAAATATTTTTTAGTCGCCAAATCTTGAACTGGTATATGAAATTAGTCACCAAATCTGGAAATAGTTAATCCTGATCTGGACAATAGAACAAAATTATGAAATTTTATTGTCATTGGTCTTTGATTTTTACCTTCTGCACAAATTGATTTTTAAATAACTATTCTTTTACTCACCCAGTACCCTGGTTTCAAAGCACGAAATACCTTGGTGTCATTTTAGATAAAAAAACCTCACATTCCGACAACACATTACTCAAATTAAAGACAAGTTCCGAAAAGTATTGTGTAGTCTTCACCCCCTAATTTCTCGGAACTCAAATTTATCTATAAAAAACAAGATGCTTATCTATACTCTCATTATTAGACCAGTGATCGTTTACGCCTCACCAGTCTGGGGTCATGCTGCAATCTCCAATATTACTCTGCAAAAATTAATGTCATTTCTTTTTAAATTAAAAATTCTTAAGAGGAATGATATTGCAAAAGGTAATTTTTAGAAATGATTAATTGTAATTTGATTATTTTTTTATTATCTTATTTTCTTTAAGTACATGTTTAACTTGTAACAAAATTTATTTCTTGAAGCCAGTGTAATATGAAAATTTTGATGTAGAGAATTATCTTCTGATGAAAATGTCTCTTTATCGATTACTTTTAATCTCAGTGGCTAATTATTCAACATCGGCTACTCAACAAGTAATTATTATTTTTTCCATGATATAGCTTTTTAATTTTTTCTTCTGTATTTGGTATTTTGCATAATTCATAAAATAGTTTAATTTCTGAAAAAACTCAGTTTTATGCATGTAAAGATAATTATGGATATGAGTTTATGATTTGTGGATATTATAGATTTATCTGTTTTAAAATCTTAAGCTTTTTAAAGCAATTTTGTACATAAAATACTAGAGTTGATATGGAAGCTATTTGAAGAAATTTTGCAATAAGATAACAATCAACATGTTTGACACTTTGTAATTATCATTTACAAATGTTTGATTTTTTTTAGAAATGACTGTCTCCAAAGTTTAAAAAAGAAAAGTAAATACTCTTTTCACCAATAAGTTAAAGAATTGATTATATTAATGATTAAATTTTATTTGATTATCCTTTATTTTGAGTTATTTATTTATATATAAATTGAATAATTTCTGATTTAGTTATTCTAAACCATTTAAAAAATAGAAGTATATTTTTCTTTGATTTTTAATGTTTCAGAATATTAATGTATCTTTTCTAAAAGTATTATACAATCTTCTGGGAATGTATCAGCAAAGACATAATAATTTTAAGAAGTTCACGTCAATTATTCTTTATACATATATTTCTTTTCTCATTGAATTACATGGAAAAATTATAGTATGTGATTTACCAATATAATATAGATGGTTCTAAAATATAACTAAAACTTACAGAAAATTTTTACAATTTACCTTTTTATGCCAATGTGTGTATTAAATATTAGAGTGAATTAATATGAAAGTTTTTGATTATAACAATTAAGATTCTCTGATGAAAATAAGTTTTTATTTTTACAACACAAATGAATTATGACACAATGTTCACAACATATTGAATACAAAGATACTGTTAAATGAAATGTTTTCAGGAACAAATTCTTTTTTTGGAAGGGTTGCTTTTAGGTCTTTTAGCTAGCAAATCAATCGCCAAAAGAACTTGTCTGTGTCCTCACGCTTGCTGTACTGGTCTCCACTTCTCTAGGGTTAAAAGGAAAACATGTACAATTTTGTCTTGCGCATGACATTTTTTTGATAGAATACCATAATACATTTATTACTTACTGAAAATTAACGTGCACACAATACAATGGTACTTATGTATTACAGCTATCACAGTAAAATTGGCACCACGCAAATTGTACTTTGATATCAAAACTTCAAAGATTTTAATGCATTTTAAGTGAAAAATTGCCAACCAGTCAATTCAAACACCTGTTTGACCACGACTCTTTGTTTACATCTATCAAAACTGCAGCTTGCAACAGCTGCAGAATTAAGCTTCTGTATTGTTTTTTTTTATTAATTTTGAATGTTACTTTTATTTATACTTCATGTTGTTATTTTATTACTCTACATATGAATTTTATATTTTTCTAAAATTTGGCAACATGAAAATAACTGTAACTCAAACTGCTTGGTATAAAATTTGTTAACTTTGGGCAGGCAGAAACAGGGTAGTTTGACTGAAAAAATCTCGTTTTCATCCCAAACAATTTTACAGGATTCGTAAGGAGGGGGGTTCGGATAATGTTCTTTTTCGGATTGCCGAGGAAACAACGTGTTTCAAAAATCTCGTTTTCACCGAAACAGAATTTTACGGGATTCATGAGGAGGGGGGGGGGGAGGGAATTCTAACGATGCTCTTTTCCAAATGCTAAAGAAGTCGAAAGTTGTGAAACCATTAGCTTGTGCAATTATAATAACTGCACAGTTTCCAGAGTGAGGGACGAGGACCCAGTTTCACATGTCACTCCACATAAGTAATATTAGTGTTTACATAAACAACTATTATAATGGTTAATTAAGTATACACTCTTATATCACAGTACTGAATATTTAAGGACATTTTTTGGAATATAACTTAGCTGGTAAAATCCTAGGAGGACCCACTGCTGTTTTTGGCGCCAAAATTTTTTGCTCGCCATAAAAAGCGCCAAATTGAAGGTTTTCAAAAGGCGTCAATGACGAAAAACTCTTGGGAAGCGCATGCGTCAGCGGGGGATGAAATGGGCGTTTCGCAAAGATGAAAACGAATAAATACATTAAATTAATCATTATATAAAGAAAAAAACGGAGAAAGCAATGAAATTCATTTTAAAAAAGCATTCTAAAACCAGTGTGTACAACATGATTTACATTTTTAAAAAAGGACGAAAGGGGCGTTTCGCAAATATAAAATCGAAGAAATACATGAAATCAATCATTTAAAAAAAATTTAAAATGCACTTACCTTACGCTTGCATTTCGTCATGTTCCGTTGGTGGATACACCCTTGCGATCGATGCAAGGAATTCATGAAAATTGTCATCCACCAACTTGTGACCTGTTCTTATTAACTTTCAAGTCATTTACCACGATCGCATTCATGCTCTTGCCAAACCAATATCTGGTCAAACGCAAGATAATTATTATAGCAAGTTTGCTTTCGCTAAACCAAGTGCCCTTTCTCACACTCCGAACAACGTCGTGGCGATTATCTTTCGACTGGTTGCGGCAACGCCATTCGTAGCCGTCAACCGTTCCCTTTCGTTCTTACAAACGCATACTTTTTTAAACCTCGGACATTCATAACGAGAAGCAATTAAATTAGCTTTCATACACCATTCTAATGTCTCTTTCTTCCCCTTTGTGCCCAGGAGCACAAAGAAACCTGTCGTAGCCTCACTTTCAATTAATTTCCTTTCACACGCCATTCTTAACAACAACCGGTGGAGAGCAAACCTTCTCAAATGTCAAAATGACGTTTTTTCGGAAAAGGCGAAAAACGTTGTACTTTTTTAGGGTTGCCATTTTTAGGTGATTTGAAAATCCAAATTTTTGGATGAAATGGAAGGGTTACCATATTGTAACCTTCATCGCTCAAAATTTGGCGACAAAAAAATTTGGCGACCAAAAGTGGGTCCTCCTAGGATTCAACCAAAAGGTCAAATTATGTAGAATTTCTAAAATGTTCACTTTAGGTTTATGACATAAAAACTTAAATTTTTAAACACCTAGTGATTAGGCAATTAATAGTAAACAAAAAATTATAAAAACATTTTTTTCTTCAAAGTTTCTGCAAATTTTATTTACTCTAATTTCAATACTATCAAAACTATTTTAATCAAATTAATGCTTTTTTTTTTTTTTTCATTTTTGGATACAATAAATTTACAAAAGTAAGATTTGAAATGGTCTTCCCTTTGTTTTCAAAGAAATTAATGGCAAAAACTAGTCTTTTAGTCAGCCAACTGTGTGAAATATACCAGAAACTAGAAAGCAAAAACCTATAACATTTGTATATAGGTAAGCTACACATAGTATTTTTGAGAAATTGTATATGGTATGGGTCTAGATTAAATGAAATATCACAAGAATTTTGAAATTTCAGATCTTACAAACTGGCAGAATTATAAAATCCACTTCTATACAGTCAACTTTCAGAATTTACATAGAACAAATTAGAATACTGAAATCATGCAACTTATAGAAAGAAGTTGAATAAAAGAAACAAATACATGACATGTTATTTCGTTATCACTGATATGCAACTGAAGTATCATTTTATATATTACATTAATACTTTAAAAAATGGAAGATGAAACGACATCAGAAAAAAAAAAAATTCTGAATTCTCAATCTGAAATTTAATGTTTGAAAATTAATAACAATCATTATTAATTCGATAAGTTACCAAAGTTTATCATTAATAAATTAATCACAATGTGTACTAATTGTAAGCAAGATTCTTTTACCAGGGCATTTCTAAATTTGATGAAACTTCTCAGTTTCCCAAATTACACATGAGCAAAATATTAAATTACTTCAAAGTTTCTCTAAGAAATGCTAAATCAGTACTAGTACCATTCCACAAATTTTGGAACATGCATTAAACAGCCGACTAATTTCGCCAAGCAAAAAGACATAATAAATTTTAAAAAAACAATTACATCACTATTATTGTTACTGTGTGCAAACGTGATCAGGGACAGTTTCTACTATTGGCTGTATATCGCAGCATTTGGCGTTTTTTTTATTTTAAGAAATTTGTCGATATTATATATATACAATACAAACACCCCAAATTTGTC
The DNA here is from genome assembly GCA_019973935.1 of Trichonephila clavipes. Lineage (NCBI taxonomy): Eukaryota > Metazoa > Arthropoda > Arachnida > Araneae > Nephilidae > Trichonephila > Trichonephila clavipes. The sequence goes on from BMAU01004076.1 coordinate 78,979, forward strand.
CCGTAAGCATATGTTACACAAAAATATCAGTGATTTTGGATGATGAAACACTTATTTTTGAAAACATTTCTTTGAAATTACCTTTTTTTACTGAATTCTTCATGAATATAGATTATTGTAAACAACAATGTCAAGTTATTCATTTAAGGTAAATAGAGAGTTGAAAAAGGTTGTATTAAAATTCTGAATATTTCCATTGCTTTCAGAAAGTAAACATCCTACAGAAAATGTCTATATGTAAAGTCGTATTTGGTTTCATGATCCTAATTTCCCATAAATATCATAGAACTGATTTAAGTACACTTCTTGGATCAATATTTGTAACTAACTCAATGCGACAAATTTATTTAGGTCTTAAATTTATTAGCAGGATAATATCAATATATATTAGCATTTAGACTTTAATACTTATGTAAAAAAAAATCCAGAGTATTCTTATGCTTAATACATTTCAGCTGGGGTTGCAGATTTTTTTTAACACACAATGTTGATATTTCAATAACAAGTGTAAAGTCTTTATATGAAATTTATCAAAATTATTGAATTTTACATTTTAATTGTGCAAGTACCAATAAATGCATATTTGTTATCCATAGTAAAAAAAAGGTACATCTGTGTGAGAAAAATTTGTATCAGTCAAATTCTGGAAAACAAATATGTTAAGAAATCCTCACATAATAAATAGATACCACACAAATATTTAATAATAATTTTTTTAACTAAAAGAATTATGGATTTAACAATGACTTTTTATTTTGATCATGTACAAGAGAACAGGAATTTAATATTCAATGTATGCACACAATTTTATATTCGATAATACACACATTTTAATGCCTTAATTTTTTACCACACTCAGAATGTAATTCTCGATAAATTATATCTTTTACTAAAATAGTACTGCGAATACAGACTTTCAAAATGTTACATGATTTTTTATATATAATTTTACAAATGGTAATTTTCATTTCTAATGTTTGAAAGTGGTATAAATTATATATATATATACTTGTTTTAATATGACAGGTATGATAACATATCAGATTTTTGTGTTCTTACTTTAAATAATTAAATGCAGAAATATCTCTTTTAACTACTCTAAAGATGTGTAAAACAAATAAAAAAAAATTTAAGCTAACCTAATATATTTTATCTTTTTATGTATGTTCTCTATATAATTTAATTTAAAATAAATTGGTGGCGACGGTTTCTAAATGGTTGGTATTGAAAACAAATGTCGTTCTTATCCATTTTTACTAAACACTCGAATTTTTACCGGGATATTAAAGAGATTTTTTTCCGACAGTCGACTTCTTTTACTATAATTGAGCAACCACGTATAGTCAAATACGAAATTTTAGTGGGTATAGTTTAAATGTGCAAGAGCATAGAAATGTTTGGCGGTAAAAAAACGAAAACATAATCACATGTCCTCTTCATGATAATCGCGCTAAAAATTCTAGTTGTTTCCATGGTTACATTTTACAATCACGTGAATCTATCAACCAATCACCAGATTCTTATGAAAACGCACCCGATTCTCATGTAAACGGGTCGAAAAAAAATACCGGTATAATCCCGGCTTTCATCCGCATTTCGGAATTGCCGGTATTATGCCGGGTTCCATGTAAACGGGGCCGAAAAGAGGGTTTGGCGTTCGAAAATCTTCCACACCTTTTCCGAAATAGTTCTCCATTTTACCGGAAGGTAGCGCTGTAAGCGACATTCTGTGATTGGACTAAAATTGTGTGGAACGGGTTACCAGACAATATCGTTTATCGCGCTTGTTTGGCGCATTTTTTTAGTTCACTTCTAGGGTGGGTGATAGTACAGCTGTTCCGCAATTTAAAACAAAATTGCTTTTGAAATTCCATTGTACCCTGAAATAAAGTAAAAATATTGATGAACATTTTTTACATTCGCAGTTTTAATCTTGACAAGTTCTGCAAGAAATACACGTATCTTTCACCTATGCATTTCAAGAACCACAATGACATGTAATGATGCAAGAGTGGATGCTTATAAAGTCTACTTACATAGCATTGGCTAGCTTCTGCTTGTTTAAAGGTCTGGAATTTTTCTTTTCCCGCTGTTTAATGATATACCTATTGCATGAAAAATTTTCAATACTTCGTAGAGATGAGCCAAATTCTGAATAGCCCATATGCTTCATCAAGTTTTCTAGACATTGATCTAAACGTTTCATTTCTTCTGTGCTTGCAGCACTTGCTGCAGTGTTTATAAATTGCGTACGTCTCCTTATTCGTTCGTAAACTAACTCTGCACGTTCCTCACACACAACAGACTTTTCCTTTTCTCTTAAAATTGCTTCTCTTTCTTTTTCTCTCCTCAAATGATTTGAATCTTCATCTATCGTTCGTGCCCCTGGAAAGGGCTATTGTTTTTTCAAATGCTTATCAGCCATTTTTTAAAAATTCAATTGAAAACGAAATCAGCAAACGGAAAAATAGCGAACTAAATCTACTACGTTAACGGTTATTCAACATTCGCGGTTGCTTTCCTAATCTCTCTACTTCTCCCTGCTAACTCTCTCCTTCCACCTTCTCTATTGTTTGGATTCGCGCGATGCAGACGCTTCAATGTGCGCAGATGTTTGCGGAGGAAAGTTGCGCGAGATTATGTGCAGATGAACAGAGAGGAAACTAGCTGTCGAGGGTCTGGACGCTACCGTTACAAGTTTTCTTTGTCTGATTTTCATTAGCAGGACGCTGAATTGATATATGAAAATGATTAGGCTTGAGTCGAAGGAATCTTTTGCATCTGGCAGATTACCCGTGGATGTAAGTACTTAATTTGAAACTAAATTTTAAAAGAGAGGGAATAAATGTGAAATTCGATTTACTACCTTTGTTTTACAATATAATGAAGCTACTCAGTTCGAATTATGAATTCTGCTTTTGGTCTGCCTTATTTAATGTCGTGATTTTTAACCCTTCAAAATTGTCATTTTTCTTACGAAAAAACTTAGCTGTATGAAAGCTTAGCTTATGTTGTCCTTTTTAAGTTAGTATGCTGTCTTGTTAATTTTGCCGGCTGATAGCGTAAGCAGTTTATGAAGTGTATTGCTTTTAAAGTTTTGAGAGAGGGGGGTGCCAGCTCAGGTGTCGTCCACGTCACTTGACCATGGTTCAAAATTACGTGGTCCGTCGCCAAAAGCCCTCGTGTAGCTGAGCAGTGCGACGTTAATATTCAATCAATCAATCAATCAATCAATTTAAAGTTTTGAAGGAATATGTTTGTAACATAGTTAGTCTGCTTTCTTTATACTTTAAAAACAAATATATCTTAAGGTTTGTAAAGCTAAAAGTAGTAATCTGTTGTATATTTTGAATATTTTATTTTAAAACAGCAAACAAGCATTTTTACATCTAAAACCAAGGATATGAAGTATTGTATGATGTATATAGTAATAAATAAATTGGAATTTTGCTGGGAGCATAATTCTATTTATTTTTGTTAGTAATTGTTTAAATGGGAAATTATTTTTTAGGATTTAAATAAATGAAATAACTATACCATATGGCTCTGTAGAATTGGTAACATTTTTGTGTGTGTGTGTGTGTGTGTTCCTATGTGTTGCTTACTTATATTAGCCTTTAATTAGAGGGAGTATGAGAGCTAGCTGTGTTATAATTGATAAAATAGCAGTTAAGTAATGTGCTAATTCTTCAGTATCCAGCTTAATGCTTTTTCTTTTGGTCTTTAAAAAAAATTAAACTTAATAAACAAGCATTTATGCAGGCAAGGGAAAAAATGGTACTTTGTCAGCTAATGGACCATGTAGTGAAGCATATAAATGTGTCTGATTCTTCTGTATCATTTTATATGTTGTGAACTAATTTTGTATTGCTAATTCCCATGTTAACGACAATTGGGAAAAATAGTTGCCAACCCCCATGGTTCTTATATAATTGATAATAACTACTATACATCCTTTATCTTTAATTTGATACCTCAGATGTCAGAAAAAACTACACTTGGGATTTGGTGATCATTGCGGAGTTATTCTGAGGTTGTTCCATTTTTACCAGCTAATTAAATTCTAGAATTATATGCAATTATTATATTTTTAACTAGCTGCAAGTACCCGGCTTTGCCCGGGTTTAAAATAAGGTTTTCTGTAGAAGCTTACAAAACTGTTTATTTGCATGCAATAAAAGGGTACATTTATCTTAAAGCAATGTGATAGACATTTTTGGCAGTTCCATTTGGAGTGTGTACAAAAATAATTTCCTGTCTGCCCACTCTAGAGCACGCCACATACAACTGCCCAAGAGAAAAGCATGGTGTCTGCGTCTATACTCTCCCCCTTTTTCTCAGAGGCATGACTGTAGCCAAAAATGACAATGTATTCCTATGAATGAAGGAATGGAATGTAGTAAGTTATGTGATATTTGTTGCAGTAAAGTAAATATAACAAAGAAGTATTGCAAATTACTTACCGCTTTTGTTTAGTAAAGTTTTCTCTAAAATGAACCCATGGCTCAGAACATGCACATGGAGCACTCTTTTTCGCTGGAGGAGGCCAGAGTGAGGTTGTGATGGAACGAAACCTGTTTAAGAACCTTCTCCATGTAATTTTGTGAGTGTGTACCAAATTTCATGTTATTTGGTTGTCTGGATCTTGAGTTATTAGGAAACAGACAGACAAACAAATGCGTCATATGTATATATAAATATAGAAATAGATTTGTTTGAATTCTTGTGTATTACTTTTGTAAGCTTCATAGCATATTTTATGGTGTACCAGTCTTTTAAAGCTGACTGAGCCACAGCAACATTTAGCTAGATATAGCTAATTATAACATAAAATTAAATCTTAAAAATATATCAAAAATAAAAGAAGACTCAATATTTTGATTAAATCAGTATAAACATTTTCGTACAAACATAATATATATACTGTAAAATATTTAGTTTGCTATTTGCCTTTCAGACTACCATCAAACGAAATTTTAAAAATTGTCAAAAACAGATAAAAAACATATTTAAGGAAAATACCACTGATTAATTTTGCCAAAGGCATTGCAATGTGTAAAAAAATATTTGCAGTACATAATCGCCAAAAAAAATGTTAGTACTAAAATATAAAAAAACAAAAATTATATATTGAATTAATTAAGGATTAGTGGAGGGAAAGATAAAACATGCTAAGATAATACTCATAATAATTTCATATTGGTAGGCTACTCATTTTTGGCATGATTTTAAAATCATGCCAAATTGGTGATGTGGCCAGTCTTATGTTATAGTAATGTACAGAATTAAAGGTACTTATGTATTATTGCAACCTATTGGTGACATACAAAATGAAGCACATGTTTGCCAATTTAACGCATACAAAGTTGGGATTGCCAAAGTGGCGAGTTGTCTTGAACGTTGGCGACTGTGCAATAATACGTAAGTAATAAATAAAAAAATTATCCGAAGTATATATATCCCGAGCATAAAAATAAATTGAAAAATGAAGTACAATACTTACATTAAATGACATATATAAAAAGCACTGAACTAACTCTATTAATGTAAAAGCATAATTTGAAAAAATATGGTACTTACATATAACTGCAACCTATTGGCGACATCTGAAACGAAGCACATCACTCACAATTCATCAAATATATGACATGCGAAATCAGGATTGCCAACTTGGCAAGTTATTTTGAACGTTGGAGATTGTTAGGATAGGATTTTCTTAAATTTCTTTCACTTTTTGATTTTGTTGCTTCTTTTATGTTCGGTTATTGATTTTTTTGTGTTCAACTTATCTTTATTTTTCTGCCACGAAGTCCTGTGGCGGACCAAGACTGAGTGGAATGAAGTTGTGTCTGATGGGTTTTCACTATTGGTATGATGACACAACGGACTGCTCCCTGGGAAAACTGGCACTTGGAGCGGGGTTTTGAACTTTTGAGGACCTTTGGACTTGTGAGGTGGGGTCTTGGAGGAAGCGGCCATGTAGAGGGTACAGGAGAAAAGCCCGGGACAGCCTAACCAGCATGTCCTGGCTGCTCTATCAGCTGGTGTATAATCCCGCCTGTCTTGTAGTTCCAGTTGGTGCCTGGATGGGGTCCTGCATTGCAGAGCGGGGGGCGCTCCCGAGGCCACTACTGGTTGCTGAATCTAGGGCTAGCCCTGCCAAACTGGTCCTCTGAAAATCAAAGGGGATTCTTCTCCTCCTTTTTTTAAAAAAAAAACCAACATAAGTCAAAATAAAGAAAAAACTCAAAACGCATTTTTTAAAACCCCCAACTAACCTTACCCAACTCATGATGCTCATGTAAAACCCACTCTCAACATTGACAAAGTTTCAACGACTGCCAGATTTTTACTAATTTCACTTGAAAATAATGAAATGGGGAAGAAATCGTCCTTTTTAATACAAAAAGCTCTCGTAGGAATAGGTGGTGAACCGAAATCAGTTAAACGATTGCGTTCTGGGGATCTACTAATTGAAACGAATTCTGCTCTACAAACAAAGTCTTTTCTTCTAGCAAAATCCTTTCTAGATTGTCCTGTTTCTGTAGTTCCACACAAGTCCCTTAACTCTTGTCGAAGTGTCATTTCTGAACCTGACCTGTTGACCACTACTGATGCGGAATTCCTTGATGGGTTTTCTGGTCAGGGTGTTATTCAGGTCAGACGAATAACAATTAAAAAAGACACATCAATAATTTCAACCAAACACGTAATTTTAACTTTTAATAGCCCCAAACTACCATCTACCATAAAAGCCGGATTTCTTAACTGTAAAATTCGCTCATACATTCCAAATCCTCTGCGCTGTTTCAAGTGCAAGAGGTTCGGACACTCTCAAACTGCCTGCCGAGGACAATTGACGTGCTCTAGATGTGCATCTGTTGGACATGCGTTCTCAGATTGCAGTCTGGAGCAGAAATGCGTCAATTGTTCACAGCCTCATTCCGCTGATTCGAAACTATGTCTCAAATGGAAAATAGAAAAAGAGATACAAACAATTAAAACCAACAGAAACATATCCTATATTGAAGCCCGAAAATTTATAACCCCACAACCATCTCAAACGTACGCTCAAGTTGCCAAATCCATAACTGTTAATAGTTCCTCACAAACAGATGAAACGATTACAAAAATAGTATGCCCACCTTTAAAATTACTACAGCCATTAATAGCCATTTCGAAACCTATTATGTCTCCCTCGGTCCCTGCAGTTATTAAATCTTCTACATTAACTCAGGCAGAACTCATACCATCCACATCTTCTGTTACAGTTGCATCGCCTTCAACATCTCCACCTCCTACTTCTGTAATAGATACTGCTCCCACCACTTCTAATAGTTTATCTATCTCTGCTGCATCTTCCTCATCCACAGCATGCTCTGTTCTTGAAATGACCACCACTACATCCACGGTTTCACCTGAAAACTTACCTGTGTCTGTCCATAATCACTCCAATAGTGACCATTCTAATGCAGCTGAAGCCCAACAATTTGTCAAACGAAAGTCAAGAAATAGAAGAAAGCGCCCAAAAGTACAGAAACCAGATATTGAAATAAAAGGGTTCCACGTAGATCTAGAAATGCAACACCTACAGAAATAACAACTGATGACGAGGATATGATAACTTACGACGTGGTGGAGGAGGAACTTGAGCAAGATCCTTTCATTCTTCCTAAAGGATATTTACGCGCATTAACTCCATCCCGATACAGGAACTATAGAGAATAATTTTTTATACCATGTATTATCTAACCTTGTTTTAAACTAACCTTTGTCTTTTCAATGCTTTTATTTCAAGATATGGTCTGACTTGGTGGGGAATTCCCCGCCAACTTTTCTTTAAATCATTGAAAACGGTTTTAAGTGATTTGAAATTTGAAATTTTTTTTTACTGTGTAGTGTCATGATTTTTACTTCAAATGTTTTATAAATTAAGTTTCTTAACAAATGTTTGGCGCAGCATGGCCAAAATTGGCTCTTGCGCCATTAAACCCCAAACTCACTCACTCACTCACTGCTACAAAACTATTCGCCTTCCCCGCTAAAATACTCATCATAGAACCCATGCTGTCATATACCTTGTAAGAGTGGATTTCAAAAAATAGTCCTGTTAAGTATTGGTAGAATATCCCTTCTAAGTTGGTGTGGTGTGGTAGTTAGGAGAAGGGGGTGCCAGCTCAGGTGTCGTCCACGTCACTTGACCATGGTTCAAAATTACGTGGTCTGTTGCCAAAAGCCCTTGTGTAGCTGAACAGTGTGACGTTAATATTCACTCACTCCAAAAAATACAGCACAGTAGTTATAATTATTTTTGTACTTAAAAATGCAATATCTGACTATTCAATTAAAATTATAGCGTTATAATTAACTACTAACCACACTAATTTTGAAAATTTGTCCAAATGATGCAGTGTGAAAGAGAAAGTTTATTCAGACAGACAACAAATGCGTCTTATATGTATATAGATTTGTTTGAATTCTTGTGTATTATTACTTTTGTATGCCTCATGACATACTTTATGGTGTACCAGTCTTTTAAAACTGACTGAGTCACAGTAACATTTAACTTGGTATAGCCAGTTATAACATAAAATTAAATCTTAAATAGAAATCAAAAATAAAAGACGACTCAATATATTTTGAATAAATCAGTATAAAAATTTTCGTACAAACACAATATATATATTGTAAAATATTTATTTTGCTGTTTGCATTTTAGACAGACATCAAACAAAATTTTAAAAATTGTCAAAAACAGATAAAAAAACATATTTAAGAAAAATACCACTGATTAATTTTGCCAAAGACATCGCAATGTGCAAAAAAATATTTGCAGTACATAATTACCAAAAAAATGTAAGTACTAAAATATAAAAAACAAAAACAAAAATTATATATTGAATTAATTAAGGATTACTGGAGGGAAAGATAAAACAGGCTAAGATAATACTCATAATATTAATTTCATATTGGTTGGCTACTCATTTTTGGGATGATTTTGAAATCACGCCAAATTGGTATGTAGCGGCCAGTCTAATGTTATAGTAATGTACAGAATTAAAGGTACTTACATATTATTGCAACCTATTGGTGACATTATACAAAATGAAGCACATGATTGCAATTTAACGCTTACAAAGTTGGGATTGCCAAAGTGGCGAGTTGTCTTGAACGTTGGCGATTGTGCAATAATACGCAAGTGCTAAAAAAATTGTCCAAAGTATATATATCCCGAGCATAAAAATAAATTCAAAAATGAAGTACAATACTAACATCAACTGACATAAAAAGAACTGAACTAACTTTATCAATGCAAAAGCATAATTTGAAAAAATAAGGTACTTACATATAACCGCAACCTATTGGCGATATATGAAACAAAGCACGACTCACAATTCAGCATATATATGACATGCGAAATCGGGGTTGCCAACTTGGCAAGTTATTTTGAATGTTGGCGATTGTTAGGATAGTACATAGGTGCCAAAAATAATTTATCTTACGACTACCTGCTTCCTCAACAGGTATTTAAGCCATTTGTCTGTTTTGCTCATTCTCTGATGCCTATTCCAGTATAATATGCAATTACTACCGACACTGCTTTCTCTTGGGCAGTATAATTACCCAAGTTTGATTTTCTGCAAGGCAATTTTATACACTGAAGCCAATAGTATACCCTTAAAGGTTAAAATAAAGACACATAAAATTGCAAAATATTATTAATTTCATACTATCTAAAATAGATAACGAAAACGGAAATACTATACTTATGTTAATCACAGTAATAAAAGAACTGAAATACCATTATCAATAAGAAGTTTTAGTTTGTCAAAATTATAACCTTCGCATTCTAAATAAATAAATAAATTTTCCGAAAAAATACTAAAATTGTAAGTTCTAATTTTTAAGCAAAATCACACGCATAAACATCCCGCGATAATACCTAAATGTTGCCAAAACAACAAAACAAAATTTAGTTGAATCCTTAAAAAATGATTTATTCGAAAAATAAACCTAATTAAATATCAAAGAATAGAAAAATTGAATAAATATTCCAACCGATTAACATAGCTACAGTAAAAATATGTAATAATCTTGAAAAACTGTATGTAAAGTATAAATTGTCCACTTACTTAGAAACGTGACATGATATGACGTCATAACACTGGAAAATCATTTAAAAATTAAATTTTAAAAAATTCGGAAAGAATTAGGAACGCCAAACCTATTTAAGAACCTTTCTCATGTAATTTTGTGTACATGTACAAAATTTCTCGTTATTTGGTTGTGTGGATCTTGAGTTATGAGGGAACAGACAACAAATGTGTCTTATATATATTTTTAATAAACAAAAACTTGGAACAAGTTTGATTTACACTTTTTGGCATAAGTTCGATGTAAAGACTTTTTTTGAAAAATCGCAATTTTTTTTACCCCCTCTTTGTATGAAAATGAACGGTGGAATTCTTTCTAATCCTAGAAGAAGCATGAAAATGAAATATGTGGTATTTTTAAAAAATTGGCTGAAAGAGAGAAATCCTACAAAAGTATTAAACTTAAAAAGTAGTGAAAAGACAAAGTTTTATAGAGCTAAGTATTAATAGTATATAATTATCATTAGCAATACTGCATTGAATTTAAGATTAAAAATCTATCTTTGTAAGTGATTCAGAATAGCAATGCACAAATAGTTCCATTTATCACATCATAATTACTTAAACATACATTAAGTCTGAAAAGAAAATTAATATATATATATATATAATTTAAGACTTACCTTGCAGCAGCACCGGATATACTATATAAAACTTCCATACAATAAAACAAAAGTAAGAGCTAGTATAAGAGCTAGAGGTTGTGTCAGGGGTGGCCAACGCTCTACACGGCTAAATTGTGAGAGTGGCATGCAAAGACTTATTAAAAATTTAAATAGATAATAAATACCAATTTATTTAACTAATTTATTGAAAGGTGGCTGTCTCAGACAAAACATCAAAATTTATTTTAATTATTTTTAATTAAATTAAAATAGAAGATTATATTGTAGACAACATTTATTCATTGTTGTACAGTGCCGATTCAAGCTGATTTCAGGCCCTGGACACAGAAGATCTACAGGCCCCCTTGGCTCTGGGAGATTGAAATTTATAACCAGAATATCTGTTAAAGTCCAGTTTATCTGGGACCTTCAGGGTGCCCAATGTATTAAAGGCACTTGTTGTGTGCTTTGATTTTCCAAGGAAAGCGCATTTGTAAGATTCTGAAATTTGACGGAGCATGATTTCAAATATCTGGAAAGAAAACATTGAACTGCCCAGTGAGTGTTTGCTTCTTAAGAGAATGAAGATAAGCTTTGAGATTTAGTTTTTCTTACCTATTTTATAAGACATTAAATTAACTTAAATTTAATATAACGAGTAAAAGATTGTTCTTTTCCAATCCTGATTGGTTATATATTTTCTTTTGCAGACAAACTTTTTTGGAGAAAAAAAGATAATTGATGCACACCTAAAACCAGATTTTGTTAGCATCTTCGAGAACTAATTCTAATGTAGATAACTCAGTAAAAATCTACAAATTGAAAAAAAACTATATTAAGAAAGTCCTGACTGTTTCATAATTATTTAGAATTAAATTTTCTGGATACTCATTTGTATTTTATTCCTAACTTAACTCATTAAAACTGAAAAAAATAATAAAAGTTAAGTTTGTATTCTTTTGTCTTATTTATTACATTATTTTTAAATTTGCACTAATTAAACTTGTGTAAAAAATGTGCTGTTTGCGTAAAAATTCCATAATAAGCCAGCAAGTAACATTTTATCCCTTTTCATATTCTTTTGTTTGTTGGAAAAGTTTGAAGTGCACACATGATTTTTTTTTAAAAATCAGATAGTGGCAATCTTCCCCAAAAGGTTGGCCACATCTGGGTTATGTGATAAAAATCATTTGATTAAATCCCTTTTTGAAGGACTTGCTCTAGATTCCTCTCTTCCCAATCAACTACTTGTCTTGTCTTGTTCTTTGCTTAAATTAATTAATGGATAGAATTAAATATTGTTAAATTACGTGTATCATTCAGCAGTATGCACATTTAATGAGTTAAAAAGTAATACATTCACAGATTATAGGTTTTAATGGTTGTAATTAAATGTTCTTGAATCAAAGTAAAAAAAAAAAATTCAACTGATAAAATTACATACAACTATACTATTTTGCCATACCAGTTTAATTTTAATATGCTGCTAGTTTCACATTTAAAAAAACTTTAAGGAATAGTTTTCAGACTTTTAAAATCTTTTAGAAAAAAATTATTGTCTAATAGTTTCATTTTTTAGGGTAGTTTTATGCAGTTCCCAGATAAATTTTTGTATTTTATAAGTAACTAATAAACCAAACTTACTCTTCTCTCTCTGGCTATAGTTATCTTTTAGATAAGTATAGCTAGGTTTTCCCATATGAGCATGAATGAAAAGTTTTAAATCCGTAAATTCTTTATAAAGTTTTTAAGAATATTTAAATTATTCAAATATTTTACTAGGCATGACATCAATATAAGAATGCTACACACACACACACACACACACACACACACACACACACACACACACACACACACACACACACACACACACACACACACACACACACACACACACACACACACACACACACACACACACACACACACACACACACACACACACACACACACACACACACACACACACACACACACACACACACACACACACACACACACACACACACACACACACACACACACACACACACACACACACACACACACACACACACACACACACACACACACACACACACACACACACACACACACACACACACACACACACACACACACACACACACACACACATTATGAGATTCATATTTATATTCAACACATCAGTATGTGTAGTAATAGGCTATGTCATAGATAAGAAGGAAAGATTATAAGATGCATATTAATTAATACATCAGTTTGTATAACATAAATTATTTGAAATTATTGGGAAGTATAAAATTTTTAATAAATCAGTAATTTAATGAAAGAATTAATTACTATAGAGAGAGAGAAAGAGAGCTCTTCATTCAATAATACTAATTAAAAAAAACAAGAATTTTTGTATTCTTTTCTTGAAATATAAGACTCGAGAGATTCGTAATGACATCTTGACCGTCAAAAATCCCAGAGAAAAATATTTAGAGAAAAGAAATGTATTAGCATACTTTTGAAATTAGCACTCTGATTAGAAAACATGCCATAAATCGAAAAGCCAGTGGAACCCGACCGGAAAGTAGGGTGAATCAGGGTAGCCAGAATTTGCCTCAAAAAGTGCCAAGGAAAAAAAATAAGTCTATATCGATATTCTTTGATAACTATAATAATGTTCTGACAGTAAAAAATTTTTTTTTCACAGTATGTAGTTAACCCTAAGAGGGGTGTGGAGGCAGATGAGAAATTTTCACCTCTTGCACTCGAAGTACGGCCACCTACTCGTTCGATCACCTTGGATCTTCTACCCGGAAATGGATCCGAATTCATTCATCTATCAAGATTAAGAGAAATCTACACATTGCCACCTGTTTTGTTTACTGCTAGGCAGCGTAAAATGTACAGATACAGGATAGTAAGTCAATTATTTGAAAAACGTTCTAAACATTGACTAGATAATAAAGCTACTTTAATTAAAAAGTTCCCTTTGCAATTTGATCTTCCCGGGAAAAAAGAAGAAAAAGAATGGTGCAAAGTGTGTTTGGGTTATAAATTGTATAATGAAATTTATGATGAACCTTGCGATGAAGAGGTAGAGGCTTACCATCCATTATTAAGCATTGTTTCTTACCTCAAGCAGCCTATGGTAAATCATTGCTAAAGTATTTATACCGTTGGTTCTTGGCTATCAATATGCATGATTCTATTGTACGTTGGATCTTTTCCCTTTTAATGTATTTGGAACATCCTATTAACGAGAAATGCTAAACTTCGATTGGAGATTTTAGACATGCAATGATTAAACGATTGAGGGTTTGTGATAAGGCTGACAGTTGGGAATGCAGGCTGTTGACTACGATTATAGCCATTCTAGATCTGAATTTCAGGGACTAATTGCATAAAATTAGTAAACATATGTTGTATCAATTCTGATATTGCAAGCTGTTAAGGCTGTCTCCGGCTAATGTTAAAGAATAGGGCCCCAAAAAAAAAAAAAAAAATTCGGAATATTTTTTCAGATGTAAAAGTACTCAAACATAAATATTATATTCTGGTTTCATTATCTTGTAGAGAATCACTTTTTTTTTATTTTATCATACTGCTCATCTTTGTCTGAGTTGACACATTTTTTCTTTTATAAAATGTTTCGCATTTTTTCCTATATCGTAATGCTAAAGGAGCTATCCCTTTACATAATAAAAAGGAAAAACTGATTATAAAATATTTTAAAATTTTAAAAACACTATCATTAATAAATGCATGAGTTACAATGTGACAAATTTTTATAACAAATGAGGCATTTTTTTCTCTCCGAAAATGTGCTCGACGTTAAATTCACGCTGTCGTACATATAGCGAAAACAGCCTTAACAATAAAAAGCTCTCAATTAAACTTATATTTTTGTCAAATTATTTTTACCATGAAAATGCATTTGTAATTCTATGTTCATATTGGTGGTTTGAAAAAAAAAAATTTCTTCAAGTTAATTTTTAGATTTTATTTTATTTTTTAGTTTTTGATATTTCTAATTAAATCTTGCAATATTTTTTAGATTAAAAAATCTTTTTACTGTAAAAAGGTATCAAAACTATATTCTTCCTGTTGCTATAGACTATGATTTCTCATTTATGTAATATATATAAGTATATGAATATTATTAAAAGTATTTTATCCAATTCACTGTAGATAAAGTAGTCTTCATATACAAGTGTAACTAATGTATTTTTATTATCTTTTAATGGTAATTTTTTTAATGTGTATTAATATATGTTCTATCAAAGCAGTTGTTTCACTGAGTGAAAAAAATTCTTTTTTAAGATATTTTACATTTTAATCAAGAAAAATGTGTTTGTAAATCAAATTAATTTTTATATATTTAGTGAGCTTTGTCGAATATCAATGTGTAAAATTCCACTTGCAAATAAATTTCATTTTTTTATTCATTATTAGAATAATTTGTGACGTTTTCATCCAATTTAAAATATATATAAATTTTTAAAAAAAATATTTTGAGTACTTTATTTGCACTTAGTTTATTTGTTCATTTGGTTCAGTGAATTTTCTTGAACATTAACAGTGTATAATTGTATAAGTTAATTTCAGACATGTATCAAAAATTGTATTTTCTGTATTACAAAGATGAATTTTTTTGTCAGCAAATTTAATTCCAGTTTTCAGGTTAATTTTTTAATATTTTCAGTGCTTTATGGATGTATTGTGATTATGTAATTGAATTGTGTTTTGTGGATTTATCGGTATAGCTTCTAGAACACTTTTGATATCTTGTGATTTTCTCTTTTACCTGATTAACTATTTCAAGTAAGAAATTTACTGCATATATTATATTGTATTCATCATTATTAGTATTTCAATATATTTTATGCTGAATAAAATATCAAAAAAGTATCAAAGATCTCTTCAATGGGAAATACATTTTTTTTTAAACATTGTGTTTATTTTTTAAAACTTCGTAAAAAGTATACCATATGCTTATAATTAAAAACTAGTGAGAAGATCAACACAGCAGATAAGTTTTAATTTCTATTAATATATATTTTTAAAATATAGAATTGGTGCATAAGGAGTCTTTAATAGATGAACTTAAGTTAAAATTGAATATGGGAAATTATGTTTTTTTCTTTTTGTACATCTTAAAGTTTATTTATCAGAGACAAGACATTATCGGTATATAACAATACAAATTCTCAGATAAGGAACTACAGTTTAATCATATTTGAATTTTTCAAGTTAGTGTTGAGATATTTGTTTCAAATCTAATTTGTGAAATAGTAATCAAATATAAGAATGAATCTGTATTTCTAAAAGTACTTGATAAATTTGATTAGGGAAGAAATTATCAGTTATATTGGTTTGATTAAAATTAGGGAAGTAGAGCATGAATAAAAATGGTAAATGTATATTAAAATATAAACTTTTTAGGGTAATTTTAAAAGCAAAAACATTACATCTTTAGATTGCAGAATGAAAAAATGTGTTTGCTTTAAAGCAGTGTTTCTCAAACTGTGGGGCGCGAGCATATTGAAAAGTCGAAAACAAAACATTATTTAAAAAATTATTAATTTACTGAAAGTAAATAAACTAAATACATTCTGACATAAAAAATAAAATATACATTTACACGGATATAATACATTTATAAATGTATCAGTACTACACAGTGGTGCACACAAGGGGGGTCCGGACTCCCCAAAGCACTTGATATTTTTTCCGATTGATTATTATTCTACGTATATAGTACGTACAAATTAATTATTTGTTATTAATGATTAATTTTATTAATTAATGCTAATTATTTAATCAATAATTAGTTTTTACTGTGTTTTATTCCCGAAAATCGACAAAATCAAAAGGAGCCTCATACAAGAATGGTGAACTTTCGACCCCGGACCCCCGTGAAAAATTCCTGTGTGTGCGCTACTGTATATGTATATAATTTTTTTAAAGAAACGTGCAAATAACCAAATATCATTCAAAAAGAGGATATCCTACTTGAAATTGGGACTTATAAAACACATGACTTTTAACAAATTTGGTAAATTCAATGCACACACAAAAACTACATTATTTTTTTTAAAACACATTTAATACAACTGATCACATACACAAGTACATTTGTTATTTTGATAAATAGTTTTGAAAAATATTTATATATATATATGAGACAATCTAAAACATAGTTTAAAATTAGAATATAATACATTGTTGACTAATTGTGATATTGGTTGCTAAATAACACGGAAACATTAGATTTGTTGTGCTTCAATTTCAATAGTATGCGACTGCATTAAATTTGGTAAAACACCATTTTCAATAATTTGATCGAAAAAAACGAAGATTAGTTTGCTTTTATTTCAACTTTTGCATATTATTCTATTCTCTGTATTTTAATGTCGGATCATATCTGCAAGCCGCTGTATTATTGGCTGAGATTTATTTTTGTGATAATTTAGTTAAGAAAGAAAAAAATACAGCATTATGTAACAAAATTTGTTTCAAACGTATAGAGAATGTATTTGATATAGCATGACTACGATAAACCTGGATCCCCATTTAATTAGTTATAATTTTAAGGGGTATATCTCAGAGTGTTGACTCATAATAAAATAAATTCTCATCGGAAAACTTGATCAGTTCAAACTTTATAAAAAAAAAAAAAGGAAACACAAATATTTCTTTACAGCCTTGACTTTCTCTATAGCCTGTGTGACGTTTATTCAATGACACTACGAATAACCAAAGACCTCCTTCCCTGTGATCTTTCATAGAAATTTTTAGGGGCCATAAAAGATAGACATCTGCTTCGCTTTGCTTCTAGAGGGGAAGGGACAAGAGACGGCCAACACATTCTTGAGGACGTTCTAACTGCATCCATTTCCTTTAGACCGTATATGCCAAAATTTTTATTTCCTAAGACCCGAAAAATAACTATAATGCTAATCAACCTTAAAGGCAATTTAGTTTATCTTTATTTTCTTACGAATTGGTTTAGAAAAATTTACATTTCTCCTTTTTAAACTTCATAGATATCAATCCTAATTAGTGATATTCTAAAGTAATATTGGTTTTAATTTTTCATGTCTGTAATACTTCTTTATGATTACATTTAAATGAGCTAATATACCTCCTTTTCATTTTTTAATCGATGTCATTTCTTTGCTCATACGTGAATGGGATTTTTTAAGCGCTATTTTTTAAAAATTAGCTTATTTTTTATATACATAAGGAGCTGAGGAAAAATATTTGAAATTATAGTATGATCATGGAATATACATTGAAAAACTGTTAAAGATTTCAATAAGCAACAAGTTTTATTATTAACTCTAGTAATAAAATTTTTTTGGAGGGGTGGGTGAGTTTGTACTGAATTAATGATTTCTAATATGCAATAACGCATGATTTTTTGCTTGGATTATTTCGAATGCGAAAGTTATTTCTTGGCATTAAGTCATCTTAATACAACCTAATTGGAAAATAAAAGAAATGCTGACATTGAGTTTCAGGATTTTAAAAATTAAATTTATTGGATTTAAGGAAATTTTTTTTAAGATACAAAAATTTCTTTATATGGCAAAGAAAGAAATTATAATTGATAATATACATTTTACTTATTCTTAAGATTTTAAAGAGTGTGTAAACATATACCACTTTGCAATAGAAAAAGGTAAAATTAAGAGAAATTTTTTATGTAAGTATTAACATTGATTCTGATGCTATAAAATGTATTCACAAATTTATAAATTTTATAGATGGCATACAGATTTTGAACAAAACGTTAGTTTTCAAACTCGCTGAATCTCAATCAAAGTAAAACATTTTAAAGATGTTACAATGTTGATAAAAAGTAAAGGGTGTTTTTTGAGAGGTATAGAACTTTAAATTGCAATAAAACAACGATCTATTATTCGATTGACATGAATTTTTTTTTATTCGAAAGATAATCTTGTGGCATTACATTTTAAATATGATTTCTGGCATAGGACTGCCACGGCTGGCTCGGATGTAGTCCAATCTGGACGTCCAATTTTCGATGACTTTTTCCAACATTTGTGGCCGTATATCGGCAATAACACGGCGAATATTGTCTTCCAACTGGTGAAGCGTTTGTGGCTTATCCGCATAGACCAATGACTTTACATAGCCCCACAAAAAATGGTCTAGCGGTGTTAAATCACAAGATCTTGGAGGCCAATTCACAGGTTCAAAACTGGAAATTAGGTAGTCACCAAACGTGTCTTTCAATAAATCGATTGTGGCACGAGCTGTGTGACATGTTGCACCGTCTTTGTGGAACCACAGCTCCTGGACATCATGATTGTTCAATTCAGGAATGAAAAAGTTAGTAATCATGGCTCTCTACCGATCACCATTGACTGTAACGTTGTGGCCTTCATCGTTTTTGAAGAAGGATTCCACCAGCCCATAAAGCGCACCAAACAGTCAGTTTTTCTGGATGTAACGGTGTTTCTATATACACTTGTGGATTAGCTTCACTTCAAATGCGGCAGTTTTGTTTGTTGACGTAGCCATTCAACCAGAAGTGCGCTTCATCGCTGAACAAAATTCGCTTATGAAAATCGATCATTATTTTCGAAATAAAATTGCACAATTTGAAAGCGTGAGTCTATTCATCATGAATTGCCAAACGAAACTGAGAATAAATCACTTAACAGCTGTTAAATCGGACGCCATCTTGGAAAGTAATGCCAACTTAAACTTCTATACCTGGGAAAAAAACACTCTGTATAAGCTGATCAACAGTAGCGCACACAAGATTTTTTCAATGGGGGGGGGGAACAAAACACAGTAAAAATCTAATTTTTGAATAAATAATTAGCATTAATTAATAAAATTAATCATTAATAACAAGTAATTAATTAAATTTTACGTACTTTATAATTAGAATTATAATCAATCGGAAAAAAATCAAGGGCTTTGGGGGAGGGATCCGGACACCCAGTCCCTCCCCCTATTATATTATTTTAGGAATAATATTAAAGATGAGTAGTAGTGCATCCCGCTTCCACACCACAGGTGCGAGTTTCAAACCCCGGGCTTGGCATGGTTGACTCAGCCTTTCATCCTTTCAGTGGGTCGATAAATGAGTGCCATGCTTGCTTGGGAACTAAACATTGGGAGATTCGCGTCATTTTGACCACATGACCGAAGCATCTGCTCACGCAACTCAGCGCCCAAGGTCACTTATACTGAGATGAGCACAGCAGGTCTTGGCTCTCATGGGCTGTTGCGCCACTGCGTTAAGGAATAATATTTGATTACAAAACATAAATGATCAAATTAGAAAATGTAGTTGAAAGTACAGAATTTATAGTACAAAGAACACATATTAAGGAATAAGCATTTTTTTCCCTTTAGTATGAGCAAATGATTATAATGCAAACAAATACCATTATTATATAATAAATAATTAGCTTTATACAGAGATATTCTAAAATTGTTTACAGAATGGCAAATCGATGAAAATCTCAATAACTGGAGAGAGAGAGAAAGTGACAATTAATGTCGCTCTGTTCAGCTACACGAGGACTTTTAGCGACGGACCTCGTAATTTTCAACTATGATCAAGTGACGAAGACGACACCTGAGCTGGCCACCCTGTCTTAACTTCCGCACCATACCGATGAGAAGACGTTTGAGCCTCAATAGATTTAACGTGTATCAATACTTCTACATGACGGCTAATAACTAGATGATAAATGTCGAATATTCCTTTATTTTTGGAATCTATTTCCAACTAATCACATTTAGTTTCTATACCGGTTGAGAAAACTCTCTACCAAATTTTCAGAAAATATAGTTCCACCTTTACAATTAGATTCAGTAAATAATTTTTAAACTTTTTGATAATATTACACAATAAATCTTTTTTTTTTTTTAATATTTTCTGTCACAAATACAAAATTATTCATTAATTAGAAATTTTTTTTCAAAAATGTAAAAATCTTTTGAGTATTTTGTTTTAACATTTCTTTAACCAGCCTATCCAATTTAATTCTAAAAAAAAAATTGGTGTAATTGGGCAAAAAAAAAAAAATTTCTAATATAAAATTAACAACTCAAGATTAGAATCATGTGTTAAATTGAAAATCACAAACTATACCCCTGATATTGCGACATTAAGTATAGCTTTTTACAAGGGCAAAATTCTCATTAAAATCTTAATTTTTTTTTATTTAACTATATTAAAGAAATGCTTATATTTTATGTTGTTTATTTCTCATTTAATTCCAACTACTAGTTCACTCTTTTTCAATCGTTAATAAAATACTTTATATTCATCCATTAAAGTTCAAATACATCTTTTAAAACTAGCAGTGGATGACACTTGATTTTTAATACAATTGTTTTTTTTTTTTTTCAAATATTAATTCATTCAATAAATTTAAAAAATGAATAAAAAGTAACAAAAATAATAGCCCAACAGCATATATAGAAAGGAAAATCGTTCCTTGTGCCCCTGTTGAGCAATGAATAGCGCGTTGGACTTTTAATCCAAGGTCGTGGGTTCGAAACCCTCCTGGGATGGCCTAATTTCTGAGAATGTGATTTCTTTTTTACAACACTATTTCATAGGAATAATTAAATTCAATAAATGAATAAATAGTAACAAACAAGAAAAATAGTCTAACACCATGTAAAGGGTGTTTTTAGAGGTATAGAACTTTAAATTGCAATAAAACAACGATCTATTATTCGATTGACATGAATTTTTTTTATTCGGAAGATAATCTTGTGGCATTACATTTTAAATATGATTTCTGGCATAGGACTGCCACGGCTGGCTCGGATGTAGTCCAATATGGACGTCCAATTTTCGATGACTTTTTCCAACATTTGTGGCCGTATATCGGCCATAACACGGCGAATGTTGTCTTCCAACTGGTAAAGCGTTTGCGGCTTATCCGCATAGACCAATGACTTTACATAGCCCCACAAAAAATGGTCTAGCGGTGTTAAATCACAAGATCTTGGAGGCCAATTCACAGGTTCAAAACATGAAATTAGGCGGTCACCAAACGTGTCTTTCAATAAATCGATTGTGGCACGAGCTGTGTGACATGTTGCGCCGTCTTGATGGAACCACAGCTCCTGGACATCATGATTGTTCAATTCAGGAATGAAAAAGTTAGTAATCATGGCTCTCTACCGATCACCATTGACTGTAAGGTTGTGGCCTTCATCGTTTTTGAAGAAGGAATCCACCAGCTCATAAAGCGCACCAAACAGTCAGTTTTTCTGGATGTAACGGTGTTTCTATATACACTTGTGGATTAGCTTCACTCCAAATGCGGCAGTTTTGTTTGTTGACGTAGCCATTCAACCAGAAGTGCACTTCATCGCTAAACAAAATTCGCTTATGAAAATCGACCATTATTTTCGAAATAAAATTGCACAATTTGAAAGCGTTGTTCAGGCGGGAGTCTATTCATGATGAATTGCCAAACCAAACTGAGAATAAATCACTTGACAGCTGTTAAATCGGACGCCAGCTTGGAAAGTAATGCCAACTTAAACTTCTATACCAGGAAAAAAAACATTCTGTATAAAAAGGAAAATGAAAAATTGCAAGGAAAATCGCTTTCTAGTTTGTCACTTAATATTGTAAGTCTGTCATAGGTATACACATATTTATATTAATTGTAACTAGTTAATAAAAAGTAACTAAAGTAAAAAATTTTCTTTGGTGACCTAAGAAGGAATTAAATATCTTAAATATCATCCAAAGTATAATTTTTGAACACATATGCTCACTGGAAAATATTTTTCTTTTAATTAATCTGTAAGAAATGTGCATTTTTTTATAGATGAGTTAGTACACTAAATAATAAGTTATTATGAAATAATGCTTCTCTCTATGTTGTTACTAATGCCACCTATCTGACGATGTCAGATCGAGGCCCAAGAAATTCATCGCTGCAAAGGGGTACAAGTACGTCAGTCGTTAGCCGTAGCTTTGAGCACCATTCAGGTAACAGTACGCTTTGACTGGGTTCTACCCCAATTTTAAGGAAGAACATCTTAGGGGTGATCAGGGGCTTCCCAGCTCTTGGCTGCTCTCTCTTAAAATACACTCATGTCCATAAATTAATGATAAATAAAAATCACACAGAAATTTAACTCCAAAATAAAAATTTCACCTGTAGAATTATCACACACATCTTGAAGAAGAATATGCAATATTAAAGGACACCACCAGATGGCGCGGAGAGTACGTCACAATGACGAGAGTGTAAGAGAGGGGTACATAAGGAATGGTGGCAATGAAGTAAAATTTTTCACATGCGCTTTAACAGACTTGCAGTGCAATTACCGCATAGTTTTCATACAAAGGAAGCATTTGGATGATTCTTTTACGTGGTAGAATTATTGGATGACTGGAATGTGGACGTACCCAGCTGGAAGTATCCGAGGAACTTGGAATCACCCAGAGTGTCCTCTCCAGGCTTTGGCAACGATTCCAAGATGATGGTAATGTGAGTAGATGTTACAGCACAGGTCGCCTCCGAGTTACAACGCCGAATGAGGACCGGTATTTGGCAGTCACTGTCAAAAGAAACAGACGGAGCACATCATCAGACCTGTCTCGTCAGCTCTCTTCAGCTACCAGTACGACAGTTTCAAGGCAGACCGTGTACAGACGCTTAGGGCACATTGGTCTATATGCTCATAGACCTATCAGATGTGTTCCACTTACCGTAACTCACGGTCGTCTGAGATTAACCTGGAGTTGAAAGCATGCATCGTGGACACCATAACAGTGGTCTTGTGTGATGTTTTCCGACGAGTCCAGGTTTAGTTTGCAGTCTGATTCTCACCGGACTTTAATATGGAGAGCGCCAGGTTCCCATTACCACCTAGAGAACACCATTCAACGACACAGTTATGGTGGTGCAGGATGGTTCGTTTGGGGGAGGAATTATTCTTGGTTCCAGAACTGACCTGCATGTTCAGTGTGCAACGATGACAGGCCACAGCTATCGAGATGTCATTCTGGAAGAACATTTACGTTTGTTTCGGGGCGCCATGGGTGCTGAATTTCTTTTTATGGATGACAACGACCGTCCTTGTCGAGCAAACATTGTAGACGAATGCCTTCAATCGGAGGATGTCATCCGCATGGATTGGCCAGAATACTCACTGGACTTGAATCCAATAGAGCATGTGTGGGATATGCTTGGCCGACGAATTGCAGCCCGTCAACCCCTTCCCACCTGTCTACCGGAACTTCAGAGGGCATTGCTTGATGAGTAGTGTAATATTCCCCAAGATCAGATTGATAATTTGATACTCAGCATGCCTAGGCATTGTAAGGCCTGCATTGCATCGTCCGGGAGACATACTCCGTATTAATCATCATACTATCTATGTTATACTGTTATTTTGTAAATAGATTCTTTTTTGAAATTTGCTCCAGGGAGTAAAAATCGCAATTTTTATTAATTATGTCAAACATATAGCATCTTTTTTGCTCTTTACCTTTTGTTTAAAAATAGACTTTAGAAATAAGTCACATTTGTTTTGCTTCTGTCTATTTCTTTGCCTGAGTTAAAATTGACGCATTTCCAATGGTACCAGTAACTGCAATCATCACACTGAACCACATTTTTTAAAGTCGTTGCACTTTCACAATGATTGCAACGCCAAAAGTTTTGTTTCAATGTAATTATTTTTCTATTTCCTCCCAAGCTTGTGTAGTAAATAATTCTTGTACACACATGTCAATTCATGATTTATAATAGAATCCGTAATTTCATCATCAGGTTTTAAATCCTGCCCACTAAAAATAAAAGTTTTTAATTTTCACTCCAATAAATGTTTTTTGTTTCCAAATTTGATATAAAGGTGCATATTTTTATGTGTGGCCCGCGAGATTATATTTTTCCGAAGTGGCCCGCAATTTCATTTGGGTTGGACACCCCTGGTCTAACGGTTTAACCAAAGCGCTCTTTTGCGGTTTATGAACTTGGAAATTCGAAGTTCCGGAACGATCATCTCAAATAAAAATCATAAACCATGTCATTATTCCCCTCCACCGCAAAAGAGAACAAAAATAAAAGCTCCTTTTCCACCAGACATCGTAAGAGAAATCCGATTACAGAGCACCCCGAACCGACTCTCCTTTTCCATCACTGTGAATCGCATAGAAGCCGCAAATGTTTATACTTCAACAAAGGTCATGAACTCGAGGCCTACCATTTCTTATGCGCTAATGAAAAGAGAGAAATATTAAGAAAAAAGGGGGTGTTATTTGAGCTTCATTCCCGGTCATAGAGCAATGGAATGTGCGAAAAGAGAGAGTCATGTTCTATTTGTAATGGCTCCCTATATTTCACAATGTTTTCGAAATCTGCATGGTGACGATTTCTCTCCCAAAAGTGACACAAATAATATAGTTTTAGCGGTATTTAAAACAGAAGTAAATAGTGTACTATTACAAACATGTGCTGAATTAATAGGTGACAAAAAGGAACAAGAAGTTGTTAGATTATTCTTAGATATTGGTTCACAAAGAAGTTTCGTTTTAAAGAGTACTTCTGAGAAATTTAACTTTCCAATTCTTAGAAAAGAAAACCTTTCCATTTGCACATTTGGTGTAAAGAAACTGAAATAAAAACCTTAAATATAGTTAAAATAAAATTGAAAAACATGGATGATCCAAATTTGTGCATTGCAATAGAAACGGTTGAGACAGAACATATTTCGATTACACATTTACCAGCGCCTGATAAAAAAATTAGATATTAAAAAAATGTACAATTAGCTGATTCTTATGAATTTAACGATGAAGAAATATCAATTCTTATTGGCGCGGACTATTATTATCAAGCAGTTACAGGTAGAATTACACGTCTAAACAAAAATCTTGGAGCAATAGAGACATTATTTGGGTCAGATCGGGAGGAACTTTTAACAATGAGTGTTTTTGGTAATAAATCAAATATTTCGAAATTGCTTAGCGAATTTTGGGATTTAGAGAATTTAGGAATAGAAGCAGAGGTGACATTCTGAATCACTATTTGTTTCATATATATCTTAGTAAAATATTTATTTACTTTAAAAATTATAGTGAGAAATTTTTGTATTTAACAATACTTGAGCGCACTCTAAAATTTTGCCACCCTGCCTAAATGCGACCCTGTGTGTGTACATAATGGATATAAATATTCTCTCTTAAAAATTATAGATCAAAAATTCATATGGACTAGCAATTTTTATAATTAAGGAGTATAATTTTTTTAGTATGTAATTTTATGTCCAAATTTGTACTAAAATTATATAAAAGTGCAGAAAACTTTTTTGATACCAGTTTACAGAATGTCAGGTATCACTTTGTGTTGCCCCTTGTTTCAAACTCAATCATATTAATACTAATATGTAACTTTTTTTCCATTTGCCAGAGATAACTCGTTATAGTAAACTAATATTACAACAAAATGCTTTTACTTCTGTAAAAAATTAAGAACTCAACTTCAAAGCTACATATTTGGTTTCGTTTCGTTTCATTGTATTTAATAATAATAATAAAAAAAATGTGATGATTTTTTGCAATTTTTTCAAAAAAATGTGAATGGGAAGCGGTTAAAGGGTTAAAGAGAATGAGAGATTTATGGTTCTATGTAATGAGACAGGGGAAAAGTTTCTACTGTTTATCAAAAAATGTATATACATTCGAATCTCCATATAACGAACCTCTATATTGCGAATTTTTCGACATAGCGTTTTCCTGGAACCAAGCGCATTTCAGAATTTCCTTCATAAAATAACATCCCTATAGTGAAGATCATTTTATATACAACAAACTTTTTTCTTGTGATTGGATTTTTTTTAAAGTAGTTCCGGACATTTTAAGTTATTCTCTTTTAACACATTTTATGGTTCTCATAAATCTTGAACTGTTTTTTTTTTTTGAGTTTAGCTCTCGCCG
Organism: Trichonephila clavipes; assembly: GCA_019973935.1. NCBI lineage: Eukaryota > Metazoa > Arthropoda > Arachnida > Araneae > Nephilidae > Trichonephila > Trichonephila clavipes. Next base: position 105,681 of record BMAU01004076.1, read on the forward strand.
AGAGCAATAGAATTCTGGGAGTTTCATCCAAGAATTGCTACTTTTCACTAGAAACATCTTCGATATCCTCTTTCACCCTCAGTGGAATTGTATCGTGTCCCCGTGTCCTTGAACTAATTTCCGTTCATTTTTAGTGTTGATCAGTGGTACTGCTAACTTCGTTTCTGATAGCTCGTAAGTGCTTGAGCATGAAAATTTTTTAAAATTTTTCAAAAATTAGATAAAGGCATCAAAAAGAGAACATGTCTTTAAAATTTAGTATTCCTCCAAACAACTTATCAACTATTATAAGATATCGAGATAAGCTTCAAAATTATGATTCATTGAATTCTTGTTGAAAACGTAGAAGAATATGTGTCTATGAAGATTTCGACGAGGCAGTTTTGAAGTGGATACATACAATGCAAGATAAAAATGTTCCGATCTCTGAACCTTTCGTAATAGAGAAAGCTTTTCCATTTGTGAAGGAATTGGGATTAGACCAATTTCTACGTAGTGATGAGATGCTATTTTAAACTTATTTAATTTCTAAAACTTTGAACCCAGTTTCTTAATTTCACATCGCATCGTGTCTATAAGTTAAGTTAACTAATTCTAAAATTAAAAGACTCATCTCACCCAAATCAAACACTGATCGTATAGTTTTAAAACATTATTAAATTTATTTTAGACACAAGTATATGGAAATTTACGTTACTACAAGAAGATCAAAAATTAACTTAGCTTCAGATAGGGAGGGAGCTGGGGAATGAACATGGTTGATGCCCGGAATCTCCGGGGTTTTTTGATTATCTGCAGCTCTGGGATCGGCTCTCTGTTTCTAAAATCGGGGCGAGTCCCGTTTTTATTCGGCGACTTTTCACACCGAAATCCAAGGGCGGACTCTTTGTCTGCCCAGTATAGTTTCTCTGATTGGTCCCTAGGCCAGCGCAGTGTTACATCACCTCACAATTTATGGGTTTAGTGAACTTTTTTAACGTGGGAACTTTCTTGACGTACCCCACCAAAAGGAATTTCACCACATCTGGTCCGGGGACTCGCAAACAAATTCCAAGCCCTCTCAGGGGCGAATTCTAAAATAGGAAATTCTGGCCTCCCATCATTCCTCCCCTCTCTCACTAATCAACATCACTTATTCACATTCCAAGTAATTCAATGTATTAATTTAAAATAATTAACAAACTCATCACAATGGTTCACTACTCGTAAAAAAAAAAAAAAACATTCTCAATTTTCAACCATACCGCTAACTCAAATTATCTATTACCATCGAATTAATTACTAATTACTCAAATCAACCATCGCTAACTCATATCTATTACATCGAATTAATTACTCAAATATCGCTCCATAACATTAACTCAAAATTCTCAATAACCTTTAAATGATTCTTCAACTATTCCAAAATACCATTACCTACAAATCATCTATATCCTATACCTCACAATAACACTAACTAAACTTATCTGTAACTTTCAAATAATTAATCAACTTCTCCACAATACCATTAACTCAAAATTATCTATGTCCATCAACTTATTTACTCAAAATCTCACATAATCCTTAACTCAAAATTTTCCCTCTCCATATCAAACAACTTTCTCAAATATACCACATAATTATCAACTCAAATTTTCCATCTCCTTATCAAACAACTTTCTCAAATATACCACATAATTATCAACTCAAAAATTATCTATCTCCTTCAGTAACTTTCTCAAATATTCCACAAAATCATCAAACTCAAATTTATCTATCTCCTTCAAATAACTTTCTCAAATATTCTACAAAATCATTAACTCAAATTGATCTATCTCCTTCAAATAATTAATAAAAATAAATTAGCACCTAATCATTTCAACATTTACAACATCAAAAAAAAATTATCATCAAACTCAATATCTACAAACTGAAACAATACTAATTAGCCTCTAAATCAAAATTTTCCTCTTTGCAATACCAAACTCAAAGCTACCCTAAATACGCGTACACGAAATCTAAAATTTAATAATTCCATTTTTTGACCATAAACTTATTTCCAAATAACAATGCAAAACTACAATTAAAATCCAAAACAACAAAACCATAAAAAAAACTCAATTAATATCAGTACTCAATTCAATAATCTAACCAAACGCTACCATGAATAAAAAAATTAACCTAACCCAACAGACTAAATACAACGACGTAAACAAAACATTCAATTCATATTACAAAATAGCACACAAGCGAGACAAAATTATTATTTTTTTTTGACTGTACATTCCTTTAACTAAACAACAATTTAACTAGAGAGCCTTAAGAAAAAAAATCCAAATCTATAGTAAAAAGACACACACACCCAAAAAACCAAAATAGCATTGAAACACCTAACTTACAGACTGTACAAGTTTTAGACAGAAATTAGCAATCATTTGACAAAACAAAAGTAACATGAGAAAAACAGAGTTAAGTTTCGAAATAATTTCCCAAGAAAAAAAATTCAAACAGCCACCTCTATCAATATCCTAACAAGCATAAGTTCCAGAGATAATTCAGTTCCAGAGCATAAGTTCCAGAGATTTTTCAGTAAATAAACAGCAACTTAAAATTTACCCTAACAACAACGTATCACTAAAATTGCATCTGACAAAGTACCGTCACTAAGCAAATCTTTTATGCAAACTCACAAATTAACAAGAAAAGTACACAGTTATAACACAATCAAGTAAACATGAACTAAAAATATTCAAGCAAAAGACCTTTTATATAAAAAAAAACGTAAATACTAGATAATAACCGCAACACAAAATTATTTGATTAATGAAAATGCCAAATATATATAAACAGTAACAACATTCAAATTTCTTGACAGGTGTCCAAAAGACCCCAAAATTTGATTTCTGTTGCAAACATGTATTAAATCTTAAAAAATTTAAAATTAAAAATTGACGTGCATACATGAATCACATAGCAAAATTACTTCTCCATCTAATCACACAACAAAATTTAAATATTCTCATGAAACACATATCATAATAAAAAAAATTATCTAGAGCTAACATTGATATTAATTAACCACATACAACGTTGTCTCACTTAAGTATCAAAGCCCGACATGAAACAAATGGCAAAAAAAATAAATTATGAGCACAATTTCATTAAATAACAAGGTACAACAATGAAAACAGGTACCGTTTCTAGGTGTGGACTCTCTCTAAGTGGCGAAGCGTCAACAATGTAAACAAGCAAACAAAATTCTCGGTGTCCTCAAAAAAAATTTAGCACGATAAGAATTAAATTAATTAGCCGAATTGCCTGCACGAGTCCTTAAATTATACCGCGGACTTGAAACAATACTTTTAACCTCCGTATCACCTGGTAGTAAGTCGTGTAAATTGTTTAAGTGCAACTATGACAATCTCTTAATAAATGGAATCATTCGATTGGCATGTGTGTTAAACCTCTTCCTTAATTGTTCAACATGTTGAACCCTATAATTGACGTTAGAAAAACGCTCAACTACTCTGTAGGGACCTTCAAACTTAGGTCTAAGCTTTGGAGACAAATTAGATTTAATATTAGGCGACTTAATGAAACACTAAGACCCGATTTTGTAATCATAATGATGTTGCTTTGTCGCTCTCGTACTCAGATTAATGTGCGATGCCTCCTGCTCTTTTAGATTTTTCAACATCTTATGAAAAATTTGTTCCAGAGACAGTAAAAGCTTCTCAACATATTCGTACTTATTTTGTGGTGTGTCGGAGTTTTTCTCATAAGTGTAAGACAATCGAATATCTCTGCCATGTTCTAAGAAAAAGGGCGAAGTGTATGTAGTCTCATGAATCGCGGAGTTTAATGCTAACATTGTGTGTGGAAGTTGCTCGTTCCAGTCGTTTGTATTTTGCGTAATTGATGCAAGGATATTGGCTAGCGATTGATTGGGTTTCTCTACTCTCCCGTTGACGTGAGCTGAATAGTTTGATATGTGTCTTTTATGAATACCCATAACTCTGCAAAAATCAAAAAATTCTGACCTCTTAAAATACGTAGCGTTATCTACGACTAATTTGTGTGGGCAACCCCTATGTACAATATAATTATCAAAGAAAGCCTTAGAAATCGTGCTAGATTTAATATCAGAAAGTGGAACGATATGAATGTATTTTGTGAATGCATCTATCATGGAGAAAACATAACTATTAACCCTTAGGTGTGGTCTTTAAAGGACCGAAAATATCAATATGACACGTTTCTCCCGGTTCTTGATTTTGTTCTACTGGTTGATGAGGGGCTGGTGGAATTTTGAAAGCATTTTTTCGAGATAAACATACGGTGCAAGAACGAACAAAATTTTTAGTATCTTTGTACATATTTTGCCAAAAGAAGTTTTCACTGAGTCGATGATAAGTTTTAAAAAATTTAAGATGCCCTCCATATTCGGAATGGATTGATTCGAGAATTTTAGCTTTAAGACAATGTGGAATGCAAACTAGTTTTCTAGTGGTATTAGATCTGAGTGACCTGGACGAGCGCTTAGACAAATGACATAACAAACCTTTCCCATTAATAAAGTAGTTGCTAACTTGTAGGCTAACGTCATTTTGATCAATTTTCTGTATAATATGACTTAGAACAGGATCCTCACGCTGCATTTCATCTTTTGACTCGGGTAAAGCTATTGCGATGTTATTAATACAACGAGAGAGAAGATCTGCGACTGAATTTAAAAAACCCTTGATATAGTGTATCTCATAATTAAATTCTTCTAGAGCCAATTTCCAGCGCAAAATTTTAGAAGAAGGATTTTTGTTCGAAAGAAATCCTGAAAGAGGTTTATGATCCTTAAAAGCTTTGAATTTTCTTCCCAATAAGAAAGGTCTAAAAAAATGTAATGCTGTATATATTGCAAAAAACTCCAAAATAGTTGCGTTATATTTAGATTGCGAAGGATTTAATTTCTTTGAAAAAATAAAGGTTTGACTTCTGAGTTAGGATACTTTTGTTCTAAAACTGCCCCGATACCGCGAGATGAAGCGTCCGTCGTGATTTGCAATTCTGCGTTTGGATCAGGTAGTGCTAAGACAGGTGGGTTTAATATGGCTTCTTTAATATCTTCGAATGCCTCCTGCGTCTCAGATGTCCATTCAAATGGAGTGTCCTTTCGTAAAAGATTCGTCAATGGAAGTGCTCGTTTCGCGAAATTTTTAATATATGTTCTATAAAAATTACAACACCCTAAGAGAGATTTAATTTGCTTTTGATGCGTTGGAACTCTAAAGTCTCTAATTGAAACGGACTTATCTTTATCGATAAGGATACCTTCCGGCGTTACGACAAACCCCAATAACTTACAACTCTTGGTTAAAAATTGACATTTACCCGGACTAAATTTTAACTGAATTTTAACTTTCAAAGCGTTCTAAATCCTTACCCAACAATTCAAAATATTCATCTATAGTTTTAGTAAGTAAAATAATGTCGTCTATGTATCCCAAGGCTCCGTTATGTAATAAATCTCCCAAAACTTCTTGTGCAATGGATTGAAATGCTTTAGGCGAGTTTTTTAGACCGAAACAAAGTCGATTAAATTCGTATTTATCACCGTCAGGTGTAGAAAATGCCGTCTTATGCCTATCTCTAAAGTGAAGTGGAATTTGATTAAATGCTGACTTCATGTCTAATGCAGAAAAATAGTTAGAACCCGAAATTTCATGTAAGATGTCGTCTAATGTTGGAATCGTGAAGTCTTGAGTCAAGGTGATTTCATTGAGTTTCCTAAAATCCAAAACAAGGCGCCATTTTTCTTTTTGTTTAACAAGTAGGGCTGGAGTGTTGTACTGGGATTTAGATTTAGAAATAATCCCTGCCTTCTCCAGATCAGCAATCTGACATCTTAATTCGTTTCTTAAATAAAATGGAATTTTGTAAATCGGACATTTAATGGGATAGTCATGTTGCAGATGTGAATTCTATGATGCTCAGTAGCGGCAGCAGATAATTCAACAGTAGAGTGAGCGAAAGCGCTTTTATGAGAAATTAGAAGTTGAAATAATCTTTTTTTCATTTTTCTGTCCAAACCTGAAAGGTTGAAATCCTTCTCCGAGAGTGGGGGTAGAATATCTTGAGAGACGAGAAAATCGCATAAAAAGTCTTCGTAATTATTGACAGTAATTATTTTCATGTTCTGGTGAAGGGTGGCAATGTTATCAGAATCGTTTCTAATATTTACAATAGTGTCATTAATTTGTGGATCGATATTAGTTTGAGAGGAAGTTAAATGAATATTTTTTTTTCTTTTTAACTTTACCGAATCTTGTATTGTAGCCGAAGAAGTAGAATAAGGTAATGTTGGGACGTAAACATGAACACTGGTGACTGAGTGAGGACCTACACTCGTTTTGTGTTTTAAAAAACCATGAATATAATTAGTCTGAACGGCACACGAAGGAAGCGTGTAATTAATAAGCGGAACTGAAAAGTGGTTAATTAATAAACGGTTATTTCTCACATCTAAAACTACATTCCATAATTTCAAAAAATCGTATCCCAAAATAGCGCAATAATTATCATTAATATCTTACTTAGTTATAAAAAATATGTGCTGAAAGTGAAGTTCCCCCAATGGCAATTGTATTTCATAACAACCGAGGATTTCCACCGTATCTCCGCTGACCGCTTTAATTTGGATAGAAACGTTAAATTCGTTCAAAAATTCATTTTTTATTTTGGTAAAGAGTGAGTTGGACATTAAAGAAACGGACGCGCCGATATCAATTAAAATTCTAAATCTTTAGTTCTGCGAGCTAGCGTCGACAATTGGTAGATCAAATGTTTCGTCTTTGCTTTGTAGGGGAGAAAGTGAACCCAATCGTCTCATGTTTAATATTGACTTTCTCCACGGAAGTTTAAATTTTCATTCCTTCTATTCTGCCGGAAACCGCCTGCATTTCCCATGTCACGGAAATTTCTTTGTGAAACGGGTGGAAAATGCCGAGGGGTTGAGTCTTCGAAATGAACACGTCGATGATTGACAGGTTGAATGCGCGAGGAACGGGAAACGGGAGTTTCATCCCTAACACTTCTTCATAAACGTAGGGAATTCCAAGGACGTTGATCTGATATTCTCTTTTTGCATTCTGCTTGCCGATGTCCCTCTAAACCACAATAAAAACACTTAAAAACATTTACTTTTCTGTGAAATTCACCCTTAAACGTTTCTCGAGCAATTACTGTACTAGCCTCCTGTAACCTCTCGACCCTCAAATTTAGTTCCTGCAACTTGTCTGTCAATGCTGAAATGACCGGTGATTCTGTGGGTAGAGACGAGAAACCGGAGCGCTCGTTACTGGCTATTTCATTTAGTTTTAAATTCTGCTCTTCGATGAGCGCAGCGTTAATAGATTCGTCGAGAGTATTGGGATCTCGCGCCAACACAAATTTGCGAATGTCGTTTCTTAACCTGCTGATAAAACGAGACTGAAAAAGTTGATCGTTCGCGTTGCGCGCTGCTGTGGTTAGAACCGAATTACTGGATTGTAAAATTTGTGTTCCCAGTTTATTAATACGTGCTGCGAATTCTTGCACACTTTCGGAAGAACCCTGAATGCATGATGAGAATAATTGGAGCCGCGTGGATAACGAAACGGTCCTCTCAAATCTCGTAATGAGAACTCTAGCGATGTCGTTGTACTCAGTTAGATGACTGTGAGTTGGGTCAGATAAAAAAAATTTCTCAGCAATTCCTGCTAATTTTAACTTAAGAATGGTAACTTTTTCAGCGTTAGACCAACCACCCAACTCTGCCACATCATTAATTTTGCCAAGAAATCTACGGATTCCCAGCGATTCACTTCCGTCATACATTGGAATCGATTCGATTAAATTAAATTTTTCAGACGCTGGCTGAGCCAATGGGGGCACCTCTTGTAGCGTACGCGGTATGTTTAAACTATAATTGAAATAAAAAGTTAATGAGAAATAAAGTGCCAAATTATTATTAACATTAATTATTTTTTTTTAAATTAAATTGCAACGGATAACAAATTTAAAATTATAGCACTCTTGCAGGGAGAGAAAAAACCCCCGGAAAATTTAAAACTTTTAACTAACAGACTTTCGCGTAACTCCAGACTCGCGTAAAAACATGCAACATCAATATACTGATGGAGAAAAGAAAATCGGTACCTGTTACCTTCTTCCAAGAGAGCTTTCAATCACAACTGAATATTTAAAAAAAATACTGCGAGAGAGAGAGAGAAAAAAATTCCACAACTGATAATTGATCATAATAAAAAAAAATAAAACATAATGGTACACAATAAGATATTATTACATGTTTCTCAGATGAACTAAGATTATCATTGGGCGACCCAACATCTCATTTAAATTTAAACTCACGAGGGAAAAAAATAGAAGAAAAAAATTCACAACACAACATAATGCCAAGGAGAGAGAAAAAAAATTCGACGATAGGTCAAGGCGCCAAATGATGCAAAGAAAAAAAAATTCGATCCTGGTCACGGCGCCAAATGATGCAACGCTATTTTAAACTTATTTAATTTCTAAAACTTTGAACCCAGTTTCTTAATTTCACATCGCATCATGTCTATAAGTTAAGTTAACTAATTCTAAAATTAAAAGACTCATCTCACACTAAATCAAATACTGATCGTATAGTTTTAAAACATTATGAAATTTATTTTAAGCACAAGTATATGGAAATTTACGTTACTACAAGAAGATCAAAAATTAACTTAGCTTCAGATAGGGAGGGAGCTGGGGAATGGACATGGTTGATGCCCGGAATCTCCGGGGTTTTTTGATTATCTGCCGCTCTGGGATCGGCTCTCTGTTTCCAAAATCGGGGTGCGTCCCGTTTTTATTCGGCGACTTTTCACACCGAAATCCAAGGGCGGACTCTTTGTCTGTCCAGTATAGTTTCTCTGATTGGTCCCTAGGACAGCGCAGTGTTACATCACCTCACAATTTATGGGTTTAGTGAACTTTTTTAACACGGGAACTTTCTTGACGCACCCCACCAAAAGGAATTTCACCACATCCGGTCCGGGGACTCGCAAACAAATTCCAAGCCCTCTCAAGGGCGAATTCTAAAATAGGAAATTCTAGCCTCCCATCAGTAGCAATGGATGACTAGAAATATATAAGAAAAGACACGGAAAATTGCGCCTGAAGGGATTTTGGTGCATTGCAAATATATGAAACGTATTATGAAACAAAGTACTTTTTCAAATAAAAAAAAAAACTCAAACAAAATTAACATGTTTTATGCGTAATTAAATTTAAGGACGCATGTGGTGATGTAAGTTTAAAAAGTCTTGTTATAAAATAATGTATGCTTTAAATTAGAAAATGTCTTTAAAGTCCATTAATTTTAAAATAAAATGATTATTTTTTGAAAATACAGTGTATATTCCTCAAACATTATTTTTTCTCTTTTTCTTTCTTCTTTTTCGATGGGTAAGATATATAAAATAAAGAGATACTAATTTACAAAAAGGAGTGAGTAATTACTTTTTTTAAAAAACATGGTGTTTAAGAACTTAAAATTTGTTTTATGTGGTTCATAAAGCATATTGAAAGATGAACCTCTACATAGCGAATTTTCCATGTAACGAACTTTTTTTCGGGATATAGCGACTTCGCTATGCAGAGGTCCGACTCAGTGGTGCACACAAGGGGGGTGTCATAGGGACTCCCCCATAGCCCTTGATTTTTTTCCGGATTGGTTATAATTCTGTGTATATATTACGTAAAACTTAATTATGTGCTTGTTATTAATCATTAGTTTTATTGATTAATGCTAATTTTTTATTCAATAATTAATTTTGTACTGTTTTTGTTCTCGAAAATCGACAAAATCAAAAGAATATGTTGGGCGGCATATTAGAGCATGATACCAAAAGTGTGGACTTTCGACCCTGGACCGCCTCCTTGAAAAATTCTTGTGTGCGCTACTGCTCCGATTGTATATATACACTGTTCAAAATAATTAAAGGATATTGCGGTTTTAGGTGAATCTTGTGGCTGGGAAACTTTTTAGCTGATTGATACATATTCGACAGACGTAGTAGGTTATATGAGAATAAATTACACATGTTTGGCAGAAAAAAATGCATTTTATTGCGCATTTGTGTACAAAAGGAAAAAAAAACACAATTTGTGCATATGAGAAAAAAAAAGAATAAGAAAAGGTGTTTTCTTCAAAAGAAATCATTTTCAGTAGAAGATATGGTTTCCACGGACGGCCAGCAACGTTGAGCACCTATGAGGCATGGAGTCAATGAGGCTATTAATCATGAGTTGGAGTATTCTGTCCCTCTCTTCCAGAAGAGCTCTTTCCAGCTCTTGGAGAGTTTGTGTGTGTGGAGGGGGTGGTTGGCGGCCAGCAACTAATCTTCCTAAAGCGTCCCAAACGTTCTCTATTGGATTCATGTCTGGAGAACACGCTGGCCAGTCCATTCGTACGATTCCTTCCTCGAAAAAGAAATCCTCCGCCAGGTTAGCACGATGTGGCCTGCAGTTATCGTCCATTAAAATGAAGTCATCTCCGATTGCTACAGCGTAAGGGACTACAATAGGTCTGAGGATCTCATCCCTACGTCGGCGAGCAGTCAAAGGTCCATCTCGAATGATGTAGAGGTCAGTGCGCCCGTCAATGGAGATGCCACCATACACCAACACTCCCCCACCTCCAAATCGGACTCTTTTGTGCACGAACGCAGGATTACTCCTACTGCCACGGTCCCTCCAGATGAAAATACGCCTATTATCCGGATGTACCGAAAACGGGACTCGTCAGAAAAAAGAACATTGCTCCATTCATTTCTCCTCCAGTTCACATGCTCTTTTGCCCACCCTGCGGTCGCGATGATGCCTTGATGTTAGTCTAACACATACGGTCGGTCGGCGAGCATACAGACCTACACCATGGACCTGGTTTCGGACAGTCTGAGTTGAAACCGTGGTGCCAGTAGCCGAGCGAAGGTGTTGTTGGAGAAGAGTAGCGTTCTTATTTCGGTGTCTCCGAGCCGTTAACACTAAATAACGATCTTCATTGGGCGTTGTTGCCCGTCTACGATCTTGTCCTAGTCTGCGGCCTGCACTTCCAGTCTCCAAAAAACGATTCCAGATCCTGGAAATCACACTTTGTAACACTCCAATGGTTTGCGCTACTTCGGCTTGAGTTTGGCCCCCTTCTAATTTACCAACAACTCTCCAAGCTTCTGAATCGGTTAAATGACTTCGCTGAGACATCGTACTCGTCGAAACATAGCAGTAACTGAATGCCGAACATGCTTGTCTTCATTTCAATTGAAAGTCAAATTTCATTCGCTGCCGCCGAAGCGACGTTTTTGACGTCGAACTCAAAATTAGCATACTCCACAGTTTGAAAATCAGAAAAATTTGCATTTGTGATTCTGTTCTTCCCTTTTCGGCAAAAAAAAAAAAAAAAAAAAACGCTTTTATCTTTATTTTATATAAAACTTACGATATCCTTTAATTGTTTTGAGCAGTGTATATAGTAATAATAAAAATACTCTCCCGTTTTAGATTTCTTTTGAGGTCCAGGAAAAAATTTCCGTTGAATTATCGAGTGCTTGTTTAAAATGTATTTCATTTTATAATTAAATATACTTATTTTCTATGCGTTTATAATTTTTACCTTTTTTTTTTAAAAAGGATTTCATTTTAAAAGAATAAGTGCTTTGTAACTGAGTACGATGACAAGCTTGATATTTATGTATGCATCACAAAAGAAAATAACGGAACTTGGAACCATTACTATTAAAAAAGATTAATTTATAGAAGAAAAGACAAAATTGAAATCATAAGATTTAACTGCTTAAAATAGAAAAGTAAATTTTTTTTTTTTTCTGATTGTATGATTATTTTCTGATGGAATATGTGTCCGCGGTAGCCGAGTGGTATATGTATCGGATCGTGGCTTGCCTGGTCATGAGTTCGAGCCCAGTACCACTAAAGACCTGCCGTGTAGGGCAGCGATGCACGTTAAATCTGGCGAGAGCTGAAACGTCCTCCCGTTGGTGTGGTGTGGTAGTTAGGAGAGGGGGGTGCCAGCTCAGGTGTCGTCCACGTCACTTGACCATGGTTCAAAATTACGTGGTCCGTCGCCAAAAGCCCTCGTGCAGCTGAACAGTGCGACGTTAATATTCAATCAATCTGATGGAATATACATTATTTTTTTCATAATGCTCCTATTTTAGGATAGATAAATAAAAAAAAAGAAAAAAGAGTAAATAAATAATCACTCGCATGAAGTTAATAAAGTTTTCAACTGTTCTGTTCGGTATGACTCATAACTACACTATATAAATACGGCAAGAAATTATTAGATATGTTTTAGAGCGAGTTGTGAAATATAATCTACTAATAAAACAAGTTAAAGCAAATTATAATCTTTAAATTCAAAACTTTGCTTACCTCGTTTCGCCCGGGTGAACTACTGCTTTAATATTCTTCATTTACTGTAATAAATCTAATAAGTGAAACTCAGGCACACCGACGAAAGAAACAAGCGGAACTTAGAAGAAAAACATTGTATTAATACATCAAACACGAATAATAACACGCACAAGACTACATATACTACACATCGAAAACGAATACAGCGCGGGAGTTTTTTCATCGAGACAGAAAGTCCTATATATATAGGTCAAAGTTTTTCAGTCTCTCTCTTGGGCATACAGCGCCCTCTCTTGTAAAGGGGAAGTTCGGATCACTCCCCCTTGTTGAGTTTCAGGACTTTTGGATCTGAAAACCAACACTTCATGTTCTGTATCGATTTGGGGTTCGAATATTGCGTCCGGATCTTGTTGTCCTAACATCAGAATCCGGAACAGTGGAAACTGAATCGGGAACGATAGGAACATAATCGGGAATTGTGGGAACACAATCAAGTTTTTCTGAGTTACCTCCAGGATCGATTGTTTCCCGACTCTTGTTGACGACTTGCCATACGTCTAATTCTAATGGACACAACTTCTAAATGGGCCTAACGACAACTCCAGACAATGTTTTGATTTTGGCTCTTCTTACAATACCATCTCCACTTGCATGGATTTGTAAAATCCCACCTAAGGGCCAGTCAATCCTTTTCAGGCTTCCATTCGATATTAAAACAATGTCTCCAATTTCAGGAATATACTTTTGTGTTCTAAGCCTCATTTTTTGGAGTAATTGAGTCAAGTATTCGTTACGAAATCTAACTCGTAAATCTTTCACCAGTCTCCTTCGATAAGCAAGTCGTTTGTTTAATTCTGTCTTGTCAGGAAATTTTATTTTGTCCAAATCCCTCGTACTGCTATTACGTATTTCCTTCAAGAATAAATCAGGCGTCAATGGACATAAATCGTTTGGATCATCACTAACATAGGTTAAAGGTCGAGAGTTTAGTAGGCTTTCACAGTCACATAAAACTGTTTCGATTTCCTGATAGTCCAAGGATGTACGACCTAAGACCTTTCTCAAAATTCTTTTTAACAGTCCTATCAACCTCTTCCAAAAACCACCCCACCACGGAGCTCCTGGAGGAATGGATTTCTAAGAAATTGATGGAAAAGATGTTTTCAATCTTTCTAGATTAATATTCCTTAGACAGTTTTCGGTTACGACGAAATTGCTTCCGTTATTAGAATAGATAACCGTTGGTCGTCCTCTACGGGAAATAAACCTTTTCAGTGCCAGTATAAAATTATCTGTTGAAAGAGACATCAACAGCTCCAGGTGCACTGCTCGATATATCGCACAAGCGAAAAGTGCAATCCAAATCTTCTTGTTATCTTTCGATATTAAGGATCCTGCAACATCCACTCCAATAACTTCAAAAATAGAAGCGTTTTTTACTCGATCTTCTGGTAATGTTCCTTGAGGTATTTCTGGTTTCTTGACACTAAACCGCTGACAAAGTATGCATGTTTTAAGGATCCTTTTAATAGTTCTTCTACTTTTCAGTATCCAATAATTTTCTCTCAGAGCAGCCATTAAGTATTGTACTCAAGGATGTCGAAGTTGTTTATACAAAATATAACTTTTAACAACATGATGGTAAAATTAAGGGGAATTTAAAAAATTCATCATCTTCTCTCATGATAAGTTTAGTTTTGATTCTCAAAATTCCATTAGAGTCCGTAAATGTAGACAAGGATTTAAGATGTTGCATTTTCTCTCCTTGGAACGAATCATCTTGAACCTTCTTCAAAATTGTGATTTCAGCTTTTTTTAGTTCATCATCTGACAATTCTCCAGTTTTCTTGTTACATGTCCTGGAATTTTCATAAAATCTGTAGATCCAACCTGTTATTCTAATCAATCTTTTGTAAGAAGATATGCCATTGTAAAATTGGTCATTTTTCTTATTCAAGGAGGATACTATGATTTTCTTCTTTTCTGCGTACACAATATTTTCATCGGGTGACAGTTCAAAATCTGACAATTTTACTCTGGAGTCTCTAAGCCATGAAGGTCCTTCGTGCCATTGTTTCTTCACTAGAGTTTTTACCGAACATCCTCCTAATGGTATATCCGCCGGATTTAGAATTCCAGGAACAAATTTCCACACCTAGATGCTTCTGATAGTCTTCTTATTTCGTTAACTCGGTTTAATACAAAACTCATTCTCAGGCGTTCTCTCTTGATCCAGTATAGAACACATCCATTGAGTCACTCCAGAAGAACGATTCAATATTTTCCAGTTTTAAGTCTTTCTTCACAGAATCTGCCAGTCTAGCACCAATATTGCACGCGAGTAATTCTAAGCGTGGTATGGATAGTTTCTTTAAAGGCGCAACCCTAGATCTAGCTTGAATCAATTGATATATAACTTTTCCTTCTTTTTCTGCTCTCAAAAATACGCAAATTGTGTACGTGGACCTGGAAGCGTCGCAGAAAGTGTGGAGAGTCAAGTTTGATTCACAAAGATCTAAATCAGAAAGTCGACGAGGAATTTTTAGACTGCATAGTGCAGGTAATTCATCTTTTCATGTATCGAATCACGTAATTATATCCAGGTAATTTAGCATTCCAAGATTGTAGAGTGGAAAGGTCCATTAACACCTGCAAAAGGGAATGGGTAGTTCCCCTCCCCCTTGGAATGTGGAATGTGAAGTGGCAGCATTCGGTCTTTGGGTACGACGGAGTGAAGTCATATCCGAACGTTGCTAACTGTACACAATAATTGTTTTCCTTAAATGTTTTTTTTTTAATAAACCTTAATTTTTTAAATTTAGATGCCAGGTTCTTAATTGTTTCCGTGCCCATTGATTAGAATCAAACTTTAGTGGCGCAGCCGGCAGGATCAAGTATTAGTGGCAAACCCCACAGGAAGAACGTTCCAGAAATTTCGAGTTTTCTGGATTCCCGCGTGGAAATGAATCAGGTAAGAGTTTTTACTTGCAACTCCCTGTAATGTAAGACGAGAGAAATTTATAAAATTATACTGTTTAATATCCATTTATTAAGAGAGAATTTTGATTTTATTTTTGTAAACGTCAGTGTACGTTTTTTTTTTTGCTCTGCATATCCATGCAGTCATAAATTTTTGAACGCCAGTTCAAATTTCAGTTATTATATACATCAGTATATATTTTAGTATTATTGTTCCATATAAATGGAAAGTGTGTTTAAAACATCAGTTCTATAAATTAAGGAAAGAGGAGTAGCAGAGACGTAATCATAATGCATCTTTATAATATTTTTTGGGTGTTAATATTGTATATGCATATAATCGTCATATTCGGTTAAAAGTGAAATATTTGTAGTTTATTTAGAAAACGTCTATTATTGATTGATTTATGTATTAGTTGTTTTAGAGAGTCTAATGTATCCTTATTCTTATTACTGTTTTGTTTTAATGTTGTATATGGTAACCGTCATATTCGGTTAAAAGTGAAATTTTCATAGTGTATTTTTAGAAAACCTTTATTTTTTGATTGATTTATGGTATTAAAATATTGTTGAATTACATATAGAAATCAAATGTAATTTAAGCAGAATATCTAAGTAAAGAATATATATATATATTGTTTTTTAATGTGAAATGTACATTAATTGATGAAAGATTTATTCATTATTTCACTCGATTGCATAATATTTTTTTTAAAAAAAGAGAATTGATCATATATTTTCATTTCCTTTTCTGTACGCATATGACTCATTATGAAAATACGATTTTAACCATTGCTGAGTAAGGGGGAAAAAAAGTGAGTGATTGCTCAAGGCCATAAGCCAGTGCTTCTCAAACTTTCAATACTGGCGCCCCCCTTTTCAATCACAATTTTTATCGCGCCCCCCTTATACATTAATAATGTACTGAATGTAATAATAATGCACTTTGACGCTAAAGCTACAATACGCGATCTTAATTATAAACCATACAAATTAATAACATAAGTATTACAGTTTGTATACTCCTTTTTGCAAAATAAATAAATTAAGTAAGTAAGACAGTGCTTCTCAAACTTTCACTACTGGCGACCCAATTTTCAATCACAATTTTCATCGCTCCCCCTCAATAATAATGTATTGAATGCAATAATAATACACTTTGAGTATTGAATTGTGTATACGTTACTTTTATATAATATATATTTTAAGCAAATTACTTTTAAGTAATAATTATAATGTTATGTTATTTTCCTTTCTCATTTTTTAAATTGGGACAGATTGCAAAATGACATTTAATTAAAAATTTATTTCGTCCATCATGCATTTCTAAAAGTAATATAAAAATAAATTTTAAGTCAATTTTCCTACTTAGGCTAACAAAGAAAAACTTATTTTAGTTACTTTCTATTAAATAGTTTCAATTAATACAAATATGTAATACATATGACAGAATCACAATGTTAAGTGACAAAAGAGAAAGCGATTTTTTTGTAATTTTTCCTTTTCTTTCTATATATGGGGTATTGGAATATTCTTTTTCGTTACTATTTATTCATTAATTAAATTAATTAGTGTAAGAAAATAGTAAAGTAAAGAAGAAATTACACACATTCTTAGAAATTAGGCCATCTCGGATGGAATTCGAACTACCGTCCTTCAGATTAGAAGCCCAGCGCGCTATCCATTGCGTTACAGGGGACAGCACGAAAAGTTTTCCTTTCTATAAATGCTTTTGGACTATAATTTTTGTTTGTTACTATTTATTCATTTTTTAATTTAATTAATGAATTAAAATTTGAAAGAACTGTATTAACATGAAGTGTCACCCACTAAAAGTTTTAAAAAATGTATTTGAACTTGAATGAATGAATAGAAAGTATTTTATCAACGATTGAAAATTTGAACAAGATATATATGAGAGAGTGAACTTATAGTAGAAATTGAAAAATAGTCTACTTTATGTTGCGCTCTCTCCTATCCATCACATCTGGCATTCTCGCGAGCGTCTGCGTGAGTCTGGCCAAAATATCGGACGTCTGCGCAAAACATGTAATAATGCTGTACCTCGTACAATTCCAATCAGTCTTGGTCCATTCGATGCTTCTATACCTACCAAATCTATCTTGAATGTACATTTTATAATTTGCGCGTTAGTTGTAATTCACACTATTAAGTATTACTGCAGAAAATTGGAACAAAAAAAAAATCATGGATAAATTTTTAAGTCGTAAGCGAACATTCGACGATAATAAAGCATCAACAAGTGCACAGACGAGCATAGTTCGAAAATTAAATCAAGGAAATATTCTCAAGAATACTTGAATTTTGGATTTACCATTACTGAAGTAAATGGAGAAGAAAAGCCCCTGTGTGTTATTTGCTCAAAAATATTGGCAGCAGACAGTATGAAACCTAATAAACTTAAAAGACAGAAACGCTTCATGGTGAGTACATTAACAAACCTCGAGAGTTCTTTGAATCAAAATTAAAATCATATGGAAAACAAAAAACATTTTTTAAAAAAAACTTTGTCAGTGAATGAAAAGCTTTACTTACTTCTTACAAAGTATCATATAAAATAGCCAGATGTAAAAAAGCCTCACACTATTGCCGAAGAGCTTATTTTGCCTGCAGCAATTGAGATTGTAGAAACTATGTTTGGAGACAATTTTGCCAAAGAGTTGCAGTCCATACCCCTATCAAATGATACTGTTTCCCGTCGAATTGATGATATCTCTGAAGATGTAGAGCAACAGCTTTTCGGTAAGTTGCGTGATAAATTGTTTTCAATTCAGCTTGACGAGGCAACAGATAGCAATAAAGATGCTCATTTCATTGCGTATGTTCGATTTTGGGATGGTATGTCAGCGGTAGAAGAACTACTTTTTGTAAACCAATAAAACTTAAAGCAACAGCAATAGCATTATTTGATATTTTAAATAATTTTATAAACGAGGCAAATATAGAGTGGAAAAATTGTGTAGGAATATGCACCGATGGTGCTCGTACAATGTCAGGAAGATTTAAAAGTATACAAGCACTTGTGAAACAAAAATCTCCACTGTGCATCTGGACACATTGTATGATCCACAGAGAATCTCTGGCTTCCAAAGAAATTAGTCCTGGCCTGAATATTGTGCTAATGACAGTTGTGACTGTTGTAAATTACATAAAAATGAGACCCCTAAAATCAAGAATCTTTTCTGGACTTTGCAAAGACATGGGCGCAGTGCATTCATCGTTGCTATTTTATTGTGAAGCAAGATGGTTATCACGCGGGAAATTTTTACAACGTGTTTATGAATTAAGAAATGAAATTACCATTTTTCTAGAAGAGGAAAACCTACCGGAAGCTGAGAAATTTCGAGATGGTTTATTTCTGATGAAGTTGAGCTACTTAGTCGATATATTTGAGAAATTAAATATATTGAATCTTCAACTTCAAGGATCAAATGTACATATGTTTTACACGAGTGATAAAATTAATGCTTTTTGTAGAAAATTAGAATTATGGAGCCGAAATTTAAAGCAAAAAAACCTAGAAATGTTTGAAAATGCGGATAAATGTGTAAAAACTTACAAAACTGAAGAACAACATGTGGAAGTTGTTTATAAAACTATTGAATATCATTTAGTTATGTTAGCAAAAAATTTAAAAAAAATATTTTTTGCTGAGGACAACTTGATAGCAAGTTACGAATGGGTGAGAGATCCATTTCAAAATACCCCAGAAGGGCTCTCCACTACCGAAGAAGAAAGTTTCATAGATTTCACATCTAGTGGCGAAATTAAAAGACAATTTTGTAATAAAACTCTCTTTCAATTTTGGGCAGAAGTAGATGATGAATTTTCTGAACTGAAAACAAAAGCATTTCGTATACTTTTACCGTTTTCAACATCGTACCTTTGTGAAACCGGATTTTCTGCGGTGGCTGCTTTGAAGACAAAATATAGATCTCAGCTAAATATAGAAAAAGAACTAAGAGTGTCAATTTCTAATATTAAGCCTTCATTTGAAAACCTTTGCTCTGCAAGACAAGCCTATGGAAGTCACTAATAATAATTAAACTTGCTCTTAAATTAGTATTAATAAATTAGTTATAAAAATACATTGTGCAGTACTGATACATTTATAAGTACACTGGCTGAAGTACCCGTTCTGCGATTATTTTTTAAAAATAATACATTAATCTTGATATAATAGCTTAATTGTAAGAAGAGTAAAACCAAGTGCACAACAATGCATACAAAAATATAAAATGATTTTTTAAATGAATGCTCCTATTATACATAGTTTAAAACAAACTGTAATTTTAAGCCTCACAGAATTAGCATTTAGAATTAATATTAAATAAGGAAAACGAATGAAAAATTCTAATGAAGAATAATTGTGTTATTTTTAATATTTAAAGCAAGAAACTTTCAAAATGTTTTAACCCGGAAGCAGGCGCCCACTCCACACTAACGTTAATGGTCGCGCGATCACTTCACCAAGTCACCCCAATCCTTTTTTTTTTTTTTATAATTATTTTTTCTGTGCTCGATAAAAATCACAATTGCAGTGAATAATTTAACTAAGAGAAAATATACTTACCTACTTTAAAGGACTTTTAATTTTTCTTTGATGATTTGAGAAAAATCCAATAAAACTAAAGAAACCGTTCCAAATGTGCGTGACCTTAATAAAGAACATAAATCACAGACACTTTTCACTAACAATACAAGAACGTTATTTGCAATCAAAACTGTCATATTTTGCTCACGTTATTGTAATTTTTCTATTCTTTGATGATCTACAAATAGCACGTGTAACCTTTTCTTGCTTGTGTCTTTTGACAAGGCGAAGTGTTACATTTATGGCTTCTTAGTTTTCTTGATATCTTAATTTTCTTGATAGAGTTCTTTAGGCAGCATTTGAAAATTACAGTTAACTCAAACGTTTCATGTCTATCACTTTTGTCATATTTACTTTCGCTATCACGATTAATATGCATTATTTCATCAGGTTCTTCGTGGTTCGGTAGCCGAGTTATAGGTATCGGATCGTGCTTGCCTGGTCAGTTCGATTAAAGACCCATCTTCAGCGATGCACGTTAAATCTGTCGAGAGCTGAAACGTCCTCCCGTTGGTGTGGTGTGGTAGTTAGGAAGGGGTGCCAGCTCAGGTGTCGTTTTTGACCATGGTTCAAAATTACGTGGTCCGTCGCCAAAAGCCCTCGTGTAGCTGAACAGTGCGACGTTAATATTAAATCAAATCAATCAATAGGTTCTTCAATTGTACAGTTTCATCTTCCTTCAATAGAGAGATCACAGAATTTTTTTTATATTCTGCTCATTTACATTTATAAACCAGCATAAGTTGTACAACACAGCAATTAAAACCACAAAGTTAATCGTAGGGGAAAGTATAGCATATTCATAGAAAATATTTCTGAACAAAAGTGGTCGTGAAGGAAACTCGATCAAAACAAGTACCTTGATTGTAAAACACCGTTTGCCACTCTCAAAAAAGAGGCATAAATGTAACAAATTCATTTTAGTTTCCATTAAGACTGTCATATCGGAGGATACTGTCAAGAAACTGTTAACGAATAAACAGTTTTACCAGAATTTGGAGTGATTCAGTGCCTCATGCGACCGCTCCCATGAAAAAAATGTATTCGATACAAAAACATCGATGTCAGTTATAAAAAAATAATTGTGTAAAACGTTTTTTATAATGCAATTTCAGATTACTCATAAAATACATCTTGGCGAATTAATCCTTCAAAGTGCTCAATATGCTTATCCATACATCATAAAACTCATTTACATGGGGGGAAAAGCAACAGAAAAATATTGTTTACAACTTTCCCAAAAGAAAAGTAGACGGAGTTAAGCATACCAGTAAGTTTGAAGGTCAAAGAGATGATAATCAAAAAGTACTATTCTAGAGGTTACAAGAAACGTAATAAAAAAAATCTCTCATCGCGGGATTACAGCAAAACAAACAAAATATCTTTTTTATTTGGTTTTGGGATCAAAGATAGCTAATGAGCGTTTGAAGTGGAATCTTTTGAAAGTGGAAAACCAGATGATACATATAATTTATATCAGTGTAAATGTGTATTTTTTTATTTTGTCAGAAAGCATTTTGTTTTACTTCATTCCAAAAAAAAATAATTTTTTAAGCCTTTTTTATATTTTTCAAGATGCTCCCGCCCCCTCGAAGTTATCGCGCGCCCCAGGGGGCGCGCCCCACAGTTTGAGAAGCACTGCCATAAGCTGAAGTGTGCATTTTTTTTTTATTATTAGAATAAAGTGTAATAACGTATTTCTTTTTCTCTTTTGAATACATTAAGGAATATTATGTCTGCCAAGTAGAACTTGTATTTATGAGTATATTTTTTTTTGAAATATCTGATAGGTCAAATATGATTACTAATGATTTTTATTTTGGCTAAAAGGTTGATTTTCTTTTATTTTATTTGGTTTTATTTTGTGAAAAGGATATAAAAGCAGATATTTTTTTTATTGTTATGATTTATGATGATTTTTAGAATTACATTTTTCGAAAATTTAGATATTATTTTATGCAGCAGAAAACCTTTCTTATTATTGTAATAACACTTAGTTGAATTGAATTTTGGTCTATCATATGTGCTAAATGTATCATCCAAGGTATTAATTTGCAAATTTTATGCGGAAGAAATACAAAACATTTATTTTTTTAAAAAAATAAGACCCACCTGGATTAATTAAGCATACTGTTGTGTTGTGAAATTTCGAGTGTTATTGATTGATTTAGAATAACTATAGTAAGGGTCGAAATGGCATTTTGGGGAAGGCTAAAAAGCAAGATTTAGTTTTGTTGGCTGAGGAGTTGGGTCAGAAGGTATCAGATAAAATGACGAATATAGAGCTAAGGAATATCATAATCGGTAGCAAAGATTACGAAGAAGAGTTCGTTAGAGATCAGTTATCTGTTATTTTAGAGGAACGCCTTGAAAGGGAAAGTAAGGAGAAAATCCAGCAACAACGTGAATTCGAGTTAGAGAAAATGCGCTTGGAAATCGAAAGATCGCGATTCGATCCTGAAAATTTAAGCCCGCTTAAAACAAATGTTAGTGATTTAATTAAAATCATTCCGAATTTCGACATAAGGGATGGAGATATCGTTCTTTTCCTTACCCTGTTTGAGAGACAAGCGAAACGTATTGAGTGAGAAAACGAATTGGGTATCGGCTCTTTTGGCACGCATGCCGCCCGATATTACTCAGCTAATAGCCAGAGAGTCAGAAGATAAATTTGACAACTATGACTACATAAAAGAAGTGTTATTAAAAAGGTTCAAGATGAGCCCAGAGACCTTCAGGCAAAAATTCATGAAACATCAGCGCATACCTGCTAGATCTTGGCGTGATTTTGTGTTCGAAATTACGAGTTACTTCGAAGAATGGCTCGATGGAATGGAAGTAAGGGATTTCAAATCATTGAAAGATTTAATAATAACTGATCAGCTAAAAAACGCGTGCCGGGGAGATAAGAGAGCATTTCGTGGATGAATGGGCCAAATTTTATGAACCATCTGTTTTGGCAGACAAATTGGACGGCTACGAAAGTGTTCGGCCGAGTGTCAAGAAAACGAGTCAACCTGAAATGTCCTTCAGCAATACGTCAGATTCACGATCTAATTTTAAAAAAGAACATGCAATAATTAAAAATGATATTCAGAGTCAAAGGTATAAATTGCCTTTCAAACAAGAACCTAAACAGCCAACATTTAAACCTACTTGCTATTCGTGTGGAAGAGTTGGGCATACCTCGAGGGTGTGTCATGCTAAAAATCATAAGAAAACCTTCCCTACTCGCCAGATCAATGCTGTGGAGACCAATG
The DNA here is from genome assembly GCA_019973935.1 of Trichonephila clavipes. NCBI lineage: Eukaryota > Metazoa > Arthropoda > Arachnida > Araneae > Nephilidae > Trichonephila > Trichonephila clavipes. The sequence continues at coordinate 128,964 of BMAU01004076.1, forward strand.
AACGTTTTCAAGAACAATCCTCTGCAATTTTAACGGCTAAGGTTGCGATTCCGGTATATTCCCCTGCCAAGGAGGACGAGAAAATAGACGAGTTACAGTTTGTCCACATTAAGTGTGGGAATGAAATTCTGAAGGCTGTCATAGACACAGGTGCCCAGATATCCGTGGTAAGAGCAGATGTCGTCGAGGGACAGAGCGTCGATAGTGGAGGGACAATCCAAATAATGTCGGCGTTTGGGGAACGTGAAGTAACCGAATTGAAGATTTTCAACCTGAAAATCGACGACTCCAGACACGGGGTAGTACCCATTATGTGTGCAGTTTCTAAAAGGCTAGTTAACGACATGTTAGTCTGTTCGTCTGCTTATGAAGCGCTGTTAGAAAACGTGCAGTTTATTCACAACCCCGCAAACTCCTACGTATCTTCAAGGGCAGTTGAAGGTATTACTGCAGATGATCCAAAATCAATTTCCAGCCAAGAAATGACCCGAGAAACTTACCCCTCTGAAATTTACATGCAGTCTTTGAGCAAAGCAAATGAGGAGGAAGAAAAATTTTCCGATGAAGATTTGGAAGTAACCCAAGCAATCTAGAAGGTTCTTGTGTCTAAAGGTGAACCAATTCAGACGCGTAGTACGGATCAATATGCCGTAGCACAATCTGTTGTTGTGGAGAAAGAAAAGGAAGAAATATCAGTTGATGTGATAAAGGATAAAGATGAGAGTAATTCCGTAATCCTTAGCAAAGAACGAATTGACTTTGATGAGGATGAAGTTGAAGAAGAAAAACTAAAATTGCCTAGAAGAAAACGCAAAAATTTAAGCAGAAGGACAGTTGCCGAATTACAACAAAAAGTGAATCTAAAAGCCTCAAGCAACATGGTACTCATACCCCAGCACTGGAGTTTTAGAGGCGAATATTCGCAGGACAAAAGTGGAATAGGAAAACTTGCATGAGAACTGTCAGATTTTATCAAGCGAGATAGTACTGTGAACATACGACGATCATCGCGAGAAAATCGAAGTACCAGGAAAAGAGTTCGACTTAAATTGAGACCAAAAGACAATATCTACCGAGACGGGAAGGTTAGGGTTGAAACCCGACACCTAGACTTTAAGATCGTTGACCCAACGTGGATGAAGCAGGGAGTTGCATGTAAATTGAGTGATATCAGATCACAACCCTCTGACTTACCTAACCTTAACAACTCCTCAAAGTGCCAAACTAACTCGATGGGCATTAGCCCTCCAAATATATAATATTGCTATTTCATACAGGAAGGGTGTTAAACATGGAAATGCTGATGCATTATCCCGGTTGCCTATTCCCGTTAGTTAAATAAGAGTCGAGCCAGATGATCGCTTGACAATTTTTCTGTGTAGTAATTTCTGGAACTGCTAAAGATGAAAATTTTGGCTTTTGTGATATATTTTTGGTAACATGTCTTTTTATATTTTAATATTTTTTTTGAGTATTATTGTGTTTGAAACTTGTATGGATATAAATTTTTCTAGCATATTAATGTGATTTGCAAAACTATGTGGGAGTTGTATTAGCAAAAGCTCTTTTTACGTGATACCTGAAAAAAAAAATTTCCCTCGTTATCTCGTTTCTTGCCATGTATGTATGCATGTGTTTTTTTTGTTTTTTATAGTTTCTTTTCAGCTTCATCGTCCTGGAATGACGGATGAGCTTTTTAAGGGGGGAGGTGTAGGAGTGGAAAGGTCCATTAACACCTGCAAAAGGGAATGGTAGTTCCCTCCCCTTGGAATGTGGAATGTGAAGTGGCAGCATTCGGTCTTTGGGTACGACGGAGTGAAGTCATGTCCGAACGTTGCTAACTGTACACAATAATTGTTTTCCTTAAATGTTTTTTTTTAATAAACCTTAATTTTTAAAATTTAGATGCCAGGTTCTTAATTGTTTCCGTGCCCATTGATTAGAATCAAACTTTAGTAAGATATTCCCAACTGCCAGCATTCTTGAAGAAGCAATTTTGGTATCAGCATTATGGGGCAAGAGAGAGTAAATCCTATAGGATCGAACAGGTGGTGTGCTAAAGAAAGAATTTTCCGTTTGGTAATCTGTTCATCCTTATTTTCCCTTTCAATCAGCTCGCAAGACAAAGTGTCTTCTTTCATGTACCATTTCAAGCCTAAAACTGATCGTATTGGGTCTTCAGAACAACCTGAAAAGAACCAACATCTTAAATTGGAACAACCATCTGCCATTATTTCTATTGCCTGCCTCTTCAAAGTTTCGTATTGATATTCGTTTTCGACACTGGTTACCAAGTTATCAACGTAAAAACCATCTTCTAGTTTGCCTCTTGTAAAATTCATATCTTTTCCTCTAAATTTCTGCTGACCAAGATGATGTTGTATAGTTGCATTGAACAAGAAAGGAGATGCAGTAATTCAGAAAACGACGTGGCAATGTCTATAGGTGACTGTCTTTTGGGGATCTCCGTCCTTCCACCCCATGAACCTCAAAAAATCTCTGTCCGACTCTTTTAGGGCTATTTGTAAAAATGCCTGTTTTATATCTGCAATAACTCCGATTTTTCCCCATCTAAATCTGTTTAGAATTGCTGGGATCATTTCGATAAGGCTGGGACCTTTCTCAATACATTCGTTTATTGATACGAAGTTTCTCATTTTAGCAGATCCGTCAAATACAGGACGTACTTTGGTGGTAGAATTATCCTTAAAAACGGCTCTATGTGGCAAATAGTGTACATCTAAATTTTCAGGAATATCATTTTCCCCCTGAATTGTGGCTCAATGATACCTTCTCTTTCCCACTGATTAAAAACTTCTTGGTAGTCATTTAATCGATTGGCTAATTTTAGGGACTTAACTGTGCTCTTAAGCCTTTTTCGAGCTAACTCTTTATTATCAGGTAAAGGAGGATGTCCTTCCAGCCAAGATAAATTAACCTTATATCTGCTAGTACTGTCTTGATCTAACGTTTCTCGTAAATAATTCAAAGCAAGTTCTTGGGTTTCTGTTTTAGAGTGGCTTTCACTGCAATCTTTTATACTCAGAGTGTCTAAATTTGAGAGATCTGTAATTTTTGCATCATTCACGTGTAACGACAATACCAACATTAAACTGTTTGTGGATGTTCCCTTCACATCAGATTTACCCATTACTGCCCACCCCAAAAGCGTGTGTACAGCAACCAAACCTCCTGAGAGATGTTTGATTTTTCCCGTTAACAATTTTCCGGCGTAATCAACTCCAATGAGCAAATGGATTTCATCAGAATTTTTTTCATATAGACAGGACCTATCATCAATTATTGCATCACTAAAAAATACCTATATCTTTTAATTGGTTTAGACGAAGAACACCATTCATTCTAGGCAAAAAAGCGCAAATTTTCTTTTCATCCAAAACTTCAAACTGATGGTTATAGTTTTCCTCAACATACGCGAGATTAATGAGGTATCGTTGGTGCGTTTCGACGCGTTCAATTCCACCGAATAAACTATGATTCACTATTTTCCTCTCCTAACCTCTTTAGTTTCATTTTCCTCGCCAAATACTTAGTGATGTAGGATTTTCGGCTACCCGTATCAATAATAACCCTTATAAAGCGCTTCAATTTATTTTCTTTAATGCTATCTTTCACTAATTCCGATTTCTCTTTCGCGATCAATTGCTTATTTAAAAAAACAAAATCACTAATAGAATATTTATCTCCGAATTCTTTATTAAATTCAAACACTAGATCAGTTAATAACAGGGGACAATAAAGTGCTAAAAGTATCTGATAAAATACCTAAAGATTCCAAACTTCTAATATTGATTTGTATTTTATCAAACAGTTGGCGAAAACTTTTACCGTCATTTGAACGTCTATAAGGAGGATTTCTAATTACTGATTCATATGGATGTTAATCAAAGTTTCTTTTCTGCCAAACCTCTGTTCTAATAAATCAATAGCTTTTACATAATTTTCCTGTGAAATAGAAAAACCTCCGATTGTTTCTAAAGCTGTTCTAGTTAAGTGCGTCTTTAAATAATTAAATTTACTGACATATCGTCTAAAGATTCATTGTTATGTGTATCGATGTCTCGTACGAATTCCAGAAAGTAAGCCATTCACTTATATTTCCCGAAAATTTCGGGATCGTAATCTTTGGTAATTTAACACTATGTGTTTGATGACTAAAATTTACTCCTGGTATTGGGTGGTTAGTGGGATTCTGAGGTTCATGAATATTTCTCTTCTGGTTTAAATTTCGCAAATATTTATTAGCTTTGAATCTCCAGGTTACAATTATATCCTGATATTCTTCAGCGGATTGTAATTCCTTGTCTACATCTTGGGGTTTAACACTTTTTCCAATTTTGTATCAACTAATTTGAGAGACTCAAATTTATCATTTAATTGTTCTATATACAGATCTATTTCACTCTCTCCAGTTAATTCTGTTTTCTGCATTTCAATTTCAATTTTAGAAATAATTTTTGTAACTGAAGCTCTTAATGTCGTGCGCTTATTCTTGAATAAATTAATCAGTTCCGCTTTATCGGTGGCCATTATCACAGCTTCCAACAATCAATTTTATCAAAATATGATATTCGAAATAGTACTAAATATATAAATTTGATTCATAAATTTATATCAAAATATTAGCTCAAACATACCGTCAGGGATGCCATATGAAATATTATCTACTAGTAACAAGGTAAAGCAAATTCTAATAATTAAATTCAAAACTTTGCTTACCTCGTTTCGCCCGGGTGAACAACTACTTTAATATTCATTTACTGTAATAAATCTAATGAGTGAAACTCACAGGCACACCGACGAAAGAAACAAGCGGAACTTAGAAGAAAACATTGTATTAATACATCAAACACGAATAATAACACGCACAAGACTACATATACTACATATCGAAAACGATTACAGCGCGGGAGTTTTTTCAACCAGAGAGAAAAAAGTCCTAAGTCAAAGTTTTTTCAGTCCCTCTCTTGGGCATACAGCGCCCTCTCTTGTAAAGGGGTATTAATAATAAATCGTGAAGTTCGGAACATATATATATATATATTATATACATATATATATTATATACATATATATATATATTATATGCATATATATATATATTATAACATATATATATATATATATATATATATTATATACATATATATATATATATATATATTATATACTATATATATATATATATATATATATATATATATATATTATCTATATATATAAAGGAGAAAAGCGACTCACTCACTCACTGACTGACTAATCCCGATATCTCTGGAACTATTAAACCTACAGATGTGAAATTTGGTAGGTAGGTTCCCTTCATGGAGTAGAGGTCAGCTAAGAACGGATTTTGCAAAGTTCGAACCCCAAGGGGCGATACGGGGGTTTAAGGGGCGTTATAGATAATTATTTCCATTACTAAACTATTAGATGTACAGTCGTGAAAAAAACTTGGTACACAGATTTCTTTCATAAAGTAGAGATTCCCTACATAACGATTTTTACAAAAATCGACCTTCAAGGGGCGTTGATGCCGCTCAAGGGGCGTTATACATAATTATTTCGATTTTTATAAACTATTAGACATACAGTCTTGAAATTTGGTAAGCGGATTCCTTTCATATAGAGCACAGATCCTCTACAGAGTGGGTTTTGTAAAAATCGACTCCCAAGTGGCGTTGTAGAGAATTAAGTGGCGTTAAAGGCAATTAACTTCTTTTTTAATCTATTAGGCGTAAAATCTCGAAATTTAGTAAGCTGATACCATTTATTGAGTAGAGATCCGCTATAAGATGGGTTTTGTGAAAATCGTTTCCTAAGTGGCGTTGCGGGGGCTTAAGGGGCGTTATAGATAATTATTTGCATTTTGGAACTATTAGACGTACAGTCTTGAAATTTGATAAGCGGATTCCTTTCATAGAGTACAGATCCGCTACAAAATAGTTTTGGGGAAAATTGATCCCCCAGGGTCACTGAGGGGAATTAAGGGGCGTAATTGATAAATATTTCCGCTTTTCAACTAATAAAACCACCTGCTTGAAAATTAGAAGGTATGTTCCTTTCATGGAATAAAGTTCCTTTTACAAAGATTTTTGCGAAAACGGACCCCCAAAGGAGTGAGGTTGCGAGGGATTAAGGCGTGTTATAGAAAAATTCCTGTTTTTGAATTTAACTCATTTACTTGAAATTTGTTGAGCACTTTTTTTTCTTTAATTGAATAGAGTTCCACTAAGAATGGATTTTACGGAAATCAACTCCAGTGGGAAGCGGGGAGAGTTATTGGGGCGTATTGATAGACAAAATTCCAGTTTTTGAACTGCTACGACTATAATAATAAAATTTGGTTTGCATGCTTCTTTTGTTGAATTGGAATCCGCTAAGAATGCTGTCAACGATGTATTGATGATAAAAATTCCGTTTTTGCTCTGTTAGCTTTAGACTTGAAATTTAGCACGCGTGTTTATTTTATGGAGTAGAGATCCACTGAAAGTTGCTTTGGTGGAAATCTACTTGATTATTAGGTTAAGTAAGCGAAAAAAATCTTTCTACTTCTATTTTAGATATAAATAGAAATTAGATATTATAATTTATGTTCTTTTTATATCAAGGGGTGAGAGTGTAACAGCTATAAATATATTTTTCAATACAATCGAATTCTTAATGCTAGATATCAATAATTAATATACATGTAAATAGTATATATATATACAACATCGTGAAATACCCAGTGAAGCAGGTGGGGAACGGTTAGTATATATATATTCACTCAGGAACATTGAAAATAGCGACCCAAGAAGAAAGCATCGGAATGAAATGAAATTTAATACACATAATGACACAGATGAGAGATTCACTTGATCTCAAAAACAAGACAATTAAACGAATACAGGGTATGCAACAACACAAAAACTGGGCAACTTCAAAAACGCGTTGGACCACCTCCAGCTGCAATACATGCCACCACACGGTCCGGCATTGAGTTGATTAGACACTTTATGTTGTCCTGAGGCAGATGGGCCAACAAATCTTGAACAGCCAGCACTAAATCATGTTCAGAGTGACACGATGGCATCTCCCGTTTTAGCTGATCCCACACGTGCTCTACAGGGGACAAATCGGGGGATCAGGCTGGCCATGGAAGAGTCTGAAATTGACGTAGGAAGTCTTGAGCAACTCTTGCTGTATGCGGACGAGCATTATCTTGCTGGAAAATTGCCCATGGGAGACCATTTAGGAAAGGTCCTACATGGGGTCGAAGAATATCATCAACGTACCGTTGGACCGTTACGGTTTCACGCATCAAAATTAAAGTGGACCGGCTATCATAGGCTATGCCCCCCTGACCATTACACCATCTGTGCGGGCAGTGTGACGTAGAACAGTGTGGGGGAATTGTACCTCTCACCAGGGTGCCTCCACACCCGTACACGGTTATCATCTGTCCCCAAAGCAAACCGGGATTAATCACTACACACAACCTTTTGCCAATGTGTGACATTCCACATTGATCTGGCTTGGCACCACTGTAGACGCAGTTGCCGATGTTCCGGTGTTAAAGGGAGTGCGCGGAAAGGGCGCTTGGATTTAAGATTTGCTTCTGCAAGGAGTCTGGAAATTGTTTGCGGAACAATTGCTACGCCTACGTCTGCTCGTATCGTTGAACGAGTCACTGTGGAGTCCACAAATGCTTGCCGCACGATCCTTCGATCCTCTCTCCTCGTGGTCTTCCTGGTCGCTCCAGACCCGGTTTTCCGCACGTTGGTACCCCTCGTGTCCACTGCTCCCAACAATTTCTAACGGCACACTCCGAACGATCCACCTGGCCAGCAACACGGTGCGTCTCGACCAGCCTATAGTTTTCATCCCGATGATCAAGCCTCTCTCAAACTCGCTTAACTGTGAGAAACGTCTTCTAGCACGTTTACCTGGCATGTTTCGCTTACCAAAGTCTTCCTACAATCGGCGGGTAATCGTCACGTTTATGAATCTTCGAATTTGCGCTGGCTTATATAGCACCCTCTTCCTGATTGTAGCGCCACCTCGGCGTGTATGAGACATGCGTATTGGCACAAAACTTGGATCATTTGCATATCACATTACGCTGTACTTATTTGCAAAGTTTCCCGATTGTACTTAGCTTCCTTCTTGGGTCGCTATTTTCAATGTTCCTGAATAGTATATTATATATATATATATATGTATATATATATATATTATATATTATATATATATATAATATATATATATATATATATATATATATATATATATATATATATATATATATATAAATATATACCGGGTGGGCAAAAAGTCCGTAAAAATTTTAAAAATTTATAAAATCCGGAGAAATGAACGAAAAAAAAACTGTTTGCAGGATCAGCATTAGTATGTCACGGGATTTTTTTTAAGCTAGAAAAAAAATAATTCGAAAATCATCCGTTAGGTGGCGCTGTTACAAGCGTCTGTTGTGGAAATATGCAAATTAAACGGCTATAAAAACCTTTGCTCTCAATGAATCCACATTCATTTCACCATTACAAACAGTGGATGTGAACAAGGATGCTCAGTGCGCCGGATAAAGCTTTGTTGGTGAAGTTATTTTACATGAACGAGGAATCAGTGACCATTGCCTTGCGTAAATTCCGAGTTCAAAAAAATGTGAAGAGGGGAAAAGGCCCTTTAACACCTGCAGGTCTCTTAAAGCTTGTTAAACGTTTTGAGGAAACTGGAAAGTTGGAGCATCGAGCACGAGCCGGACGACCATGCTTGAAAGGAGCACGTGCACCCTGCATTGCTGTCGAAATGGAAGCGATTGCGTCCGAAGCAGCTTCCGCGACCAGCAGTGCTAGTGAAGCTGGGGCTTACCACCATCATCTGTCCGCAATATTCTTCGTCGAATCCTCCAGCTGTACCCATACAAATTGCAATCGTGCCATGAACTTTTGCCAGCATATACCGCACAGAAGGGAAGCATTTGCGAAGTGGGCCTTCTCTAAAACGGAACAGGATCCTACCTGAGTTTTTAACATCTTGTGAACAGACGAAGCTTATTTCTCGCTTCATGGTGACGTTAACAACCATAATTGTCGCATTTGGGCGACCTCTAATCCACGTGAGTACACACAGAAGCCATTGCATTCCCCAAAAGTGACAGCATGGAATGGTTTCACGGGTTCATTTATCATAGAACCCTTCTTCTTTGAATCGCAGTGCCCAGTAAATGGATGGATAACGGAAGCGGTAAATGCTCAGCGTTATCTAACGCTTCTGCGGGAGACTGTCGTGCGATGTTTAATTCAACGAGGTCAGATTTCGAATGCCACGTTCCTGCAGGATAGAGCAACCAGTCACACTGCTAACCCGGTTAAGGCATTCCTGATACAGACGTTCGGGGAAGACAGAATCATTAGCAGGCGCTGCAGGTACCCATGGCCTCCTCGGTCTCCAGATTTAACACCGGCAGACTTCTGGTTGTGCGGATATTTGAAATCTCACATGTATCTATCCGGTCCATCCAGTCTGTCGGAACTGAAATATGCGATCCACAGAGAAGTATCCTCCTTACATCCGGACATGTTGCACTCAGCCGTTGCTGGATTTGTCATTCGTCTGGAATGTCTTCTCTCCTGTGGTGGTGGTCATGTGGAACATATTCTGGTGTAATAAAGTTGTGAAAGTTTTCTGTTCATTATTTATGCATTGTTTCTTTGATTTGCGTACATCAGCGCCACCTACCGGATGATTTTCGACTTATTTTTTTCTAGCTTAAAAAAAAATCCCGTGACATATTTTTTAATGCTGATCCTGCAAACATTTTTTTTTTTTCGTTCATTTCTCCGGATTTTATGAATTTTTAAAATTTTTACGGCATACTTTTTGCCGAATACTGTATATATATATATATATAGTATATCGCCATATATATATCAGTAGTGTTATATATATATTATACATATAATTATATATTAACATATATATATATATACAATATATATATAATATATATACATATATTATATATATATATATATATACATATATATATATTATACATATATATATATAATATATATACATATATATATATATATTATACATATATATATATATATATATACATATATATATATATATATATATATATATATATATATATATATATATATATATATACATATATATATATATATATAAAGGAAATAATGAGAGATTCTGTATCAGAGAGGGTTTTTTAATCAGCATTATCTCTGTATTTGAATAAAATAAGGAAAAGACGCCATAATAAATAAGAGCTTCATGTGTTGATAAACAACTTAAACCTATCCAGAATTTTGATCAGTATACCCATATAAATCTTTCAATGCATTGTTGGGGTGGTTTTTTTCGGGTGGTCCATGTAGTCTGTTTTGCGAATCTTAAGATAGCTTTCACAATTTCTCTTACTGTTTATCAATCATCATTTAAGTGTATCCTTATCATCGATTTATGAGTATTTAAAACCTTATATATGATATATATATGTTACCGTTAAAGTGTACTGACGTTTATAACAATTACATGTCCATGTATGCATTTTAAAGTTTTTAATCCTAGCAAAATAAATTATGATTCACATCTTATTAGTTCTCATATTAAATTCCTTTTTTTTATTTCGTAAATACTGGATAACAACAAATCTTATTACACTATTTTTTATTTTTTCACAAAAACGAGTTGAGAGCTTAGAGTGGGACTTAAAATCGGTGGAGACTTGGATTCGAATAAATACGGTAGTATAAGCGAAAAGGAAATGCAAATATGTATCTATGAACATGTAAATGTACACTGCAGAATTATGGTGTTGGAAAATTTCCATTATTTTTCCCTCCGCGTAGTGGGAGGTTTATCTGTTCAGCCCACTGGGCTGATTTCTATTTTTTTATCAGTCATAATAAAGTTTGTATAGAGCAAGATTTTCAAACCTTTTTAACTCACGGAACCCATAGAGCTTGAAGGTGTTCTCGTGGAACCCCTAAAAATAGAAAATGTTTTCATGGAACCCTATTCCACATGCATACATAGAAGAATAGTTATAGGTCTTTTCTCTCGTAAAGGCAATTAAAAAAAAGTTTTACATTTATTATTAAAGTTCTAATCAAATTTTTTGAAATAATTTACTCATTAATAATAATAATTTTTGATCCAAGTGTCACTTACCCATGCAATATTTTTAGTAAGAAGGAATATACTCTCACTTTTTTTCATACAAACTGTCGATGTCTAGGTCTATTGAGATTAAATGCAATCGCATTAATGTTCCGAGTTTAATTTGTTGTTGTAGCCCCTCATATTGAGAAATATATTTCCCTTAAACTCAATGTTCTGAATGTCATTAAAATATTTATAGTGTGCGAGAAATACTGTATATTTTGCATGAATTTGCAACATAAAATTTAGGAGCTGTGCTTGTATAAATTTAGATTTTAACATCGAATCTGTTGATAGGTTGTTTCCTTTCCTTTATTATAGGTGCTTTTTTTCTCCTTAAATGCAAAAAGGTGCATTTTCCAATAGAAAACTAGTTTTACAAGAAATTGTGCTAACTACCAATTATAAAATTATCTCGTGGAACCCAAATAGTAAACAATAACTATAACCGAGTCGCTCTGTGGAACTCTTTTCGCTGTGAACTTCCAGCGACGCATGAGAAAGGATTGAACCAACATTTATATATGGTAAAACACAATTTTTTCTGGTGAGCTTCCTAAAAGCTTCTGTAGACACAGGATGAGAAACGCCACACTAAAAAAATATCTTTACTTCAACCCTTTCATTATAAAACGTTTTCGCATTTTTCGGCTGCCTTTCACACAAACCTGCAATCTCTCTCTCTCTCTCTTTTTTTTAGGATTCAAATCAGTGGTTCTGTGTTTTTCTACGACGTTATGGGAACAACAAGAAACAATTCCCGCCCCGGAGAAAATTATCCCCTTGACTTCCAAGAATCGATCAACGGGGCGAAGAAGGGGAAACACAGTGTGTGTAAGAGAGAAAAGTCTAAAACGGTACCAAAAAAAATTACACTAACATGAGAAAACTATAAAACTCGAATCCTAACCTTGAATGATGGGAATTTAAAAAGTTTTTTCCTCGCAGTAAATGTTGGTGAATTTGTGCATTCTCTCTAGCATTTCCGAAATTTATTTATTGCTTAGGTTACTTATTGGCTTAACAGAACAGCTTACAACACATTTCATGTGACAAGGCAGGAAAAAAAGTTCCGTGAAAAATAAGAGGAGGCAAAGGATTTTTATTTGTATTTTAATAAATCATACTTTAAAGTTTTTTAAATAGTGCTTAAAACTTATTTTACATTATAAAAGTGCATCACAAAATGTATTGCAGATTTAAATTTTATGTGATATACATGATATATCGATAAATATATTTTTTAATTGAGGGTATTAATTTAAAACGAATTGAGAAAAATTGAACTTAAATTTTAAAACACTCGCATATTAGATAAAAACTTAATTGTCAATTAGGAATATTAAAATCCTATCTTATAATAATTCAATTAAATCATCTTATAAATAGAAAAAAAATGTAACGGTAGGGACAATGAATAGAAAGTGTTCACTAAGCTCATTTTTATTATTATCGTTTAATATAAGAAGATATAATGTGCAATATTATACCTGTGAGAGGTGCCTTAACAAATTATTTTTTTAAACTTGATGTATGTGTAATATAATTTTTTTTATTAATATTTACTTTTCGTGTAAAAGGACTATAGGAAACACGCGTTGTTCCTTTTCATATTATATTGTAGTTATATATTTTTATTTTATGTAAAAATTCAATAACTTTCTGTAATACTGTTCATTAAATTTGATAACACACGGAAATCATTATTTCTCTTCTCCCGTTTTATCCTTGAATCGTGTGTAAATGAGTCTCCATTTTTTGAAAATGAGAATCTATCATTTCTTTTCTCACTCGATTTATACGCAATCTTCATACAATCGAATTTCAAAAACTTACTTGGCGTTGTTGTGGTGTGTTTTTTATCCTGGGAACATATGAAATACAAGTGAAGAACAGAAAACATACAATACAACAGAAGAATATACACATTTATTACAGATGATGATCCCAGCGTATAACAAGAAGGGGTGCACTGCTTTCCTTTCGAGACGGGAATCCATTACAGGCGAAAAACCGACTTCTTCCCCGAAGAAGATGCAACCATGTTTTAATCGGGATTCGAACCCGAACCCACTCGGTTACAAGCAGAGGGTAATAGCCATACTGGCTGACCGACTCGTACTTTTTTTTGGGATTATAAATATTCTTTACATAATATTTTATCCTTTTACTTTTTTAATTATAATAGTCATACTCTATTCTATACGAGATTTATTTGCATTTTCTATCGTTCTTAGGTTGTATTAAGCTGTAAAAATAAAATTTTACCTATTTACCTGAGAAAAAAAGTTTTTTCTTGTTTTTTCAATCGTTATGTGGTATGTAACCTTGTAATGAATCAAATTATTATCGTTACAGAAAAATGCCACTTTATCTGTTCTTTTTTAATGATGTCTTGCGGTGAGCATTTTAGTTGGCATAATGGTTTTGGAATGAACATATTAAACAGTTCTACAATTTTTTTTTCACTTCCAAAATGGTGATATTTAAAAGCTCCTTTCGCTAATTCTGCCTGTTTTTTATTGCCTTCTAATAAGCTGTTATTTTTTATTGATTTTTTTAATAAACCGTTTCAAAATTGTTGGAAAACAAGTAACATAAAAAAATTAAGTCAATTCCTACTTAGGTTGTGACGAATCTGTACGGAACCTTTCCACTAATCTTCTTAGGCGTCTTTTTGGGGAATATAAATTCGCGTTTATTTCCAATCAACTCCAAAAAGATGAACGGGATATTTAAATTAGATAAGGTATTTAAGTCGAGCGTTCCGAGATAGCAAGTGAGATGATGGAAGGCTATTGAGCCAGCAACTTTAAACGCATTTTTAGAAGATTCAAGGAGATTAGATTCGTGAAGACGTCATGCTTTTAGACGTACCAGAAAGCTGATATAAGCCAGTGGTAAATATAATTTACGTACGCTTAAAATAAGCGTCAGTTTAAGTGACTTAGTTAAAGTTAATGAAAGTTAAGAATTCGAGTAAGTGTATTTCTCGGATCTCCTATTTCGGTAGACTTTACTTGATATTGAGCTTAATTATTAATTAATTGCATTCTTAGTAATTTAATTTAATATAAAGGCAAATCCCTTTAAGTGAAGTAACATAATATTGTTATATGTTATCAGAGATTTTTGAGAAAATTGTAATAATAAATATTATAACTATTCAAAATGGCTCTTAGTGGTTCTTTGCCTCAAATTAATCTTGGTGTTCAAGGTGAGACCCAGGGGGTCTCACAGTGGCGCCCAACGAGTAAATCGAGTTTAGAGTCGGATCTAATTTTCGAATCATCCCTGAGCAGTATTTTCGGGGTGGAGAATGTGGTTGAATTCTTGGACAATATAGATAATAACTTAACATAACCCACACAACTCGCTTGTGCATATTTAAAGGGTCATCTCAAAGGACGGGCACTAGATTGGTTTGAGGTTCCAGGTTATAGGATTGTTGAAGACAAGGCGACGGATTACGCGCTCTTAAAGCAAGCGTTGTCACAACAGTTCCCCGTGGTTAGAAATAGGTCGGAACTAGAAACGCGTTTCTATTCATCATCTCAAAAGCATAAAAAAACCATCTGATTTTGTGTATGATTTGTTGAAGATTCACAAAATCTTAAAACTCGAAATAACTGAGGAAAAATTGATCGATCATACTATTAGTAGGTTAGAACCTCAAATTTTAGATTATGTAGAGGTTAGGAATCCGCAAACCACATCTAACCTCCTACAAATTATTGACAAGTATGAGGAACGGTTTCTAAATAGAAAGATCAGAGGTTCGAGTTGGGAATCCCGGGAGATATAAAACCAAACGAGAACAATTGTTTCCCTAACAGGAAAATTGGCGGGAAACGAGAGGTAACAATAGAGACGTGGACATTAGCAGACCACGGGAGAGAGTTCAATAAATTTGAGAGTCAAGGTGTTGTGGATAATCAGAGATTCGATGGTCGACGCCGAGGTGGTCAATCGATCATCGATTCCACAATCAAGGTGGTTCGAGGAATAGTGCTTTCAAGGGTCAGAATGATCGAAACAAATATTTAAACTTTTAAGCGATAGATGCGAGTATGGGGGTGATCGATCGCGATGTACGGAGAAAATCCTCTAGATACGGAACAGCAAACTATTAGGCTATCCTCATTACGAATGACTCCAGTAGATTTGCCGTATGTCCCTGTTCTTTTAAATGAGACATTAGTTACAGCCCCTTTGGGACACGGGGGGCGGAGAAATCTTTCATATCAGAAGAGGTCTATCGCAAATATTTTTCGTATCGACCTCGTCAAAAGACGAAAGATAGAGTAGTGACGGCCCAGGGAGCCCCGTGTTGCCACTTAGGTCGTGTCGAATTACAGATTCGGATCCGAGAATTCCAGAAAACCTGGGAATTTCACTTACTTAACAATATGCAGTACCAATGCATTTTAGGCATTGATTTTATGAATGAGTCAAATTAACTTTAGATTTCGATCAGAAATCGCTCATCATTCCAGATAAACAAATTAAGCAGTTGCAGAAAATGGACATGCCGGTTTGATTGAGTCTATCGATACAAAGCTAGGTGAAGGGCAAAAGCAAAAAATTAAGGAACTTATTTAATTGTTTTAAATGGCTACTTTCAGATCAGCCGGGGTTTACTCATGTTTTATACCATGAAATTGATACTGTGGACAAGGGTCCGGTAGTGTCGAGATCCTACAGATATGGCACAGGGTCAGACAAGGAATAATCGATTATAACATTGAGAAAACGTTGCAAGAGGTAAGATCCGTCCTGTTCAATCCCCATACGCGTCACCAGTAGTTTTAACGCGCAAGAATAATGGCTTTCCTCCGGATTCTCCTGAGGCGTATCGATTCGCGATTGATTATCGCAAACTTAATGCAATAAATAAATACCCCGATACCCATTACCGGTGATTGATGATTTAATCACAAACATTCCGCATACCGGCGTGATGTCCACATTGATTTAAAAGTGGTTATTTTCATTGGCGATTAGTCCAAAATATATCGAGAAAAACCGCGTTTATAACCCGCAATGGCACATTTGTTGCATTCCTCAGAATGCCTTTTTGGCCTTTCAGGGGTGGCGCCAAATTTCCAAAAGCCATTGATATTATATTAAAACATGTTATTAGACGTCTCGTGTCGGTCTATATGGATGATGTTATTATCACATCTCCATCGTTTAATAAACACTGAGATCATTTGAACAGGTATTTTTTAATCAGGTATCATTTTAAAAGTGCTGCGGGTAGAAGAGTGGTTGGAAAGTTTATGCCTAAGTTTGAAGGGCCATATAGAGTGTTGGAGGTTCAAAATAACAATTTAATTATTTTAAAGAGGGGTAAAAGGGTAACAGTTAATATCGACCAGGTGCGAGTGTACCGTCCACGACAATCCGGGCGCGATTAGCCGGACAGTCATGTTGAGACACTATATGAAGGACAGACGCCGAGTAATAGGTTAAGTAGATCGCAACCAGGAAAATTCAAAGGATCTAGGAAACCTCGAGTGAGGAGAGTAACGGTCGTAAATCAAGTAAGGGTAATGCCGGATGGGAGGATCCGATTGAAACGCAAAAGTAGGGTCAAATAGATCAAGGGACAGGAAGGATTTAAAGATGTCCAAAATTTGCAGAAAACGTTCTCTGCAGGGGTCTGAATATATGGACCAGAAAAGACCAACCCCTGAGCCAAAACAAGGGATAAAAAGAGCAATTCCGTCCTCGGTTCCATCTCGAAATTATAAATATAGAAGACCTAATAACCCTCCTAGGGATCACAGTCCATTGCAGGTCCCTCATATCTAAAAATGCCAGGCATGGGCAAAGCCACCTACAGAAGGGAGAAAGCATGACATGACCGGACAATACAACAAGGCCCGGGAGACCAGGACAACTACGAGCGGAACCAACAGGGCAGTGTTGAGAGGAGACCAGTCCGGTCTAAACAAGCGACAGCAGTGAGACCTTGTCCATACTACCTGCGCAGCCGTGTAAAGCAGCCCGAAGGAGTTCCAGAGGATCGGAGTAGGGATCGAAATTAAAGGTATCCCACTGAACAACATCAGAAGGAGCCTCAGTATGGAAGCCTTAGACGGAGATCCAGTGGATAGGAGCGAATAAAGGACAAAGAAAAATATCAGGTTGTATCGTTTCTTTCTCCTTTCGAACAAGTGGTCGGAAGAATTATTGCAATGAAGCAAGTCACGGTGGATTTTTTAATTTAGAAGCCAAGCAAAGTGGACACTACATGAGTGTGTTTTTTCTTGATGAGAAAAATCAGCTTTTTGTATTAATTTTTTTGTATAAATATGGAGAAAACATTTGTAAGAATGCATTTGTTTACTTCTAAGTATGACTTCGCTAAGATGCGACAATTCCTTTGGTTGTTTGTTTTATTGTTTTTTGAAAAATGTTTGAAATTGTATGTATATATATGTGTATATTTTATCTCACATCTGGTGACTTGGGACGCGGCGTAATTAGGTAGAGCTAACATTTAATATTAACAAGCGCAGCATGTATGGAATGGGAATGTTAAGGAACCAGATGCTTCAATTGATGTATATGAAAATGTTCTGTAGAAAAAGAAGGAATCTGTATATATTACAGATGTTTGTTTTTTCACACAAAGAAATTCTCATTTCAGGGTAACTGACCCTGAGCATTGTATAGTGAACAAAGAATCAAGATGCAAGTCCGAATATGTTTGTATAATATTTAAGTAGATTTATAAGTAGTTAAGTAAAAACCACGCAGGCAGGTTTTTACCATTTCGGTGGTTTTTCCTCGCCTCATAGCCAAATGGGCGTGGTGTAGGAAATTTAATTCTGTAAATGTTACGTCCTTTAAAGTGTAGTTTTAGGTCAACATTTTTTTCCCTTCCTTAAGGAAGAAGAATTTTATAGTATCCGATTGAAAGATATATATTAAAGTCATCGGGACTATAAATCAAGTCTAGAATTGGTTACGTAATTTATTTTCAGGCCATTTGTGACCTTCGAATAAATCCCGTTTTCTTTTGGAGTGGATTGTGACGAATCTGTTTGGAACTTTTCCACTAATCTTCTTAGGCGTCTTTTTTGGGAATATAAATTCGCGTTTATTTCCCAATCAACTCCAAAAAGAAGTATGAGATATTTAAATTAGATAAGGTATTTAAGTCGAGCGCGTTCCGAGATAGCAAGTGAGATGATGGAAGGCTATTGAGCCAGCAACTTTAAACGCATTTTTTTAGAAGATTCAAGGAGATTAGATTCGTGAAGACGTCGTGCTGCTAGACGTACCAGAAAAGCTGATATAAGCCAGCGGTAAATATAATTTACGTACGCTTAAAAATAAGCGTCAGTTTAGTGACTTAGTTAAAGTTAATGAAAGTTAAGAATTCGAGTAAGTGTATTTCTCGGATCTCCTATTTCGGTAGACTTTACTTGATATTGAGCTTAATTATTAATTAATTGCATTCTTAGTAATTTAATTTAATATAAAGGCAAATCCCTTTAAGTGAAGTAACATAATATTGTTATGTGTTATCAGAGATTTTTTGAGAAAATTGTAATAATAAATAAATATTATAACTATTCAAAATGGCTCTTAGTGATTCTTTGCCTCAAATTAATCTTGGTGTTCAAGGTGAGACCCAGGAGGGTCTCCACAAGGTCAAAAAGGAATATTTTATTTTAGTTACTTTTTATTAAATAGTTACAATTAATATAAATATGTATATACATGTAACAGAATCACAATATTAAGTGACAAAATAGAAAACGATTTTCCCTGAAATTTTTCATTTTCCTCTCGCTGTATGGTGTTGGACTATTTTTGTGTTTGTTTGTTACTATTTATTCATTAATTAAATTAAATTGTTCCAATAAAATAGTGTAGTAAAAAGAAAGCACATTCTCAGAAATTAGTCCATCCCAGGTGGGATTCGAACCCACGACATTTGCATTAGAAGTCCATGGCGTTACAGAAACGTAACGAATGATTTCCTTTCTATATATCGTTTTAGACTATTATTTTTGTTTGTAACTATTTAGTCATTTTTTAATTTAATTATTTAATTAATATTTGAAAAAACTGTATTAACATCAAGTGCCATCCACTACAAGTTTAAAAAAATGTACTTGAACTTGAATGGATGAATATGTATTTATTAAAACATATGTGGTACAGGAATAACATTTCGGGATAACTATAATACTAAAGTGAGAAGATTATCATCACAAAAACAATTAAATGTTCGTTGCATAAATATCTGGAAAATTTAATACATTTTAATAAAGACAGATTAAAATGGTAGTAAGATAGTCTCTTCATAATCTATTATTCTTTAACCTTATGTAAACATCATTCGTTTAATTGCTCATAAAACAGCCATTTTTTTTTCTTTTAAGGCTGTCAATACATGTGTTGATCAATTGTTAATATTCTTAGTAAATTGCACCAAAGATTAAAAGTAGCTAAATTATTCCAGCAATTTTTTAAAGTTACTTGAATTTTTTTAAAATTAAAATAAGCAGTGTTCTCTCTCGGTAAGGAATGTGATTTGTGGAAACATTTTTATCGCTTCATATTCTTATTTCTTGAATTATATTATTATTTTTTCTATCTCGAAACCCTCCTTTCTCCCACCCAAACAATTCTTCCCATTGGTATCAAATCTGTCTTGATGAAGGTTAGTTCGAATGTTAACACTAAACCTGTTTAAAATTGCAAAGTGCGTTTCGAAAATTGCTTCTCCTTCAATGGCTCGACCGTTCTGGTAGGCCCTGGCTTTCTCTCCATAAGTTTTCTCCAGGCATATCTACTTTTGGCAACGGTTTTCCAGTTTTTGACCTTTAAAATACTTAGATCTTTTCGACACAGTCAATCTATCTTAACGGGGTCTGCCCCTAGGTCTATTTCCCATGGACTTTGCCAGTAAGATTTTTTGCAGCAACGATCATTCATTCTAGCCAGATGACCAGTCCATTTAAGTCTCTGTAATTTGACAATTTTTACAATATCAGGTTGTAAATTTTGTCGAGTTCTAGGTTAGATATTCTCCTTCACATGATCCATTCATTTCGATCCCACTAAGAAGGCAGCGTAAGATCTTTCTTTCGAAAATTCCCCAAGCTTCATCATCACGTATAGTCAATGGCCAAGTCTCGGATGCTTAAATCAAGACAGATCTTATAAAACTTTTGTAAAGAAGCAATTTAGTTCTTAATTTGAGATAGTGAGTGAGAATGGCAAATTTCGGTGAAAGAAAAGTGCAAAGAAATGGCAAAGTGCACTTTAAAAATTGCTTCTATATCATCTCATTGAATGCATTAATCCTTTTTTTTTCTTTCTCTTTGCATCAGGTTTGCAAGACAGTTATTTCAGTTTACACAAATAAATTTAGTGTGGTTTGTTTTGTTATTTTTATTTCACGATCTGTATATTTTTCTTTTGAGTTTAGTAGCTGACAATTTTAGTTCATTGTAATATAATGAGTATAATTAAAAGAAAAACGTTTTACTATAAAAACTAATTCCGAGTAATTTAGTTTTTAATTTACTGTTAATTTTAACATGAAGTACAAAAATATTTATGACTTTTTTTCCTTTTTTTATTTTCAGAAAGGCAAGATAGAGGCTGAGGTTCAAAAAGAGATATGCTAAGTTCTAGGTGCTGATTGCTTAACAGAACGCAAGTGTCAGAATTGATTCACAGAACTTCGTTCAAGGGTTTTTTACGCTGAAAGATGACCAATGTTGTGGTCGACCTTTTGAAGTTACTGATGACGAAATGAAAGCCCTAGTTGAATCGATTTGTGCTATAAGTGTGCGAGAGATTGCTGAAAAGATAAATGACAACACTGATAAAGACACACAACAACTGAAAATTACATAAGATGCTTGATATTTGGGTTCCACATGCATTAATTGAAAAAAAATTCACTCAATACCGTTGATGAAAAATGAATTTTGTCTACTGTAATGTTAATAAAATAAATCACGGTCCAAGCATGATGCATTTTTACCATTCATCTTTAGCAACATGAACGAAATTATTAGTGATTTCTGGGGAAGCGCGATGAGGCATCCCCATATGAGCCCCAACCACGCACCCTCGGATTATCTCATTTATTTCGAGAAGTCTACAAAACTTTTAAATGGTAAACATTTCAGAAGTAATGATAACCTCAAATCCCCCCTTGGTTGAGTTTCTGTGCGGATAAGGACTAAAAGTTCTACGAATGCGGAAATCAAGAAATTGTCAAAGATGGACAAAAGTAATTCAGTGAATATTACTGTGGAACTATTCAGCAACGAGGGCTTTTGGCGACGGTCCTCGTAATTTTGAGCCATGATCAAGTGACGAGGACGACACTTGAGCTGGCACCACCCTCTCCTAACTTCCTCACTAACGGGAGGACGTTTGGGCTCTCGACAGATTAAACATGCATCGCCCCTGCACGTCGGGTCTCCAGTGGTACTAGGCTCGAACTCATGACTCGCCAGCCAAGAGCCCGTTATCTTGACCACAGGTTGCCGTGTGGCAAACTGCGGCTTTTATACATACCTGATTGTGAAGTAACATTGTTATCTCTCTGCATTGATTCATCGGGATTTAAATCGACACTCAATTGATACAAGATAAAAAAATGATAGTAAAGGTAAAAAGTTGCCTTTCATACTTTTGGTATGATTATTGAAATATATATGACACAGCAATATTTCAACGAAATAATTTTTTTCGAACTTTATTTTATCAATTGCAAGTATAATATCAGATTATTAAATGTAATAGGCTTGGGAATGGGAAAGTAAGCATCTTTTTCGGCGTTTAAACTTTGAAGAGCAGAGTGAATTTAAATTAAAATTATTTTCGTTATATAAACATAATTTTTTATATTTATACTGTCATGTTCTGTGTTTGCACAGTTACCACATTCTTTATGGAGGAAAAATATCGCTAAGTATTTATGCGGGACAACGTTTTAAGAAATTATTCTATCTTATTGTTGAAGAGACACAACGAAATGTTTTGAAATCATTGGACTGCAGGATCAAGAATACATGTTCAATAAAATTAACAAGTAATATAAAAAAGTTTTTTTCAGTCAATTCCTTCTTAGATCAACAAAGAAAAAATTTATTTCAGTTACTTTTTATTAAATAGTTACAATTATTAAAAATATGTATATTCATGGCATAATCACATTATTAAGTGACAAAATAGAAAGCGATTTTCCTTGTAATTTTCCATTTTTCTTCTATATAGGTATTGGACTATTTTTTGTTTGTTACTATTTATTCATTAATTAAATTGAATTATTCTTATAAAATAGTATGGTAAAGTGAAACACATTCTCAGAAATTTGGCCACGCCAGATGGATTCGAACCCATGACCTTCGGATTGAAAGTCCAACGTGCTATCAATTGCACTACAGAGACACAACGAAGGATTTTCCTTTCTATACATGATATTGGACTATTATTCGTTTGTTACTATTCATTTTTTAATTTAACTAATGAATTAATATTTAAAAAAACAAGTATTAACATCAAGTGTCATCCACTACAAGTTTAAAAAATGTATTTAGACTAGAATGGATGAATAGAAAGTACTTTTTCAACGATTAAAATTTTCAAAAGAATGTGACACATTTCGCTGTTAATTACAATTTTAGATCAAATATTTTTAGTACACAAAAAAATTAGGAAATTAAGCATTTGTCTCCTACTTGAACTAAAGCTAGAACTGTTGTTCCTTTATCGTTTAAGAATAGTAAAATTGCATAGTAATTAATAAATCACTTTTTATTTGTTAGGCTTAATTACCGCTTCAGTAAGAACGTTGCAAATTAGCATATGTCAATATTAGGATTGTTCCAATCAGGCAAAGCAAAAGTTATTAAAATTTGTTCCTACATTTACAAGTATAGTTCTAAATGTTATCTAATATAATTTTAAAAGTTAGCATCAAAATAATATTTACAGTTAAAAAATTATTTAAAAAAATACAGTTATTATTTACATTTTTAACAGGGGTATGTATAGCTACCGCCGTATCAATGATAGGGGGCCTCAAGCGACAGGTCGCTGTATGTGGGCAAAAAATCGTAAAATCTTATCAATGGTGTCATTTGAACAGAGCCCCCATTTCTGAAAAGGACCTCCAAAGAATTTTGATGCTGAGCGCACTCAAGACTTGCTACTCCAGTAAATTTAAACCGTTACAGAACTTAAATACCAATTGTTTACCTACAATTTTTATTACTACTATTTTTTTTTTGTTATCGTGTAGCTATTGTACCTTTACATTACTCAAAGCAAAAAGTACTTTCCACCTCTGTTGGTAAACATTAAGAGGACTTGGTACCCTAAAATCACAAAACTATCGTTTTTATTTTCATTCAATCTTATTCTTTGCATTATTATCTTTCGATTGATATATCATTTGTGCATGTCGGAAAGTTAGAAGTTGAATAAAAACTTCATTTGAAAACAAATTAGGCAATTCAGCCACACCCTTTTTAGAAAAAAGCTAAAAAAATGCGTTATGATAAAAAAAAATCTATTTTATAAATAGAAATAATAACTATAAAAAAAGAATGTGTAGTATTAAAAGCAGAATATTTCCGAGGCAATACAATAATGTAATTTTTCTTCCTTGTGAAATGTGCATATAAAATTTTTAAATTAAGGCATTTTTATATTAATAATTTTATATATATAATTTCAGTTCTTATTCCTGATATATTTTCATACAAATGTAATACTTTAATATTATAAGAAGAAAAACAGCCAAAATTTCTGTCGTGACAGAAAAAAATATTTTAAAAGTTTTCTTCAGTTTTCTGTGCAATTAGTACTCTCTAAAAAGTTGATCATTTATAAAAATGTGTGGGTTGAAAACATATGAAAATGCAATTATTTTAAAGAAAATCGTATAAGTAATATCTTAGTGGTATTTTAAGTTTAATTAAGCTTATAATGATTATTTTTCAGAATTATAAACTTTAAAGTGGTTTTCTCAGTTTGTGTTTTCGAAACCTTAGTGCATTCAAAATGCTAGCCCCCTCCTTCGACAATTATTTACCAATCACTTCCAATTTTTTCCTGCGTGTTAAAAATAAAGCATGTAATAAAATTAGGGATCCGTTTTTGCTATAAACTGAATACTTTTTTTTAAAAAAAAATAAAATGTAAGACATGTTGGCTTTTTCGTTGATTTTTTAGCCTGTATATCAACATTTTATTTTTTTCTCAAAACGAATGAAGTTATTCTCAAAATCGATCCTTAAAGTTGTTAAGAACATCCATAAGAATATTATAAAAAAATTCAGGTCTAAAAATTCGAAAGAATTAGGGATTTTCATTTTCCCAATTTTTCTTCAAAAAATTTAAATTTTTAAAATTGTGTGAATAATATATGAAAATTTTCATCTGGTAACATTTTCTTGAATAGAAACATTGTATAAAATGTTAAAAATATAATTTTTAAATACGTAAATAAAGAAGTTTGCTCAAAAGGGTGCCAAGTCCCCCTTAAAGAAATTATTATATATTGTATTTGAAGTCAAAACGCAAGGCTTTGAAATAATTTAATTGCGGGAATTTTACTCACGGAATACGTGAGAAAAATGTGTGAAATACGCAGCTTAGCCATCATAAAAACGTCAAGAATAATTTAATATCGTAGCTTTTTTAAAAGAAAGTGTTACGCACATTTGTTAATAGAGAACGACAATACATTCACCACACACAATAAACTTTCACTATTTCCCCCATCAATGGAAGAAGAATATTTCGAACTCGCGCGCGATTGTAAAATAATTACTGCACCCTGGGAAACAACCAACTCTGCACTAGCCTTTATTGAGAAAATATCGATATATATATATATATATATATATATTTTCTGTATGTATATATATATATTCTATATGTATATATATATTTTCTGCCAACAATATATATATATATTTTCTGTATGTATATATATATATATATATATATTCTATATGTATATATATATATATATATATATATATATTCTATATGTATATATATATATATATATATTTTTACAAGTTTCAAGAGTTCTTAAGAACAGAGCCACTTTTCCGCTCAGGGATATTAGGCACATCCCTAAAGCGCAAAAGATTTACGGACGCAAAAAAAAAAAAAAAAAAAAAATATGAAGGCGAAAAGAGAAAAAAATTAAAGAATTACAGCGAACCAACCACCGCCGAGTGAATCATGTATCCGCTGCTGTTTGTGTGTGTATGTGCGCGGAACTATGGAAAAACATCTACTATGGAAAATGAAAAGCTTAACAGTTTGATGTTGCTGTGCACTCAAAATAATATTACATCGTAAAATTAATTACAGTGATGTCATTAACGATTTTGCTGTGAACAGAGCTCAAAGAAAACTTTTAATGTACAAGTACAATGACAGTGATTCAACAAATAATAAGGACGTCTAAAAGTAATAGATAGTAAAGCAATAAATGATGATAATTAACAGGTTGATTGCAGTCCATCCAATTACGTATACTGTATACTGTAATTTTGTAAACGATTTCATAAATTTACTGTACTGATTCACAAAAGGGTGGGTGGTCTGTGATGCCCAAAGGCCGGATCTACGCATGGGCTTAATGGGCTGCAGCCGGGACCCTCGTTGAAGATAAGAACAGAAAGAGATGCTTTAAATCAAAATAGTAATAAAATAATAAAAACCAATAAAAATACAAATCAAAAATAAAATATTCGAAATACCACAGCAAATTTATTTTTATTTTCGAGAGCAAGAGCAATTTACTTTTGTTCCCCCCCTATCACCGAATGCGGGGAAATTAATAATTAATAGACGGAGGCTCTATCAGACAGCGGCGCCGAAGAGCATCGAGCATTTATGCAAATACAGTTGCATTATTTCTGCCCTTTGTAGCCATTTTGTTTCGTAGAATAATAATTCTAAGTTACAATATTATACTGATTTGGTGCTGTGTCCTGTGCATAATACCGAAATTAAAAGATACTTAGGGTACCTGTTTATTCGGGTTTCAGTAAAAAGTAAGTACCAATGCGTTTCTAAATTATTTAGGTAGGAAGGTATTGAAGTTATTATTGTATTTTCTGGATTTTCGTTTTTTCAGGATTGAAAACATCAGATTTCCTATAAAGATGTATGTTGTCTTAAAATTTGTGATGAGTAACTTAATTACTTCTATAGGATTGAAAAAATAACAATCCTTTCATGTGGACCACCATCATTTACATTTCGCAATGTTTCCATTGAATCACCCTTTTTTATGTAAGGAACGGTGTTGCTTGCGAATCTTACAATTTTAAAAAATACAACAGAAAGTAATATTAACATATTACACATCCAGATATAAATTATTTACACTATTTTAAGCGTTCATTACACAAAATTTGTAACAATGTGTAACTTTGCTGAGCGAGATCAGCTTAGGGAGGTGTTTTCAAGAATTGACCCACAAGTGAATTACGGGACGTTATAAGTAAAAAAAACTTTTTATCAGCTTTTAGATCTTAACTCAGTGGCGCAACAGCCCATGCATGGCAAGGGCCTGCTGTGCCTTAACTCAGTATACGTGACCTTGGGTCCTGAGGTGCATTAGCAAGATGTTCCCTCCCCCTCAGGTGGTCAGTCTGACGCGAAACCCCCAGTGTTAAGCTCCAAGCAAGCTTGGTACTCCTTTATGGACCCACTGAAGGGTGGAAAGGCTAAGTCAACCTTGCCCAGCCCAGGGTTTGAATCTTGGACCTGTGGGTTGGAAGCGCGATGTACTGACCACTCAACCACTGGGCTTCCTGCTATTAGACTTACAGACTTAAAATCTAAGAAATGTGATTTTTGCTCAGCTGAGATATGCAAAAAGCCTTTTTTTTTTTTTTAATTTGCAATTCCCGTCACGTAAAATTAACTCATTAAAAACTTCATCCTTCAATCTGTATAGTTTATTTTTCAATTCACCCACGCGAAGAACGGGTATAGCAGCTAGTTACAAAATATATGTATAAATTAAGAACGCCTGAAACCCCAGGCGCTACGCAAGGGGATCAAATGCCGTTCTCATAGCAACAGTTTCTCAGATTTCCCTCGTCCACTCTTTCAATCGATCTGTTGATTCACTGAGCGGCTTTATTTTTGCTTTTGATGTTCGTTGGTTTTAAAATCGGAGCGTACCTAGAAAATAATTTTGCAATCCCTTTAATTTTATAGAATATCGATTATAGCAGAAAAGATTTAATTACGTTTTGATTATTTGATCATATTTAACTAGTATTTAATTAAATTTGAAATAGAGTTAACGTCTCATGTTTCCTCAACAAGTGTCACACACAGGTTCCGGTTAGATTAATATAACTTCCTTGAAGAAAAATCTTTCGTATCTGATTTTTACTGAAAATAAACTATAATAGTAATATAATTTGTTTTTAAAACATAATTTTGTTCATCTAGTTCAGGGTGGCCGACCTGTCACGTTTGCCATAGTGTAAAACGGCTGAGTTGTAACAGTGGCACGCGAAGACTTATTGAAAAATTTAAGGAAATTGAAAGATTCTGATAAATAACAATCTTGTACAGTTTTATTAAAATGCGGTTGTCTCAGACAAAAAAAAAGAAAGAAACCATCTGAATTTAATTTAAAAATACCCACTAAATTGAATATTACGATAGAAAATTAGTATTTTTTCTTTCAGATGAAGCGGCGGAGGTTGGTATTTGCCATTTGCAGACCAACATAACAACAATACCAACATAATTACCAACATAAATTTGATGCTGTTGGCTTAGGACTTTTCCCGCGATTGCGAGAATCGAAACGATTTCGAGAAAACTTCTTGATCGTCGTAGTTCTTTCACTTCCTGTCGTAAAAGTTTCAACTCTTTGAGGAGTTTTGATTCACTACTATCATCAGAATTTGCACTGGAATATTTTGATACAGCACTTACCTATACAGGTGTTACCTCTAAAATACGATCAGCTGCCTCTGAAGCTTTTTTGAGCTGTAAGGGTTGAATACTGCAAGGATGGATTGCACATTAGTTGGTAACTGCTGTAAAAAAAATAATTCAAAAGAAGTGAATCAGTCACGTTGTGCGATTCTGATCGCCATTGCATCACTCGAAACAATTCCGATGGCTTTCTGTCTCCTAGCTGCTCTCCGGCTAAAAGTCGGCGAATTTCTGCTTTTGCTTTCACCGCATCGGGCAGTAACATCATCTTTTAATTTTGAATATGGATTTATGCTTCAGGTGATAGAATTACGTCTCGAACTGCCATTGCCGCATCGGGAGACAAATGAGCTACGCAATAATTATATTTAGTGCGTTCGTCGGTTATCGGCTTGGGAACTGCCAATTGAAGGTTGATCAAGCATCCCGAACCATAGCGCAGGATCTGATGAAATATATATATAGAAGCTGGAATTTTAACCGCTGAAATATCTTCCATAATTACGGAAGGCACAGGCAACGTTGGAAAAAATTGTTAATTAAATTTTTTTTTTAAATTTTATATTCAAAAAACGGGTCACCATTTTTTTGGTGTATTGTGTTGAGTGGCAAAGTAAAATTGCAGTGACTTTACAAAAAATAAACGTTATTTTCCAACATAGCAAATAATTAAGTTCGAGTTTATATATTCCTTCCTCAGAGTGGAATTTTGAAGATAGAAATGCCAAGGAGGACATTTCTTCTTACCAATGAAATTCAATAGTAGTTTTACAGCCAATTAAGGATCAAGAATCCGTTACCATGAGTAATGATGACTGATATTATGAAAGTACACTACAAGCTGACATACAGCCTCCCAGCACAAAAGTATCTCCACGCGATTAACTGTTCAAACTAAATTCTTGGGATTAAGTTTTTTGTTTATTCTTCACTATTATATGCCTGCTTAAGCCAAAAATACTGAATTTGCTCTCATCTGCAAATAGGAAATTATTCTAATGTTTCAGACTTGTTTATCATGGATTTAGCAAAGAAAGTCTAAGCTTTCTAATTTTATGTTTACATGAAAACTTTTTTAGCACACTTAGTTCTTCGACCAATTTCAGATGAAATTGGGGAACAATGGTGAATCTTTCAGCTAATTCTATAGAAATTTTTGCAGATTCACATAATTACTTTTGATAAATTTACTAATATAAATCAAAGCTTATTTAACTAACTGTTTTAAGCTTATTTTCTATTCTATTTTAATCTGTAAAAAGTATTTATCATACACTGATTCATTGAATGTGGAACATTTTGCGATGATTTTACCTTTCTTAATATGAACAATAAAATTTTTCAAAAACTCTTATCTCACATATAACTATAAACCATTTTTATAGAATAATAAAATAGAATGCTTTAAAGAAAACAAACCCAGGTTTAAATAAAAGTTTTTTTGCATCTCACTGTATTGCAGAAATAAAAAAAGTAACAGACGATAACTTTTATTAAAGAAATTCATCCAAAAAGTGTTTTGGTGTATTATTACTTTAGTGACACAAAAATTCTCCACAGCTAAATCAAAATCAATCAATCTTAGGCAAGGGAAAACCTAATTGGCAACTGTGCATATAATGAATCTGCACAAATGAAATTTAACACTAGAACCAGTAGCATAATGGAAAACATTTGGGCCCCATGCAAAGTCAGGTTTTGGGTCTCCAAATTGGTACAATCGGTAGGTACTGGCGGCAGTCAGGCTTTGGGACCTTTAGAACACTGGACATCCCTGCAATGCGGGGGTGTATGTTACGCCACTGACTAGAGCGTCCAGGATTTCGATTACCCATAAACGTACGCCAGTGTCATTTTGACACGGTAATATAAATAATTGTAATAACTAAACAAATGTACGGCTACTGTTCAATGGGTTTAGTTTTAAGATTTTTAATATTATTTCATATAATTAACATTTTATTTAAACCCTTCATATAATAAAAAACTGGCGTTGATATGTTTCGCAAAGCTTGTTGGACCACAGCTTTGTCGGAAAACATTTTGAGTGGCAAAAAAAAAAAAAATCAGCCAGGAACTTTACTATTAAGCAGGATCCATTCTGTGCCATTCCTAGCGATATTTACATCAGGATTGATTGGAATATTACCAATTATATTTACACTTTATTCAGATTCTTTGCAGTCACTTTCACTCAATCTTATGTTTTCATCAGGATCTAAACAAGAGCAAGACAGACCACCACCACCCGATTCATTGTCAGAAATCCCTTGAAATAAATTAGCAATTTCATTAGGGCTCAGATATTTTCTATGGGCCATCGTTTCAGGGTGTATACTCTGCACAAGTTTTGAAAATCAAATGAAATTTTTTTTTACGAGCAGATAGCCAAATGCTATGTAACGAAACACTTATGACAACAATTTAAAAAATAGATTCGTTTCCGATGTTAACCCAATAGCACTGCATTCAAAGTGAAATAATGTGCAATAGTACTTTGGGAAGTTTTTTTCCCTTAAAGTAAAGATGAATGACAGCTATTTATGATGATAAATTGTCTTGGTGTCAAAATGACACCAGCAAACATTCTTGGTATATTTAGTTGTAAAGTTTCTCCTAATTAACCTAGAACCACAAAACTTTTACTGTGTAATTTTAATGGAAAATTATTAAAAGTCATTAAAAATGTTCAAATTCCCTGCAAAAATGTGGAAAGAAGAACAAACTGAACAGGCTCCAGTGGCCAATTGACACCAACGAACATTCTAGTGTTAATTTCAGAATAAATTAAGAATCATACAATTTTTAAGTGAGCACTCAATGAATTTCAATATGAACTGATGTTAAAAAGAATGCTTTAAAGTCTACTTACACAGTATATACAGGCCAGAACTTTTTTTCATGCAGTTTTAATTTTAATACGAAATCTGCAAGAAAGGGAAATTTCATCATTTGGCTATGCAATCTAAGTAACAATTTAACAAGAATTGATACTATAAAGGGAATGCTTATAACGTTAACTTACGCAGTATTGGCTAGCTTCTATTTTTTTGAGAGGTCTGGATTCTTGATGTCGACGCTGGGATCATATTCTTAATGGCTGGAAAATTTTCAACACTGAATGAAGAGGCATTACGTATTGAAAGATTTTAATAATTCGTTCAGGACTGTGAAAATTTATCCAAATACACGAAATTTTTTCTGTGTTTGATACATTTTTAGCATTAGCATTTAAAAAATCCGGTATCAAACATCAACTTTTTCTTATTCAAATAGTTTTGCAAAGGGCCGTTATCTGACCAAAGGAATAATCTGCCATTTTTTTAAATAAATAATATTCCATTCGAAAAAATTTTCGTTTATGTACAACTATCGTTCTAAATCAGCAGACCGCAAAATGATGCCTTCGATTTTGGCGGAAAAAATTGTTTCATCTCTTCAGTAGACTCGTTCAATAAACATGCTGCGTGGGAATGTGCGCAGATGTTCGCGGAGGAAAGTTGCGCGAGATTATGTGCAGATGAACAGAGAGGAAACTAGCTGTCGAGGGTCTGGACGCTACCTGTTACAAGCTTTCTTTGTCCGATTTTCATTAGCAAGACGCTGAATTGATATATGAAAATGCTTAGGCTTGAGCCGAAGGAATCTTTTGCATCTGGCAGATTACTCGGGGATCTAAGTACTTAATTTGAAACTAATTTTTTTAAGAGAGGGAATAAATGTAAAATTCGATTTACTACCTTTGTCTTACAATATAATGAAACTACTCAGTTCGAATTATGAATTCTGCTTTTGGTGCTGCCCGTATTAATGTCGTGATTTTTAACCCTTCAAAATTGTCATTTCTCTTACGAAAAACTTAGCTGTATATTATTATGTTGTCCTTTTAAGTTAGTATGCTGTCTTGTAAATTTTGCCGGATGATAGCGTAAGCAGTTTATGAAGTGTATTGCTTTTAAAGTTTTGAAGAAATATGTCTGTAACATAGTTAGTCTGCTATCTTTATACTTTAAAAACAAATATATCTTAAGGTTTGTAAAGCTAAAAATAGTAATCTGTTGTATATTTTGAATATTTTATTTT
>BMAU01004080.1:0-11732 GCA_019973935.1 Trichonephila clavipes
CGGGTCGTAACACCTAATTTCTTTTTTATTTAAACCAAACAAAAAATGCTTAGTTTGTTTAATGTTAAAAGACTTTTCAAAATAGCTGCAAAAATCCTTATTTTTAGAATCTATCTCCACTGGAAGTCTTTGAGTTCTCTTCTTCCTATTTCCTCTTTTTATGTGTTTAACTTTAAGTGCGTTATCACTATTATAAAAATAATTCTTATCAGAATGTTGAATGCTAAGTAAGACATTTTTTCCAAAGTGAATGGTATTCAAACCCCATATGGATATATAGGGTTATTATAATAATGAATAAAGTGGTTTTCCCACCACAATCTATTTTTAACATGTGATACTTTTCTGAGAATAGAAATATCAATATTATTAAAGCCATGTAAGTGAAAGTGCCTAAGTTCAATTGTATTAATATTGTTATTATGCTTGTAATTTTTGGTATTTGATCTATGTAGATTAATACGAATATTGATATTGTTACATGTTTGGCCAATATATTTAAAATTACATATTTTACAATTTAACATATAAATGCAATTGAAGGTTTTTCATAAGAAAAATTTGGATGTATTATCATATTGCACTATATTTAACATTAGACATGTTTTACATCTACTATTATTGCACTTATTATAACGAAAAAATTTTTTTGTGTTGATATTGCCTAGTATCAATATAGTAATTGTTATTGTGAAAAAAATAATTTGATTATGTGAGTTAATCTAGTAGAATTTTAACCATGATTATGTTTATTCTGAGAGTTATTGGTATCATAATTATAATTGTATAAATTGTTATGCCTAATAAAATCTGTGTTCCAGAAAGTTCTAGTCCTATAGGAATATATATATAACAAATCTTCAATACCACACACATAGTAAATGTTTGTTTGTTAGTTTTTCCTTTTATTTTATTCATACAAATAACATAGCATTAGTAATTTTTAGATTTTTTTTATAATTTCTGACAAACATTACTGATTTTCTTTTAAAAAAAACCTTTCATTTTATTTTGAATACAGCAATATATAAATAAAATAAAATATGAAAGGGTTAGTAAAACATTTTTATACAAGTTTCCAAACAATTCCCAAGAGTGGCTCTTTTATTTTATTTTTTAATACTTTTTAGAAAAGTTCAATTTTGAAATTCAAGTATCAATACCATAAATTAAAACTTTTATCAAACCCCTACTCACATGTTTTTGTTAGCAGTACTTAAATATACATGAATAGATTTTTTCAAAACAAAAACTTTTTTTCTTTAGTTTCTGATTCTTTTCTGAGAGAAATCATTGAATGCGTTCACCATGATTCCAAAATTGTAAATATAAGTTTTATATCTTTTTCTCTTGTTTATTTAAATTATATATATTTATTAATAATAACATAAAGAATTTTGAAAGTTATAAATTCATTTCTACCAAAAACAGGCCTGAACAAAGAAAATAAATTTACCCAAACAAACTCTTCTACTTTAGTGTTTGTGAGAGTGCAAGTATGGGAAGTGGTTTATCTGATGAAGGATCCATATCTTTCACTCCACTGGAAAAAAAATCCACAGAATAAAAGACCACCATCACAACCCCTGTTTTATATACCCCTTTCTGAGGATATGATTTACATAAAAAAGAGATAATTTATGTTCCCTTCTGACTTCTGAAGGGATCAGAGGCCCAAGTAACACAAAATCTTTTTCTTTCGCTGTCATCTTTTGTTTCGGCAAAAGAAGTCTTGCTTTGTCGTTTTTTCTAAATGCAAATTCTTCCGTTCTCAATATTTTTTGTCGAGTGATTATCCACGGATAAACTTTGTAAAGATTTTTTCTCTCCTCTTGTATATCAGGTTTATCATCTATCGCACTGTGTTTTAAGAAAATATACAAAAAGAAAATTGTGTATCGGGGGAAGAAAGACTTCTCATAATGACACGGGATGATTTGTGAATGCTTCATGCTTGAGAAGTAATTTTCAGTAAATTTAATCCCTTCACTTGAATCAATCAAATTTCAATTCATTTACTAAAAATGAATATCTTAAAAAAATACATTTGAAAATAAGTAAACAAAATTCTTAATGTAATTTTATTTTTAATTTAAATTTTAAACAAAATTTTTTTGGCCAATTCCTATTTAGACCAACAAAGAAAAATTTTATTTTAGCTACATTTTGTTAAATACACTCATTTCCATAAATTAAGAATAGTGAAGTTCAGGTAAAGAAAGAGACAGAAGCAAAACAAATTTGACTTATTTGTAAAGTATATTTATTAAACAAAAGGTAAAGAGCAAAAAAGATGCTTTAAGTTTGACATAATTAATAAAAATTGCGATTTTTACTCCCTGGAGCAAATTTCAAAAAAGAACCTATTTACAATAAACAGTATAACATGGTTAGTAGGATAGTTAATACGGAGTATGTCTCCCGGACTATGCGATACAGACCTTACAACGCCTAAGCATACTGAGTATCAAATTATCAATCTGATCTTGGGGAATATTACACCACTCATCAAGAAATGGCCTCCGAAGTTCCGGTAGATATATGGAAGGAGGTTGATGGACGGCAATTCATCGGCCAATCATATCCCACACATGCTCTATTGGATTCAAGTCCGGTGAGTATGCTGGCCAATCCATACGGGTGATATCCTCCGATTGAAGGCATTCATCTACAATGTTTGTACGGTGAGGACGTACGTTGTCATCCATAAACAGAGATTCAGCACTCATGGCGCCCCGAAACAAACGCACATATTGTTCCAGAATGACATCCCGATAGATGTGGCCAGTCATTGTTACACTTTGAACATGCAGGCCAGATCTGTAACTAAGAATAGTTCCTCCCCAAACGAGCCATCCTGCACCACCGTAAAGGTGTCGTTCAATGGTGTTCTCTTGGTGGTAACGGGTACCTGGCGCTCTCCATATTAAAGTCCGGCGAGAGTCAGACTGAAACCTAAACCTGGACTCGTCGGAAAACATCACACAAGACCACTGTTGTGGTGTCCACAATGCATGCTCTCTACTCCAGGTTAATCGCAGGCGACAATGAGTTGTGGTAAGTGGAACACATCTGACAGGCCTATGAGCATATTGACCAATGTACCCTAAGCGTCTGTACACGGTCTGCCTTGAAACTGTCGTAACGGTAGCTGAAGAGAGCTGACGAGACAGGTCTGATGTTGTGCTTCGTCTGTTTCTTTTGGCAGTAACTGCCAAATATATACCGGTCCTCATTCGGCGTTGTAACTCGGGGGCGACCTGTGCTGTAACATCTACTCACATTACCATCATCTTGGAATCGTTGCCAAAGCCTGGAGATTACACTCTGGGCAATTCAAAGTTTCCAGCTGGGTACGTCCACATTCCAGTCGTCCAATAATTCTACCACATAAAACATCATCCAAATACTTCCTTTGTGCTATAACTATGCGGTTATTGCACTGAAAGGCCTTTAAAGGACTTGTAAACAATTTTACTTCTTTGCCACCATTCCTTATATGCCCCTCTCTTACACTCTCGTCATTATGACGTACTATCCGCGCCATCTGATGGTTTCCTGTAATTTGCATATTCTTCTTCAAGATGTGTGTGATAATTCTACAGGGGAAGTTTTTATTTTAGAGTTCAATTTCTGTGGGATTCTGAATTATCCTTAATTTATGGACATGAGTGTAGTTACAATTAATTTAAATATGCATAAACATAGGACAGAATCAGAAGATTAAGTGGGAATTGATTTTTATTAATTATCTTTAAAGTATCGTATTGTCATCCAAAACAATCGTATCAGTGAAATTTCAGTTCAACTGAATGCTTTAAAACGTGAGAAAAAAAACATTTTCAAGTTTTGACACAAGCCGCCAAAAGGGTCACTAATTCGCCAAAAACGATGCCAACGTGGCTGTATTTGTAATTCCTCAAATAATTAGTTTTAATCAATTAATTTTTATTAACTGTTATTAAATTATTGTATTGCCAAAATAATCATGTATCATCCAAAATAATCATGTATATAAGATTTCAACTCAATTGAGTGCTTAAAAATGTACTTTATTAACGACTGAAGATTCCACCAAGATAAATAAATAAATATAGAGAGAGTGTGAGCTATAATAGTAGCAATTGAATAAGAAAATATATTAAAATCAGTCAGAGAAGTTAACATTTCAGAATTATATAGTGACCGTGATTGGCACCTTTGTCGAGTCGTACTGGCGCCAATTAGGGACCGTTACTTCGGATAAAGGATTTATGTAGCTTATTGTACAAGGTTTATTCAAAAAGTATTCAACCTTAAATTTTCCTGTACACAGAGATTCTATAACGACGCCACTGTGCACAGTGGGAGGTAACAGCTTGATGCACATGCTTGAATGTTTTTCTCTTCGTTCGTTTTCTCTTTGTGCGCCAGTCGTTTCGGTGCTTGTATGCGTGTTCGTTGGATTTTGATTTCTCCAAAGAAGACTGAATGACTTAAGAAGACTATGGTGATTTTTTGAGTGAAACAATTCGTAAGATTCAGCAAGTATTTGGATACAATACTATGGGGGTCACACAAATTAAGGTGGGTTTTAACAGAATCAAAAGAGGCACACTCGCTGGAACACCAGCGCTTTGGGAGTTCACAAACCGCTCGAATTGCAGCTGTTGTTGAAAAGGTGGAAAATCTGATATTGAAAGATCGGGAGCTGTCTTTCTAGACATTCAGAAGGCTTTTGACAGAGTCTGGGTGAGTGGTCTCATTTACAAACTTATCATTAACAACTTCCCTCCTGCACTAATTCATTTAATTAACTCCTATCTTGTCAATAGGTCTTTTCAAGTTATTGTTAATAACTGTCTATCTAACACTTTTTATATCAAAAATGGTGTCACACAAGGAAGTTTGCTTGGACCCCTTCTTTTCAATATTTACATTAATGATATTCCCACACGTCCTCTAACTATGACTAATATTTATGCGGAACACTTCCATTTCGGCTACCTACAAAAATCATAACACAATAACTAAAGCACTTAATGCACATCTACTTTTACTCGAGGAATTCTTTAACACATGGAAAATTAAATTAATGTCGACAAAAAGTAGCAGTTCTCTTCACGAGGAGAAGAAAACCATGCACACCACCTACCCTGTACTCCACGCCACTACACTGGTCTCAGAGCACTAAATACCTAGGTCTTGTCTTAGAGAAAAATCTCACATGGAAACAACACATCATACACGCGCGTGATAAATTCCGGAACGCATTGCGATCAATTTACCCCTTAATTTGCCGGAATTCTCAATTAAATATCTATAACAAGGTACTTCTCTACACTGCCGTCCTGCGGCCCATTCTCGCGTATGGATTGTCCTTGTGGGGCTATGCAGCTAATACTAATCTAAAATTATTGGATAATGCTCAAAACGCTTTAATTAGAGAAGCATCACTAAAGCTTACAGGTTTACCATAAACAGAAATATTTATAAAGTTCTTAAAATTCCTACCTTTAAATCTCATATTCAAAAACTAGGTCAAAAATTCTTTGGAAATCTTCCAAATATTAACAATGAAAATATTCAAAATCTCGAAAACTACGATCCCAACATTTGTAAAAAGAGGCCCAGAAGAATTCTACTGGACTCGTATAATCCACCATAACAATAATTCCCGGTCATTCCCGTGTGGCGAATGACCACCTTTTTTGCTAAATTTTTTCTTTTCTCATTTTTGTTCATCTTGCTTATTTAATTTTATTTAAATTCAATTCACTGCTACCCACACAGGCATTCCACTATTTTTCCCAACTATAAAACTTAATTTCACTACTTGACACCAGGACAGCGAATAGAGTTCTTGCTCACAGATCCCTGATGACCAATAGCAGACGAGCTCCTCGTCTGCTAGCACGAATTTGGACTTTGAATTT
This sequence comes from Trichonephila clavipes, assembly GCA_019973935.1. Classification (NCBI taxonomy): domain Eukaryota; kingdom Metazoa; phylum Arthropoda; class Arachnida; order Araneae; family Nephilidae; genus Trichonephila; species Trichonephila clavipes. The sequence goes on from BMAU01004080.1 coordinate 5,916, forward strand.
TTTTTGAGACCGCTCAAACCACCAGTTTTCTCTCTCCCACTTTCTCCTTCCGTGTCCACCAATCAGGATGCACGATCTCCAACACAGGCAAACAACGTTAAGCGCCCAATACATTAAGTATGGGACGGAGTAACGCTTAGCGTTCCAGTGCCCAATGATGTCCAGCGACATATTGAAAGATCGTCATTTAACCGTACGAGTGACTGCTGAACAAATTGAGATCAGTATAGGTTCTGTGCATGCAATTTTGTGTGATCATGCGCAGAGTGATTTAGAAATTGATTCCCAAGCTTCTGTTGGTGGAACAGAAAAACTCCATCTTGTAGTTGTACAGAACTTGCTGGACGCTATAAACGCTGAACCTGGCTTCTTGCTGTTTCCGAAAATGAAAATGTCATTGAAAAGATCGCGTTTTCAGAGTAGATATGAGATAATGCAGAACGAGACGGTAAACGCCATTCCAAAAAAAGCTTTCCAGAAGTGTTTTCGGTAGTGGAAGAAATGCGAAGCTGATTGTGTGAAGGCGCAAGAGGCTTACTTTGAATTGGATTATGATCATAATCCCGCAAAGTAATTAAGATATTTTTTCTGGCCAAAGCTAGGACACTTTTTGAATAGATTTTACATCAATATTGTTTACACATGGTTTGGGTGTAGAAAATTGAGGAATCAGATCGATCTTTTTATCATTTGATCTTTTCAAAATAATGGAAATATTTTTATATTTCTGTATATTGTCGTTAATCCTTCAAGGTCAGATGGAGTCAGACAAGATCAGTTAAATCGTAGACTCAAAAATTTCTGCACAAGAAGGGGATCAGGGTAGTCAGGGTAGATATCTTTGCTTGAGAGATCCATGCAATACATTTATGTGTTCAGAGAAAGCCTGCTAATATATATTAGCAACTTGCACAGGCAGAGAAGATATTTTTTGTTCGCAGAGAATGATAGGCACTTGATGTGACCCCTAGCAAGACGAGAGAGTGTATGCAAGCATCTGTCACACTTGAGGGCTAAAATCGGACTAGATCTATTACCCGCAAACCAAGGATGAGTGGAAAGTACCCTCAACTCCACTAAATATTCAGATTTTACGAACGAGTATAATTCCAGATAGATAAGGTTGGATGTGGAGGGAGTTGGAAGGTTACAGCCCTCCTTTGCTAGTTTGTCCGCCATTTCGTTGCCATAAAGTTCGACGTAAAATGGGATCCACTGAAAATGGATATTATGGGGCAGTGATATATGTTTCATTTTGTGTAAGAAGGAGACAATGGTTTTGTCACCAGCAATAAACCATTTGAAAAATTGTTGAAATGAGCTACGGCTGTCGGAGAGAATCCAAAGATCACAGTAATACACTACTTGTTATATAAAAGGGCCTCAAGTCCCGCGTCAATGGTTATTAGTTCACTTCTGAAAACTGATCAGAAATCTGGATTGCGTTTTTTCAGAGGCTATTTTCCTGGGTCGTTTCGATATAGATATCGCTGCCGGTCTGCTTAGATATTCTACTACCATCACTATAAATCTTGATTGCATCATTGGGATGTTATTAATGATCTCCAATGCTAAATGTCTAAAATAACTAAAGAAAAAAATTTTTCTTCAAGACTAATAAACTTAAGTGGAAGTAGAAATAGACCCTGGAGAATCCCTCCGAAGGATTCAAGCTATATTTTAAAGAAGATGGCTCTACTTCTCCGGTAAGAAAGTTCTTGGACTCAACTTGGCAGAAGGGGGTATTTTCTTTAGTATTTCTCTGTAGATTTTAAACCATAAACGGTTTTTTCCTAATCACTTTTTCCGTGTATACAGATACTATTCATTAAATGGTTAATCAAACAATAATTTATTGTTTTAGAAATTTTAAGAAATTGACTAAAACTATTGAATTTTTAAAAAACTGTGAGAATTTTTCTTATGATTAATACACTTAATTCCACTCTAATAAAATAAATAAAAATAAATGTAAATAAAGACATGAGGTGTACGTGGAGATGCTAAGGAATCTACACTTACCTTCAAATAGGGGGTCCTAAAAACAGTGCCCAAACTGCGAGAATCCTCTTTGGGAGTACATGAAAAATACCCGGAGTGTGCCAGTACTTGCACCATCCATAGCTTGCAAGAAAATGTGTAAAACAAAGTATGACGTCACTTCCAATGCAAAGAAAAAACAACGCATTGGACACCTTAATAACAGTATTTGAAGAAATTTAAAAAGACAAAATATCATCCGTGCATATCGAGACAGGCTTGAACGCTCAGTGGAATGGATGAGTGCGCACGTCGTAACAGCGAGGTGTCCACCGTAATACAAGCAGCGTGCAGGCAATCAACTGACTCCATTTGTGTAGTCACGGCGTTCCAGTACACTAATTCCTCATGGGGGGGTTAAATGGTGTGAGATATGGGTATCGTGGCAGCCATAGAACCGAACCCCCAAATCCAATCCAATGACCAAGATATGCCATATCCAGCCAATAACATAGATGGGAACAGAAATGCGCTCTGAATCCTATTATGAACCCCATCTTCCATCATCATTTACCATATTTTTCTTATAAACTACGGATCATACAGTTACAGTTCTCTGGGCATTTCTTATGTACTCCCAACAAGAAATCTGGCTGTGCCGAGTTTGGCCGCTGTTTAAGGAACACCCTGTACACATTTTCAATGAATTTCTCTTTAAAAAAAGTGTTTCGCTTTTAGTTTACTAAATTTTATTTTGTAATTGGATATTAAAATGATATATCGAAATGTCTTAAATGATTGAATCAAATTTGTTACAAATTGGGAGTTTGAAACGACGTATTATTTTTTTCTTCACGAAAACACATATGATGTTTTGCTCGGCGATTATTTATCTTATTACTTAATACGTAGTGGCAAATAATATTTATATCTTAAATCATGTTTACTCAGTCATTTTTCCTAAAGATTTTAAGTTATTTTGGTGAAATTTTTAATCATTGCATTTATTATTTTTATGATGGTATAATTTTGAATAAGTTCACATTTAAGAAATTTATTTCTGTTATTTGTTTTTGATTTACATTATTGAAACAATATACCTATTTCTTCGAGACAACTTAATCTTAACATGATTTCTGTATTTTTATCATGACATCACGAAAACGTGTGTCGGTTACATAAAAATAATTTCAATGCAAATCCCTTCTGATTTCTTCTTTTTCAAACGACTCTTGCTTGTATCTTCCAGAGAATTGCAATTGCCCTGCCCATGCACATTTTAATGTTTTCTTGTGAAAATAAAGGGGAAATTATTCGCACGCGCGCAGATAGACGCGCAAAAATGTTTATATATTATTTTTATTCATATTGTCAAAATATACAACTATTCGTGGGTTTTTTTAATCAGGAATTATTATTGATAGACACTTGAATAATTAAGTTAGCATTATTTTTTGAACACATCATTTTTTCATTCTAGTACCGGTTCATTCCAATTTCAGAGGATCATAAATTTGTATTGAATAAAGTTATTTACATGGAATTTTCATTGTGGCTTCCTCTAGCACAGTACATTTTTCGTAAGCGTTTTGGCTAAGATAAAAGAGTTTCTTCGATCATTTTTGGGGCGTTTTTCCAACTTCCTCTTAAATTGCTTTTTGAAGCACTAGTAATGCTTTTACTTTACGCCTATTTAATTGTTTTTTAAATATCCCCATAACAAATAATCGCAAGGAACACAAACAGGGGATAGTGATAGTCATTTATCAGGAGGCAAAATATTTATTTTTTAATCTTTCGACCATTTTGTAATTGATTTTACAGTATGACTTAGTGAAGAATTTTGGTGGAAAACAGTTGCCTTGAAGATAAAGATGTTTACTTCGTTTGATCAAGTGTTTCAGCTGGAAATATATTGAATCTTCATTTTGCCAGTTGTTAATGACAGATGAAACAGTGCTTCCTCAGAAGATATCCATGATTTGTATCTACATTTGCGTAACATTAAATACATAGACCAAGAACGTTTTCTTCGTTTTTCTACGTTCTTAACAGACATTTGACAACAGACTGAAAAATTTACTTTTTTATAGCCAATTTTCTTTATCTCACGATAAATTGTCGATTGCTATATCTATGGCTTCTTTGCCATAGATTTTTGAGGCAAAGAATTTTCTACAGCTATAATTCTTTTAAACATATTTTTTTTCTCTTTCATTAAGGACTTTCTTTCCTTCACATTTTTTCTCTGGAGCTTTTGATTGCGAGTCAAATTTCATTTCTTTTTAAAGTTTAGATGGTAATACAATAGAAAAATGTCTTTTTTGATTTTTAAATGTCTTATTATTTACAGGACTTGAACAACCATCCTTCAAAAGCTGTAAAATTTCCTTCCGGATCCAATTTCAGTACCGTAATTTATTCCCACTAATAAAAATGGCTGAATTGGAAATTTAAATGTGTTTTTCATTTTTCAAATAAAACCAGTAGTAAAACGGTTGAAACTCATCATAAATGCTTTTAAAATTGATCCCACTTATTTTGAATCAAGAGGTATTGTTTTTTCCTTCAATACATCCTTTCTCGGGATACAAATGCTATTCTCTTACATTTTAGATTACTTTGCTGATTCACCAAATAAAAGAAATTTTGAAATATTCTTCAGTGATTATATCATGGGGAAAAATCAATGGTTGCAATAAATAATGTTTTAAAATATTCAACCAAATTAACCCTCCAACTAGACAGCACGGATTTTTCCTGCTGTCCTAAAGGGTACATGGACTCTCGTGGAGTTTGCAAAGGTGAGAAACTTGATTTTCTGCAACTGAAGTTAAGAAAATGTATTAGATATTTGTGTGTTTCATAACATAGCCTAATCTGTATCTTAATAGTTATTCTTCAACCTGCTATGTTCGAATTTCTGCATTGAATTTGCGTAGTAAAAGAAGTATTCCTTAGGATATTCATATTTATATAGTTTTTTTAGTAGCAATAAATTTCATTGTATAATATTGCGACTTCGGTATATATATAAATAACTCTTTAAAATTTAAATTACTATTTTTATGTTCTATATTGATTCTTTATTAAGATAGTCCTTCACTTTGAGGATCATCACACACAGTGACAGAACTCATAATTTTAAAATTCAGACAAGTGACGAAGTCCCCTTAGCTCTGGCACCCTTATCTCGAAACTTCCTTACTCCGCCAGCGTGAGGACTTTGAGCCTCGATGAATTAAGTGTACATCCGTCTCCTCTACACAACGGGTATTTAATGGCAACAGGACTCAAACTCATGACTTAGCAGAATTAATGCCGGTTATGGGTTCACGACTATGACCCCTCGGCTACAGCGACTACTTTATGCGCTCAAATGAGATTTCTGAAATCATTTCTGAAGTGAAACTTCTTAGCGCTTGAGAGTGAATGAGAAATTTGCCCAGTTTTGCGTAACAGTGAAAACGCTAAGGGAAGTAGTCTCCCTCCCTCTCCCCCGAATCGTCATCATGATGACAGGATAGCGAGTTGGGAGGAAAAGAGGGAGTGGTGACACCACATGACTTGCGTCATATCCGTGTAAAAGTTAGATGATTGCTCACCTCCAATTGATCAACTTGCTCACCTTCTTATTGGGGGTCATTTCCACAGACCCGGGAACATCTATCAACGGTTGTATGAGATGCAATGGCATTACGGTGTAGACAAAATAGCCCTCTCGCAGCAAAAGCGTGGTCTTTTGAAATATTTTCTTAGATTGTTTGCTACATGGCGATGTTTTCGGCAGCTAATTTGCTTTTTGACTTTTATTTGCGTTGAATTATTATATAAATT
>BMAU01004082.1:0-39863 GCA_019973935.1 Trichonephila clavipes
CTTAGCATTATCAAAAATAGAAAAAGCATATCCCACTTATTTACAAACATTGGATTTAGATAATTTAATATTTGAATATTTCGTTGGATAAAATCCTTGATAAGTTGCTCAAAGTCAATAGTGAAAACAGCTAAGTCACCGTAAAGTCGTATACGGGTTTCATAATGCATTGTTATACATTCACATGTCAAGTTGATTACCATATTGCACAGGCACACCGTAGCATTCGAACACATCTGTGATGGAGTTTCCCAAATAGTCACACAAAGTTCAATCAATGAAGTTGTCAACATCAATTCAACTGAAGCGTCCGTATTCACTACACCACTTGGTGTAATTTTCGAGGCTTCACTCAATAACAAATTGCGAAAGCATACGGTCAAATGCTAACCACATGGCACTTTCTGTAATGTTCTTGTGGATTCGTTGTAATTCTAACCAGTTATTTTTGCTCAGAACACACGTTCCTGGAACACATTTCTTTGAATAGTCTTTTTTTTTTTTTTTAAAATAGCGCTGAAGAAGATGATATTCGGAATATTTTCAATAAAAACGGTAGATCAAAGAGTCTTTTATAAGGATAGTTTCTTCAACAGAAGAAGATGTGTTGATTTGCTCGATTTGATTAACAAATGACTGCCACAGCATAGGCGATAAATATACACCTCTTTTAGTTGGAAACAGTCTCCAATATTCCCATCTCTTTTATAGTGACGTAGATGAACTTGCACGGAGGTAGCAAAATATGTCACTGCAGCACAAACGTCCTGTCCTAAGTGGAAATGATGTGGAGGAACAGCATCGTCAGGGAAAGATGAATCTGATTTGATATCTTCACTAAAACATACTCTCTTGTTTGAACCATTATTGGAATTAAACATTCGCTTCATGTTTCTAATTCTACACGAGTATAATTCTGCTTACAACAATAATAAAATTAGAACTAACTGGGAGAGAGAAGGAACTAGAAATGCCTTTAAACCAAATATATTCCAAGTCCATGATTAGAACTTTACTCCCCTGTTGAATTGTGATTGGTTTTGTAAAGGATATTATCACAAACAAAAGCTTAAGGTATCCGTACACCTTCGAAGAAATTTTTTAAAAACTGTAATATTTGCTATTAAAATATTTTTTACTGATGAAATATAACTTAAAACTATGAAAAATACATTTAATATGTTACTTGTAGTACATAAAAAATTTATGGAGTAAAGCATAGTGTAAATAGTAATTAAATTGATTATTAGAATAACGCACATAACTCAAATGTAAACAAAAATATCCCTTTTCTGTAAATTTGATGATCATTATAACATTTTTAGGCTGGTACTATTTTCCCTGATGATAATCAATTTATTACAATTTTTATCAAGTTTCGAGTAAAAGTACATTGAAAAATCCTTAAAAAATTATTACGAGCATGATATATACCTTAGTTACTAAAACATATCAACTATATAATTATGAAAGTAGTAGGAGTCCTTTAAATCTATAAAACAAATATATTTATAAAAATTTGAACTAATTTGGTTCACAACTTTTCTGATATTTACGTTGTCAGATGTCAATACGTTAAACAAATTCATTTTTGAGATAAATCAGAAATAAACTTTGAACTGCAAATTTTAATATTAAACACAATTTGATATACTTAAAATGCTCCTGTTTTTATAAATAACACCTTCTTTACTCTCTAAAACATTGATTTTTTTTCCTTGTAGCTCTTAAAATTTTTTTTCTACGCTGCTTTACATTTGGTGTTGAATGTCGTTCTGCGTCGTTAATTCTATTGATGTCAAGATGTTTGTATGCTTTTTAAAGTAAAATAACCAGGAGTTATATTAAGTTTTTAAAAATTTCAACACAACCCTTGTATCCATCATTAAATTGGATCACAGCATCCGATGCACCAGATTTTAAAAAATTTGAGGCACACGAAAACTTCCTTGGGTACTCTCTGCCATATAACGCCATTTAAACACTCGTTTGAATTTTGTGTTTTGCCATGCAGGCATTTAGTAAGCAGTTCTTTGGTACACAACTCTAAATATGTAGGCTTAATCGTGTTTAGTACTTCATTTGATAAGCCTTTATATTTTCGTTTGGCTTTTTCCACAAGACAGTGCTCGCTGGTAGTAGCACCAACTATCTTTTCCGATGGGACACTGCCCATGCATCGGTTTCTCGACACTTGATGAGCAATGAAACAAAGCCGCAATAACATTTTGCTGAAGACCAAATAGGTTTCCAACATTGCTACGAACAGCAATCCCATAATAGTTTTGCAATCGGTCAATAAAAGAGTCGGTGAGTTTACCTTTACCAGACAGATTTTTTATTTTTAGACTTTAGTTTGCGCAATCTCGCACTTACTCTCTTGAACATGACCGATGCATTCATATTTTGTGACGCTATCCTTCCCATAAGTATCTTTGACACTGATAAAGCCCTTAGAGTCCCCGTCACCATAATAATGTGCATATTTAACGTCTCGTTTGACAATAGAACGTTGGAAGATTCTCGTAGCACCAACAGCTTCCATTTTTAACGCAGAACCTTGAAAATTGCTATGGCACACATGATCTGCTGCAAAAGTTTCCGACTCAATACTTCTAGGCATTTTAGAAATCTTTCTGCATGTGGGACAATATGACGACATTTATATATATATATATATATATATATATATATATATATATTTCAATGTCTACTACTTTACCAGTGTCAACTGACAAAGCTGCGACACACTCATATTCATGGAAGAGTAACCTCTACGCTGCCACGTTCCATCAATTGAAATGCCACATTCAACAATTTTTATTTTTAGTAGGATGTAGCACTAAAACAGTTCAGAAGCTGCTTTTTGCATTGATAGTTCACTATATATAACTTCTGAAATCACGGACATGAGTTTATTCTCATGATTAGTGTACGCAGTTTTACTGAGCCTGGGTAAATTTAACGTACCACATAATTTAAACCCAGCAGAAAAACCTTTCCCAATTTGTCTCATAACATACACAAATCTTGTATTTACTTCAGGACAGTTTAAAGTTTTCTTTGAACTAGAAAACCCTGAGTAAAAGTCACAATGTTTACACCTGATAACACAATTTGAGCACAAACCATATGTGGAATCCTCAGAAAGCAGGATACCTTCTTCGAAACATCTTGGGCAGCAAAGTTGTAAAAACAAGTTTAAAAGGACTTCCATATCATTTATTCTGTTACCAGTAAGTGGTTTACGTTGATATATTCTGCTATTTCTTCATCAAAGGCAGGATGTATTTTAATTTTTGAAGAACTGGCGTTGGTAGATGTTGCGCTGCTATTTTTGAATGTTTAATGGTAGATCCATTACCTCGAAATTGGCGTTTTCTCTTTGCACTAACTCTACGTTTAGCATTACCCATTTTAAGTAACAAAAATCAAAATTTTCTTTTATAAAAAGGATTAAACAAAGCTTATAAAGAGCTACGCAATCATAAGCAAATGTAAAACAAACAGTAAAGCACTATTTTCTTGCCAGATTCTAGATAAAAATATAAATAAAAGCCTGTTGCCACAATTATATTCTTGATAATTCTGAAAACTCAAATTCATATTTTAAAAGTTTAAATTTGTTACTATTGCATATTTAAACGATACTTTGAAAAATAAAAATGTCAACAAACATTTTTTCTACTTTACAATGCAGACTTGTACTTCCGGGTTCAAAAAAAGGTGCTATCGAATGAAACTCAAATCCCCATAACTTAAGTTCTAAATAAGATAGAAACAAAATTTAAACACCATTTTAAAAAAAAAACGTTCATATTTTCAAATAACATTTAAATTAAAAAATCGAAAAATTTGACGAAAATGACGTTTTGAAGGTGTACGGATATCTTAAAGAAGCTGATTGGTGGAATATAATAATGTATTCTCACGCGTGCGGAATGTTACTTTAGCTGTAGTTTGGTCATGCTATCTATATTCATGTAACAACATGTTCAAAAGATATTTACGCATTCCTTTCCCTCTAAGATAAGATATATCACTTCTGGATAAATCTATCATGACCTTTACAGGCATAAGCATGTATTATGTGTATATACATTTTTGAAATTATTACATGACGTACAAAATGATGAAAATAATAGCTTTAAGTATTATGGAATGATATTAAGTTTTTATTTATAGGAATTTTACAACTCAACTTGATACTAAATATTTTCATTTGAAGTTTGGTAATATATGAGTAAACTAAATGTATGGTTACAGGTTTTCGTGAGTGAATGGTTAAGACCGCGCTTTCTAACATTCACGAACGAAGACTTTCGGGGTTCAAAACTCAACTAAATCATTAACAGATGGCACAACTAGTAAATATACTTTTTAAAAATTAGTTTGAAAAAATGAAAAACATTTATTGAAACGAAAATAGCTCTGACTAACATTAAGTTCCATTTTTCCAAAAAAGTCTGTTCCCCTTCACCAAGACTAAAATTTGCATCCGATCCTACAATCAAGTCGAACAGAATATAAATTTTAACTAAGTAATTCATTTACTTAAGTAAAAATACGAAACGCCTATCGTTAAAAATATACCCGTGTTCTTAAAGTCTCTCAGATTATATTGATAGAGAAGACTCCTTGCCAATACGAGAAAGGATTGGAATGATTCATCTTCTAAAAAATATTTATTTTTGCAATTATTGTTTGCCCTCAAGTAAATTAGAAAATGTTATTGTACTCTTATTTTTTGCTTTTAAAATGTATTAATTGAAAAATCAATAGTAAATCAATTATTATATTCAATAAATCCACAGCATTTCACAACGCATGCGCAAAACGTTTTTAGATAAGGACGCCTTTTATCATCCTTTCTGTTCTTCCCTCCCAGGGGTCCTCCGCTCCGCCGTGGTAGGGGTGAAATTTTCCACCCCCTTTCTCGCTGCTCCTCATAGCTCCTCAGCTCCTCTTGCCCAGAACCGGTATATTTTAACTACTCACCTTCATCCATAAGAGTTATTTTTTATTGAATTTTTTTAATAAAAACTAACTATCTATCTATCTATCTATCTATAATTCATGTTATAGTTATAACTCCATTCTTATTTGTATAGCATAACTTAGCTTACGTTTTAATGTAATATACATCAAATTATCATTTTAAATATAGAAAGTTCTAATGTGTAAAAGGCTCATAATTAAACAGATTTTTTTTACTTTTTTTTTTATCAAATCAACAGCACGTCTTGGGAGTTACAAAATATGAGTAAATATGAGTTTAAATTATATACTGAAGAATTTAAAGATGACTGGTTCTGAGAGGAATCTTAAAAGTATCTTCATTAGAGTAAAATCTCTGCAAATGTTGTTCATAATTATATAGTTTTTAAATGACTATCTATAAAATTTAGCATAACATAATTAGTGTTATGCTACCCCGTATGACTGTTTTGAATACGACGACAAAGACTACAACGGGAATCAAATGGTCGTTGGCAGAAAGTGCAAAATGTATGACATTTGTAAATTATTTTTTATCCATAAAATATAAAAAAGAAAAAAATCAGAACTATGTGCAAAATTTTAAATAAATAATGAATTTAAATATTAAAAATGAAGATTTTGCTTAGAAGTAGAAATGAAATTAATGCAAATTATAAAAATAAAGCATTCATAATTTACAAACAAAGTAAAAGATTTAAAACATACGATTTTCGAACGTACACGCGAAGGCATGTCTTGCTAAGTGAGAATCAACATAGCACTGTTCAGCTTTTGTGGAATAAAACAAATATGAATTGAAATAAGTCTTATAAAAAAAACATATCTATCTTTCAAAAAGTAGCCCAGGCGAGCAATATTCGTCTGATTTGATCTCATTAGGAAGACTCACCCTAAATCCCAGAGAGTGCTAAAGAGCCTCCACTCGAATTGATTTTATTTGACACATAGCAATAAAAACATCTCACATTTCACCCTTTTTAAATATTTTCCTTCTTTCCTAAAGACTCTGGACCAGCACGTGTGTTCTGGTCCCCGCTGGGACAGATAGATACCTAAAAGATATTCACACCATGATGAATGAAACAGTACGAACAAATCAATGAGCGGTATAACGGGATTGTAAATCACAAACAAATGATAAAAGCGTTATTTTTGCTCACAGGGACTTTTATCATATAACAATGACATTGAGCAACAAATTTCTAAGATGCAATTATTTATTATAAAGAATTCATAATAATCGAAAATGGTTCAAATGTTCTGGTGTATTTTCGCAACGTTTTAAGACAGAAAATTAATAAGTATACAAGATTTTCAAAACAAATTAGTTGTTGAGGAAAACTAGCACAGTTTTACGCCACTAGATGGCTGCACAATTCATACAGAGCATAATCAGTACAGCCATCGATCGATATATAAGCACCAAGTTTATCGATATATAGGGCTTTTGGTGACAGACCTCATAATCTTGAACCATGGTAAAGTGATGAGGACGACAACTGTGCTGACCCTCCTCTTCTAACAACCACACCAGCAGGAGGATGTTTGAGCTCGACTAATTTAATGTGCATCACTCCCCAACACGGCAGGTGCGGGTCTTCAGCAGCACTAGGCTCGAACTCAAGATACAACAGCAATGAGTGTGTTACCTTGACCACTAAGCTACCATGTCACATTTATAAAAACTACTGTTCAAAAAATATCACACGTTGGAACAATATATACATATAGGGAGCTAATTTGTTATCAGTACCCAACGTGCAAAATGTCTTTTGGATGTGGTTTTGAAATCACTACAAATAAGATTTTGGAATCAAGAAGGCGGTCTCGCACTAAGAACTCAACATGTAAGTAATTAAAAGATTCAGCTCTCCGCCATGAACTCAGAAATCCGCACGACCCAGGAAATTACTCCAACGATTGTCTCGACCAATCAGCTGCTTCCTACATGTTAGCAGGATACAGCCCACAGTCGTTCCACATATATTTTTCGGATATGGGATGGAGGCTCGCTTCGCGAGCCATATGCCCAGAAAATGTCACCGTAGTAATTAAAAGAATAGCTTATTCCTGACAAAAGAGGAATTACATTAATTTAAAAAAAAAAAAAAGCAAAAATGTAAGTACTAAAGGGTGTTTTTTTTTAGGTACATAACTTTAAATTGCAATAAAACAACGATGTATTATTCGATTGACATGAATTATTTTTTATCCGAAAGATAATCTTGTGGCATTACATTTTAAATATGATTTCTGGCATAGGACTGCCACGGCTGGCTCGGATGTAGTCCAATCTGGACGTCAATTTTCGATGACTTTTTCCAACATTTGTGGCCGTATATCGGCAATAACACGGCGAATGTTGTCTTCCAAATGGTCAGCGTTTGTGGCTTATCCCACATAGACCAATGACTTTACATAGCCCTACAGAAAATAGTCTAGCGGTGTTAAATCCCAAGATCTTGGAGGCCAATTCACAGGTCCAAAACGTGAAATTAGGCGGTCACCAAACGTGTCTTTCAATAAATCGATTGTGGAACGAGCTGTGTGACATGTTGCGCCGTCTTGTTGGAACCACAGCTCGTGGACATCATGATTGTTCAATTCAGGAATGAAAAGTTAGGTAATCATGGCTCTATACCGATCACCATTGACTGTAACGTTGTGGCCTTCATCGTTTTTGAAGAAGTACGGACCAATGATTCCACTAGCCCATAAAGCGCACCAAACAGTCAGTTTTTCTGGATGCAACGGTGTTTCGCCATACACTTGTGGATTAGCTTCACTCCAAATGCGGCAGTTTTGTTTGTTGACGTAGCCATTCAACCAGAAGTGCGCTTCATCGCTAAACAAAATTCGCTTATATGAAAATCGGGAACAACGGCCATCTCGTTTTGGGCCCATTCGACGAATCTACGCCTTGCTTGATGATCGTTTTGATGAATTGCCAAAACCAAACTGAGAATAAATCACTTGACAGCTGTTAAATCGGTCGCCATCTTGGAAAGTAATGCCAACTTAATCTTCTATACCTGGAAAAAAACACTCTTTATTATTGTAGAAAACCAGTTATAGAAAAAATGTGAGTACCAGGATTAAAAAGAAATAGAACACAAGGTATTTAGAAATGCTGGGAAAAGCAGAAGAAAAATGAAAAATAATAATTGTTAAAAACTAACAAAATTTCAAACCAAAAAAGAAATCACTATCACGATGTAAAAAAATAACGGTGAAATGTTATAAATCCGCGCGATTCTCTCTTTAAATGTTTTTTTTATATATTCGTGGGATTTGAATGTATTGAAAATAATTTGAAGAACATTTAAAAATACATCAATTAAAAATAAAGTTGAAGTAAAATTACAATTTGCAGCTGGTGAAAAAGAATTATTTCCGATAGATTTACTATCGTGGCCATGCAAATTTACATTGTAAACATCTGCAATAAAATATACAGCTGTCAAATTATTTAACCTGTCTCGAAACTATTTTCAATAATGGCCAAAATAAGCAAAATCTCAATCAAGAATAAGAATTTTTTTTAAAAAATAAAAAAGATTATAAGAAAATAAAGTGCAAATTTAATAATCCTTTTAGTCCATAAAAATTGAAAGTGGAGCCCTAATATTCTTCTTCTTTTATTAACAGATTTAGTAAACACTAATAATATTTGAAATATCCATTTATGAATAACTTACAGAAGACTAAGACTACAATCTAGACAGCAGGAAGCATGGAAATGCTTGTTTGTGGAAAAAATCTACTTAAAAATGTCTGAAATTAATAAGGATACTGCCATAAATATAAATTAGTAAAAAATTCATTTTAATATACAATAATAATAATATCAAATAATATACATAATAAATGATAATAAAATTACGAGGAGGATAAAATTAAAAAATATATAGTAGAAAAAATAATGGATGACAACCACATAACAAAATTTAAAGGTATTGGTAACCATATTGTAATGCTATCGCCCAACTTGACAATTGTCAACAACACTTGGTACATAGTGTACCGATATCAAATTGCTACATTAATTTCAATACTAAAAACGACAAGTTCTCTCTTTCCCCCTCCAACCTGAAATCAAGAATCTTATATGTATCTCATTCATTTTCATTCAAATAAACAAAACACTATAGTCACATTACAAAATGTTGTGAATTAAAACTTACTTTTAGTGGGTTTTCTGCAGTGACGTAACATACAGTCCCATATTGCGGTGGAAGGCCCTGTGGGCCCAAAGCTTGACAGCCGCCAAGCACCTACCCTTTGTAAAATGCAACTTGGAGACCCAAATGTTCTCCGTTATGCCACTGCCTTTCTGAACTATGTTATAAGATAAATCTGTACTTACATATTATGGCAACAATATATGTTCAAGATAACTCACCTTGGCAGTACCAATTTTGTATGTGGCCCCGTATGCGCTGAATTGGCAATCATGTGTTTCGTTTCATATGTTACTAAAAGGCTATGATAATATGTAAGTACTGTGATAAATCTAATTTAAACAATGCAGATTAATTAGTAATGAGACAAAATATCCATTAAATATTAGTACTAAGTAGATTAAATTTTTATTTTATCACCGGTATGATCATGGGACTCAGAAAGGGGAAAATGCAATCACATATAAGATACCGTGTTCCGTGAAGTAATCATGGTACTGAACAGATAAGTAAAAGCGTAAAATATACTTCATCGGTTTTAATGTCAAGAATCTGATATAAAGGGTGTTTTTTTAGAGGTATAGAACTTTAAATTGCAATAAAACAACGATATATTATTCAATTGACATGAATTTTTTTTTAATTCGAAAGATAATCTTGTGGCATTACATTTTAAATATGATCAAGCAAGGCGTAGATTCATCGGAGAATGGGCCCAAAACGAGATTGCCGTTGTTCCCGATTTTCATATAAGCGAATTTTGTTTAGCGATGAAGCGCACTTCTGGTTGAATTGCTACGTCAGTAAACAAAACTGCCACATTTTGAGTGAAGCTAATCCACAGGTGTATGTCGAAACACCGTTACATCCAGAAAAACTTACTGTTTGGGGCGCTTTATGGGCTGGTGGAATCATTGGTCCGTACTTCTTCAAAAACGATGAAGGCCACAACGTTACAGTCAATGGTGATCGGTATAGAGCCATGATTACTAACTTTTTCATTCCTGAATTGAACAATCATGATGTCCACGAGCTGTGGTTCCAACAAGACAGCGCAACATGTCACACAGCTCGTGCCACAATCAATTTATTGAAAGACACGCTTGGTGACCGCCTAATTTCACGTTTTGGACCTGTGAATTGGCCTCCAAGATCTTGTGATTTAACACCGCTAGACTATTTTCTGTGGGGGCTATTTAAAGTCATTGGTCTATGCGGATAAGCCACAAACGCTTGACCATTTGGAAGACAACATTCGCCGTGTTATTGCCGATATACGGCCACAAATGTTGGAAAAAGTCATCGAAAATTGGACGTCCAGATTGGACTACATCCGAGCTAGCCGTGGCAGTCCTATGCCAGAAATCATATTTAAAATGTAATGCCACAAGATTATCTTTCGAATAAAAAAAATCATGTCACTCGAATAATACATCGTTGTTTTATTGCAATTTAAAGTTCTATACCTCTAAAAAAAAACACCCTTTATATCTCATTCATTTTCATCCAAATAAACAAAACCTTGGTCACATTAAAGGTGTGTTATAAATCAGAAAATCAATATGTTGTGAATTAAAACTTTCACTAGGCTTGTGGCTTTATTATTATAAGTAATACCAGTTTAATAAGATTTTTTAAACATATCACAATAGTTTTCAATCAAAGCTACGTATTATGATCATGAAAGTATAGCCTTTCTGCAGTGGCGTAACGTACACTTCCATATTGCGGGGGCCCAAAGCTTAACAGCCGCCAAGTATACCTACCCTTTGTAAAATCCAACTTGGGAGCCCAAATGTTTTCTGTTACGCCACTGCCCTTCTGCACTATGTTTTAAGATAAATCAGTACTTACATATTATGGCAACAACGTTCAAGGTAACTCACCAAGTCGGTAATATCAATTTCGCATGTGTTGTGCGTTCTTTTGGCAATCTCATGTGTTTCGTGTCATATAATGTTACCAAAAGGCTGTGATAATATGTAAATACTGTGATAAATCTTATTTAAACAATGCAGATCAATTACTAATAAGCCAAATAATCCATTAAATATTAGTAGTTAAGTAGATTTAATTTCTATTCTTAATGTCTAATACCAAAAGTAAAAATCATTCTTGAAATATACTATGTTCAATTTTACTCATTCTGTACATTTAATTTTGATTCTTTCAATATTCGAAAATGAGAGCGAAAGGAATTGTAAAATAAGTGTATTGAAATTGTCTGTGTAAAGACTTTTAAGACATTTTCCATAACTTAATTAATAAGCTAAAAAAGTACTTTAAAAATTTTCAAGAAACTACATTCAAGGCACCTTCTACTAACAGTGCTAATTGATAATAGCTTAATACAATGTTCAGTAAATTGGTAAAACCATATTGCATACTGAAACATGTTAATGCTACAATTCATACAAGCAAATTTTACTGCAAAACAATAGTTTTATTTATGTAACATAATGGTTAATGGTTGATTACCTTTCAAAGAGCAGAATTTAAAATGGGGTTTTAGTAGTTGGCTATGTGTCATGACATAGATAAAGCTTTTCACTTTTGGGTTAAAGTGTAGAAAAGAGGGCCCTTCGGATCCGGAATCGATTGCCAAACAACTTAATTTAAATGCATTACTGATAACTCGATGAATATTTTTTTTCTCAATGTTTCTTTATTTGCATTGTAAAATTTCACTGTGATTTCTCTTAACACCTATCGCTAAATTAAGTTGCTTGGCGCTAATTTCGGTTGCTGAAAAATTAACTTCGCCAAACTCTTTCTTCCCTTCTGAAAACTCGATTACGACTTGGAAATGGCCAACCTACCAACCGACATGGAACTGGAACTAGCAGAATCGCAAGGGAACGCTACGAGGACACCTTCGCCTCAGCATACACCATGTGAGCAGTTGAAATACAGTAAAGCCCAACTTGCCAAAATGGAAACCTTCCGCACAGATGCAAGCAGGCCTGCGTCGACGCACTGATGATGATGCCAGACCACCACCCTGATGAACCCTTCTACGTCAGAGCAGTCACTGAGCTACAAGACATCGAAGAAGCCATGACATTGGCGGTAAGTGACATTGACTCCTTTGAACCATGCATTATCCCTGGCTGTCTCCATCATGAAAATGAAAAAACTCAACAAAATTCCCCAGTAAAAAATCCACTTCTACTACTAATAACTCTGGAAAAAGGAAAGAAATTTCCAACTTTGAATATCCCCCCCCAAAGAAAAAAACGGCAAAAAAGATAGTTCTTGAAAATACTGTAAATGATGAATTAAATTTGTCTCAAAATAAATTTGAACTGCCACAAGGCGCTCACTTTAACAACCTCGAAGACTCAGGTTCAGTCGAAAACGAAAACAACCCCAATGGCTCGAAAAATTCGGCCAGTCAAAATGCTCCACAAACTCAACTCCCACCACCCATCATGCTTTTCGTCGAAAAAAACTACAAAGCCCAAATGGCAGCAATAACAAAAGTTTTCCCCAAATAAGATCCCGCCTTACGGGTGAATTTCTTAAATTATACACAGACAGCGCAGAAGAAAGACGTATGGCTGTACAACACCTTACAATGCTTGACTTTCAATTCTACACTATTAAATCAAAAGCCGAACGCCCCATTAAAGTAGTGATCAAAGGCCTCCCCAGAAACACCAACCCTGGAGAAATTAAACAAGATTTGGAAATACTAGGATACACCCCAGACAGAGTTAATCAATTAATTGGAAGAAAAATAAACGCCCCCCTCCCCATCTTTTTAATCACCCTCCCCGTAATCTTGACAATCTCAAAATATTTGATCTTAAAACCATAAATTACCTCAGCATCAGAGTTGAGGGTTATGATGGTAGGGGTGTAACTCGATGTTACACCTGTAACAATTTTAATCATAGCTCTGAAAACTGCCACCTTAAACCAAGATGCCTAAAATGCGGTGAAAATCACCTCACCCGAGATTGCCCCATTAAACAAAAACTTGAAACGCCTTACTGCATAAATTACAACATCTACACTCATATGGCAAACTATAGAGGTTGCCCCTCATTCCCCAAACCCCCAAAAGGAGCCGCGAAAAACAACAGAAATTCTTACACCAACATTTACAATAGCTTAGTTAAACCAAATATCTCCTACGCACAAGCGACAACCGGAGCTATTAATTCAAAAAGCACCCCTCTGATGGCGACACGCGGACCTGGGTCTTCGGCACAAACTGAGACCAACAAACCAATTCCCCCAATAACAGATATAATAATAATCACTTCCCCAATTTTAATCGTAGAAATAACAATTTTAACTTTAATAACATGAATAATAACAATAATATTAATATCCAAACAACGCTGCAAATGACAATGTACTGTCTAATGCAGCTTTCCCAAATTCTTTGTAACGGCAATAATTTAAATACAAACCAACAATTAAATCCCAATCAAATGTACGCCCAAATAGAGGCATCGTGTAACAATATTAATAATGTATAGTTCATCCCCGATTGGTCTCAGTTTGTGTTCATGGAACGCAAACGGGGCTTACTAAGAAAAATTGCTGAACTACCTATTTTTATAGAGAAGCACTCCCCGGATATTTTTCTCATACAAGAGACACACCTGAGACCTTCACACAACTTTAATATAGCGAATTACACCTGTTACAGAAACGACAGAATCTCCGATGGACCGCGGACCGCAGGTGGAACTCTGATCCTAGTTAAAAACACTCTCAAACACTACTGCCTCCCCACCCCCTCCTCTTCGAGCTCTTGAAGCAACTAATATAATACTAACTCCCCCCAAGCATGATCCTATTTCAATTACTTGTGTTTACATTCCTCCCTCTTCCAATGAAAATTTATTTACTATAGACATTGAGCACTTTATTCAAACAGCTAGTAATTGTATTCTCTTCGGAGATTTCAACGCAACTCATAACGCTTGGAATTGTAAAAATAATACTACCAGAGGAAGACACCTCTTTAATTTCGCTAATATGCTCAACTTATAAATATCGCTTTCCCCTCAACTCCTACTAGATTTGGTCACAATTCCGCTAACACCATTGACATCGCACTAATTAAAAACTTCTACTACCCCCTTTACAATTAACTCCATCGACGATCTTTCCTCAGACCATAATCCGGTTTTCTTAAATTTTAACTTCAAACTCGCAGAAGCACCCCCAAATCCCAGAGCGGTCTCCACAGATTTGAAAACTTTCAAAATAAATCTAAATAAAAATCTTTCTCTCTTTGATTTCCATCCTAATAATATTAACAACACTAACGACCTAGAACAAAAAATCACAGAGTTCACCGAGGCGGTCATTGATACTCATAGCCACGCCTCCCGACCAATAGAAACAGACCGAAGGAACTTCACTCCGCATAACATTAACCAGCTGATTAAAATCAAAAATTACTTCAGAAAACGTTATCATCAAACCCTCAATCCCATTTTCAAATCACATTTTATAACAGAGCTCAATCTGATCTTAAAAAAGAACCTAAAAAATATAATATCATTTGGCAAAAAAGACTCGAAGCTCTTAACACCGCAGACAATAGCCTTTGGCGCACGCAAAAATTTTTCAAAAATAAAAGACCAAAAATTCCACCTCTTAACTGTGCGACAGGTACGGCAGTCACTGATCAGCAAAAAGCTAACCTTCTTGCAACTAACATAAAAAATAATTTTGTTGAAAACGATCGCGAAGATGATAATTATAATCAAAATGATGAATTAATAAATACTACCGTAAATAATTTTCTTTCTACCCCCTAATTCTTTCAACGAACCCGCTCTCCCGGATGAAATTATCCACTACATTAAACATGTCAATGCCAAAAAAGCCCCTGGTAAAGACTCTATAACTAACCGCATGTTAAAAAACTTTCCAATTAAACTAATCCTAATTAACAAAATCCTCTAATTCAATCACTTTCCAGATAACTGGAAAGAAGCCATTATTTTCCCCATTAACAAACCTGGCAAGGACCCTCATCTCGCATCTAGTTACAGACCAATTTCTCTCCTTTCCACTATCGGTAAACTAACCGAATCTATTATTCTTCACAGACTAAAAAATTTTATCAATGAAAATAACATCCTCAATCCCAATCAGTATGGTTTCACTAACAAGCTCTCTACCCTTCACCCACTTTTAAGACTAACCGAAAATATCTCTGAAGGTTTCCAGAAAAGAAAAGCACGGGAGCAGTTTTCTGGACATCCAGAAAGCCTTCGACCGTGTTTGGATTAATGGTCTAACTTTTAAGCTAATTACCTTTAAAATTCCACATCCTCTGATTCATCTTATTCACTCATACCTCACTAATCGCTCCTTCAGAATTAGAATTAATGAGACCCTTTCTAATGAACACTCTGTTTCTGCAGGGTGTCCCCAAGGTTCCTTGCTCGGTCCCTTGCTATTTAACCTCTACATCAACGATATCCCTGACTATTCACTCACTAAAATTAACCTTTACGCTGATGATACTGCCATTCACGCCACGTATTAAAAAACTAGAAACAATTTCCTTCGCTTTAAACAAACACCTTCTACTCCTGCAAAATTTCTACGACAAATGGAAAATAAGTATTAATGTCGAAAAATCTACTGCTATTATTTTCACGAAAAAACAGTCACTCCCCACCACCTATTTTCATGTACAACAAGCAAATCCCTGGTCTCTGGAAGCCAAATACCTTGGAATTATTTTTGATACACACCTAACTTGGAAACAACACATTTATTACGTACGCGACAAATTCCGGAAAATAATGTTTAAACTTTACCCCCTAATTGGCTGGAATTCATATTTAAGTATAGAAAACAAAGTGCTTCTCTATACAGCCGTTATGCGACCCATCTTAGCTTATGCATGTCCAGTTTGGGGTTATGCCGCTAAAACAAATATTAATATACTTGATACCCTGCAAAATTCTTTAATACGTATGATCGTCAAAGCCATAAGATATATGCGTAATGACCACATACGTAAAGCTCTTAAAATTAATAGTTTCAAATCTCATATTCCTAGGATGATTCGTTTTTGGAGCGCCAACGCTAAGAAGCGTTTTTTCTCCGTCTGTGTACCTTGAAAGAAACAAAAACAAGCGTGGCTCTGAGAGAGACACGGGAGAAACGGTTCCCTATTTCTAGGTAACCCAAGAAAAATTTCACCCTCCGAGAGGGGGGAGAGTAAGGGCTGGAGCAGGAGTGACGTCACTGGAGGAAGGAAGAATGAATTCCGTTTCGTTTTGAGGAAACGTTTCATGAATGATGGGCTTCGTTTCGATTGAAAACGGGTGGGGGAAATTCGGGTATCAACTGATTGTCTATTTTAGAATCTTCTTCTTAGGTGAGTTGTTTCGATAGGCATGTTGTGAGTTCTCTGAGCGTCCATGGCAGCTTGGATATTGATGAGGCTGTTGGAGTGGGCGTTAACTTGTTCGTAGAATGCAGTGGCTAATTTTTTTATTCTGGATGTGAGGGCTGGGATTTTTAGGTCTTTGTGGATATGGATCCGTTTGATGTAGGTGGGGGCGTTTAGGATGAGGCGCAGTGCTCTGTTCTGTAGAATTTGGATGCGGTCGAGGTTTCTATTTGATGTTATTCCCCAAATCTGTGAAGCATAAGTTAGGATCGGGAGAAGATATTGCATATAAATTTTCCTTTTATTGTTGGTAGATAATTTCGAATTTTTCGATAGGAGACTGTGGAGAGCTTGGAGGCGGTTTTTAAATTTGCAAGTGATTTTTTCCAGGTGGCTTTTAAAGGTTAATTTTTTATCTAGGGTAAACGCCTAGATAATCGACTTCATCATGCCAGTCTATATTGTTTCTGAAGAGCTTGAGGGGTTGGAGGGTGTTCTTGTATGCGCCTTTTTGAAGACGATTGCTTTTGATTTTGAAGTGTTAATTGAGATGCGCCAGAGAGTTAACCATTTTTTGAGTTTCTTCAGGTATTTCTGGAGTGATGCTCTTACTTTCTGCGGGGTGTCTTGTTGGCTTAGGATGGCGGCATCGTCCGCAAAGAGACAGATGTCGACCAGTGGAGAGGTGGGGAAGTCATAGGTGTAGATATTGTAGAGGATCGGGCTGAGTAAGGATCCCTGGGGGCTTCCGGCTTGAATATGGCCTATTTTGGATATTGTTGCTTGAATTTTCACTTGGAAGGTTCTATTATGGAGGTAGTCGGATATTGTATGTATCAGGTAGGGAGGGTAGTTCAGATTTATCATTTTGAAAATGAGTCCGTTGTGCCATAGACGATCGAAGGCTTTTTCCACATCGAGAAAAATTCCACCAGTGGTTGCGTGGTTGTTGAATCCAGATATAATTATGTTAGTTGCTCTGAGGAGTTGATGGCATGTGGAGGTTTCTTTCCGGAATCCGTGTTGGATGTCTGGGATGATACTATTGTCCAGGGTGTATTTTTCAATTCTTTTTAGGAGAATTTTTCGTAAATTTTTCCTATGGATGAGATGAGGCTGATGGGTCGAAAATTGAGAGGAAACTTTTGGTCTTTGCCGGGTTTAGGGATCATTGTTAGTATTGCGTGTTTCAGGGTTTGGGGAAGTGGTTATACATCAGGCATCTATTGATTATTTTTGTGAGGTGAGTGATGGCATTGATAGGTAGAGATTTCAGCGCTATATTTCTTATTTGATCTTGTCCAGGGGCTTTTTTAATTTTTAGTTTCTTGATTATTTCACATATTTCTTGGGGGGATGTGAGAGGCGGATAGATCGGGATGTTATTTCGAAGGAATCTTCTGACTGTTCTGTCCACTTTGTCGATGTGGTCGTCATCGTAGGGTGTTATATTTTCTTGAAAAGAGTCTTCTAGTGTATCCACGAACAGGTCGGCTTTTTCTCTTGTCCCGTAGACTAGGCCTTGGAATCCGAGCAGGGGTGGGTAGATAACAGGTTTCTTCTTCGCTCTGGCAATGAGTTTGTGTAGCGAGTCATTCGTGTGACTGCATTCGACGAGGGCGTCATCCCACTCTCGCTGTTTGATGTTTAGCAGATCTTTTTGAATGTCTCTTTGGAGGCGGTTTATTTCAGCTTTCAGGGGTGGGTAGCGGTTTTCTTGCCAGAGTTTGCGAAGTCTGTTTTTTTCCCTGATCTTCATCCTGGTTGTGTACGGGACGAGGGTGAAGTCCTGCTTCATGGATTTGAATGCTGCTTCATGGATCTACTGCCATTATTTTCACGAAAAAACAGTCGCTCCCACCACCTATCATCATGTACAACAAACAGATCCCCTGGTCTCAGGAAGCCAAATACCTTGGAATAATTTTCGATACACACCTAACATGGAAACAACATATTTTTTACGTTCGCGATAAATTCCGGAAAATAATGTTTAAACTTTACCCCCTAATTGGCCGGAATTAATTTTTAAGTATAGAAAACAAAGTGTTTCTCTATACAGCCGTTATGCGTCCCATCTTAGCTTATGCAAGTCCAGTATGGGTTATGCCGCTAAAACAAATATTAATATTCTTGATACCCTGCAAAATTCTTTAATACGTATGATCGTCAAAGCCACAAGATATATGCTAATGACGACATACGTAATGCTCTTAAAATTAACAGTTTCAAATCTCATATTCAGAATATCGCAATTAACTTTTTTAACGATTTAGAAACAACCAATAATATCAATATGCAAAATTTATCACATTATACCCCTAATGACAAAACAAAGAGACCAAGAAGAATTCTTCTTGACTCCTATAATCCCCCGTAATTCTATTTTCTCGTGCAATTTTTATTGCACACCGTATTTTCTAAAATGTCACTTTTTTAATTTTTGTCAATAATTTTCTCCTGCTCTCCCCTCTGGACATGCTCCTCCCCATAATTTAAATCTCAGCCCCCGGGGCAGCCAATCGGAGTCAATGTTCACTGTACCCAGCATCCAATCAGAGAGCGCTCTCAGCCAAGCCAAAAAACTCAAAAACTTTCCACCCAGATGAAGAACCATAGCCACGCCTCCCGGATTCCATCGCTCGACCAATCGCCGTCATGCCACTCAGCAGAATGGAAAACACCACTTTTGCCATGCCCAGCATCATAGACTCTCACGATATGGGATTGAGGACTGTTTACAGTCCAGACGCCCGAAATTAAACGCCTATTCAAAGCCTATTCTCCCCTATTCTATACTGAAACCCAGGGTGAGTTTCTTCAGAATGTTGCTTGCAAATTAATTTAGTTTTGACTTGACAAAATCAAACAATATGACTCATGAATCAAGTAAATTGATTTTTAAATAATACGCGCAAATAATGTAAACATTTACCATATCGCGAAATTGGCATTCAGCCATACAAAGAGTGAAATTAATAATTTTACCAACATATTAAACTTATATTAAAAACAAATCGTGTACTTTTAAATTTTACAAATAAGAGAAACTCAGTTAAGTAAAATATAACAACAAAAATCAAGTACTCATTTTAATATGTACTCCTCCGCGTGTAGCGTGATAGATGCGAAATATAGCTCGGAAGATTTAAGAGAGTTAAATTTGTTGTTGAGCCCCAATTATCAGAATATGTAGCCGATGTATTAAAACAGTTTCTGCAATCCTGAATATCTTTTTTAATTTGTCCGAAAGCATTAATTGGCATTTGAGGGGGGGTTGAGAACATGTAAGGAATCAAATTCAATCAAAGCATGCGGTCAATCGTTCCGGGACAGGCACTCCGTAATTGACATGCCACTTGCCACTTGCATGCGGTCAAATCTGATGCAATCATAGCCGTTTCAAGTTGAGTGTATCTACGTACTCATTTTTGAGTAAGTCTTTTCCCTCCGTGAAAGGCAAAAAAAAAAAAAAAAATGAAGGACCTATTTTCGTTGGTTTTTATCCATTAAAAAAGTAAAAATATATGAATATTTTAAGCATACATCAAGTTTTGATAGTCCATTGCAAAAAAAGTAAACAAAAAGCTACTAGGGGTGGCTCTAGGACCGGAAGAACCGGACCCCTGCCCGGGGTCACAAATTTTTAAAGCGGCATTTGAATCGAATTTCAGAAAAAAAGATTTTCTTTGGTTACAAAGAAAAGATATATTTCCAGAGAAATAGTATTAAGTGTGAATTTGGTATTTCATTTAACGTATCTTATTTGTACTTTGTATGTTTAATGACAGTTTTCTTTTATATTGAAACTTGAAGAATTCGAGGCAGGAGAATACGTCAAATCATCAAACTTAAATTGTTTATACATTTTTCTCTAGTAACTTTCTCCCTGTCCCGGAGTGAGGTCACAACGGACATTCCTTTCACCCTTACGATGTGCGGTGTCAGCTTTCCAAAAGGGAACAGGGACAATAAGAGGTTTTGGTAGATTGAGAACCACAAGAAATGTTTTATAAAATGTCTTGAGTGTAGTTACTTTTCGTTAAAACAAACGCTCGTAATTCCAACCATCAATAGGCTATCTTTCGAAGAAATTGGCCTCCTCTGAAATGTGGACGATTCCTTCTCTTACATTTTACTCGTTTGACATAATAACAAGTAATTATGTCTTTAATTTCGAATTATTTTGAATTTTTCAAAACTTTAAAGTAATATATACTTTTATAATATTATGCGGCTTTTTTGTTCGCTAGAATTATTCAAGTTTTACAGTTGCGTATTTATTAGAGAGAGAGGAGCGGAATTTTCCATTTTTGTCAGGGGGCGGCGGCAAAACTGCTAGAGCCGGACCTGAAGCTACATACTACCTATGTATATATGCGTTTGTGTGAGCTTCACTGATTGTACAGGTTCGATTTGACTCCATGACACTCGTATAAAAACCCATATACCAGGCACTCGTAGAAGGCTAAAAATAAATTTGACAATTTGGGGTAGTTTTTGTTTTCTATATTCTCTTTTTTAGGGTTGTTTGCGCTTAAACGTATCACTGATTATTTTTTTTCTTTTCTTTTTTTTCATAATTTTAATTTTCTAATCTATGTCTTACAATTCATAGAGTACTTATTGAAGTTAAAAGGGAGGAGAAACGTAATGCTATGCTACAAAAAGTCCTTGCAAAAACCCTGGATATTTATTTATTTATTCGGGAGGATCGAACTCCTCCACCAGAGGATTTATAGTTACCCAATGGTCCCTCGAAGTAGACAGGAAATGATACAAAAAATATGCATGAGCAAGAAAATACACACAATACAATGTTATTATTAATATTTAAAAAATAACACTGTGAAGAGCAGAGGGGGAGGGGGGGGAATTATATCAGTTTATTGCAGATACGAGTAAATAGCGAAATATCGAAATAGGAAACTGGCTTAATACAAATCAAATTGTCATTAAAAATAGAATGTAACAACAAAGGAACTGCTTCCTGTGTAGGCTTTTCAGGATGTAATAATAAGTGTTGTAATATATATATATATATATGGCATGCAGCCAAAAGCCAAGCAGTCTTCGCGCGCAGGCGCAGCAAATCAAAACTAAAACTCTTGGACATTAGAGCAGAATTAGAGAGAAAAGAGAACGCGAGAGGTGCGCGAGCAGGCGTTACCTTCTGCATATCATCGTCAAACTTATCTGTTAAAAACTACCTTTTTAATTAATTTTTGTTTAATGTTAAATAAACCATAAGAAAGAGAAACGTATTGGACCCCTTGTTGTCTCCCACAAATTATGGGGGCTCGGCCGGGATCGATAAAATTTCGATTTTGAACCAAAGTCTGGACAATGAACAAAAGCGTCCGTGAGGAGACGCTCCGCCATTTTTCGAAAACTTCGTTCAACCTGTGTAGAGGTTTGAACTCAGCATAAATATTCAACCTGTGTAGAGGTTTGAACTCAGCATGAAAATTCCGCCTGTGTAGAGGCCGGGATTGAAAAAAATTTCGATTTTGATCAAAATTTGGAACGTGAAAAAAAAAAAAGCCGTCCGTGGAGGAGACGCGCCGCCATTTTTCGGAAACTTCGTTCAACCTGTGTAGAGGTTGAATTTTTCAACTTCATTCCGCCTGTGTAGAGGTCGGAACAAATAACAAAATAACCTGTGTAGAGGTGTATTTTTCAACGAACCATCGACAAATATTCCGCCTGTGTAGAGGTTGGAACCACTCACAAACACCTGCGAAGAGGTGTCAATTCGAACAATTTCAAGAACTATTTTTCATCTAACGATATAACCTGCGAAGAGGTGAAATCAGTGGAATCAACGTTTTTATTGGATACATCGTACGTGCGAGCAACAAGGGAGCCAGAAAAAAAAGGTAGGATCTTTTCATATTTTTATAAAATGTATAAAAACGCTCTTAAAGAGGATCTCATAAGAGTTGTTGAGAATCTAGACGGTACTGTGGAGAGTACTGACACCATAGCTAAACTAAAGACTAAAATTGAGAACAGTAGTACATTTGAAAGTGATCCAGATTTCGTTAAAACTTTAATTCAAAACTGTATAGATGAGAGAGTATCGCGAAACGAAAGAGAGGTAACTTTAGGAAAACAGAAAATTGAGCTCGCGAAACTTCAGTTAGCAAAATTAGAAAAAGAAGTCGAACTTCAAAGGGTTAAAAATAAAGCATTAAGTTTAAATCCTGCAGCTAAAGTCGAAGAGAAACAGTTCAAAACTTTAAATAAGGAAACCGCAACTCACATTGGCATTCGAGAAGCAGAAGATTGGTTTAGGCCTATTGATTTAGCTAAAGAGTGCGATATTTATAATTCATCTAGAAGCGGATCACATAAAGAAATTCCTATTACTTATGGATATACCCAAGACCCCTTTAAAAATAGATCACAAAACTTTAAACCAAAGATTAAAGAGAACTATCCCCAATATCTCGAAAGAGAAAATAAAAATTGCTTTATATGCGGTGATTCATCTCATTGCGCAAGAGACTGTGAGAAGCGTTTTAAACCTAAAGAATCTAACGACCACATCCATAATAGAATAAACGTGAATACTTTGAAAATCGAGAGCGAAAAACAAAATAGCGATGAATGCGCAAATCTTCAATATGTAAACATTTTTGTGGAAAATCAACCCGTAACAGCCTTGATCGATTCAGGTTGCCAGATCCCAGTTTTAAATTCCTCACTAATTAGAGTGCACAAAACTTCCGAAGAAATCATAACATTAAGCTCATGTTTTGGCGAAAAGCGAATGGTAGAAGTTAAACCCATAAATATTTCTCTTGATCAACACCTTCCCGGTCTAAGTGTGCGAACGGCGATATCACCGACCTTGACCGAAGAATTTATTATACATCCCAGTGTATATTCTGAAATAGAGAAACTAGGCCATGCAAAGAGCGATGTTTTATTAAGTGAGAGTGAATCCTCTTTGAGTGCAGATTTAGGTGCTCATGCTTGTGTTCATTTTAATTCAAATGTTTCTGTTTCAAATGTGATTGAAAACTCTAGTTATGATTTGTCACATGTTAAAAACTTTAATACTAGAAATGATTCGAGTTCTCTAATTAAGGATTATAAATGTAATAAAATTAAGATTACTAAGTTAAAATTGAGTATTGTAAGAGAAAAATGTTCTGATATAGTAGTGTGTCAGAAAGCCAATGGTGCCATGAAAACGAGTTCCGTGGAATTTATCTCCCGATCTCCTACCCCTTCACCTATGAATAGTAAATATCGTCGGTTTGTGTTGCTCCGAAAAATTTTTGAGCCTTGGTAGTGGAAGCGAAGGAAAAAGAGAAATCGTTTTGAACAGACGTCCAGAACTCTACAGAGGAAAATATCGATGCGTTCAACCAAAGATCAACTTGTTAAAAAAAGACGTTCTTATGCCTGTGAAACACAATGTTTTCCTGTGGAACCTTCCGGATGTCGAAGAGGTGCCTTCACATGATGGAGAAACTGTCTAGTTCAACAAAATTATGATATGTTTAATCTCTATATATTTGTCGTATAGTCCTTGTCTGTTCCGTTTTTTTTTTGTATGTTTCAGATTCTCCTCTGGTCTCCATGGAAGTACCGCTGCGGACAGCGTACGGTCAGAATGGCCGTTATGGCATGCAGCCAAAAGCCAAGCAGTCTTCGCGCGCAGGCGCAGCAAATCAAAACTAAAACTCTTGGACATTAGAGCAGAATTAGAGAGAAAGGAGAACGCGAGATGTGCGCGAGCAGGCGTTACCTTCTGCATATCATCGTCAAACTTATCTGTTAAAAACTACCTTTTTAATTAATTTTTTGTTTAATGTTAAATAAACCATAAGAAAGAGAAATGTATTGGACCCCTTGTTGTCTCCCACATATATATATATATATATATATATATATATATATATATATATATATATATATATATATATATATATATATATATATATATATATATATATATAAACTTTCAATAAGTTTAGCTCGGAAGACGCGCTCTTCATTTATTATAAACATTTTCTCTGCAATAGACGTTCAGTTGCTTTCTCTCAACGCCCCAACATCCCGCGCTTGATTCAAGACGAAACTTTAAATGACTGTGGCATTTTAAATAGTTTGATAGATTAAAAAAAACCAGAGGTTCCCAAACTTTTTTTTTTGTTTGTCTAACAGTGCCCTTGCCATGTTTTTCGGTTTCGGGTGGATACCGGCATACCTAATATTGAAATTTTGAAAATTTATGAACTTAAATGTCTTTTTGACACCGAGGTACTACTACTTATCTCAAAATAATTAATTTTCTAAATCTAGAGTAATGTATCGTTCGAAATTTAAGAAGCACATGTTAGTGATTTAAATTCCAATTTTAAATTTTTAATTTAATACGTATAAAATAACTGTTACCTAAAATAACTGAACAACAAACACATATTCTTAATGAGAAGAATGAATCTGGTACATCAATAACAACTTTTCAATATTTGATATCAATCTAGTCAGGTTTAATCCTAAATCTCCATTTTAAGTCTCTCCATCCTAATCTCCACCTCTACTTTTTTCGTCTTTGAGATTGGCAAACTCTCTGAAACTCCCTCCCACAATTAAAAGCAATTAAAAACTTTCTCACAGTATTCCATAATTGGAGACAAATAACAAAAATGTCTTTTTTTAAAGGCAAAATTACTGACATCCAGTTCTAAATTTTATTTTAAGATCGTTAGAGCATATTCTGATCAGTTTCTATTGTAATATGACTTTTTTTTCAATGTGACAATATTAATTAATTGTCTACTGTGGTATTACTAAAAAAAAGCAATATCAAATTTAGTTTCTAAATCTGAGTAAAGGGTATTTAAATGTAGGTAAAATATCCTTTCAGATTGTCTGTGACAAATTGAGAAAATTCACGACGTCCAATATTATACATCTTTAATTAATTCTCGAAATAAATGCTCAAATGATCCATGCTTAATAAAACTTATATTCAACTTGTAACCACAAATTAATACACTAAATTTAGTAAATAAATCAGTTAAATTGGTAAAATAGAGAGAGGATTTCCACTAAATTAATTTTTTCAAAGAATAAAGACACGATTTGGTTTCATAAGAATCTGTATTAGATTCCCATTTACAACTCATAAAGCTCCCATGCTTTTTTTTTTTGGTGACGTCGAAATCTTCCATGTCGCCATAGACCCCCTGGGGTCTTTGTAGACACATCCGGGAATGAATGATATAGACAGACAAGAACCGGATTCTTTGAGAGCGGAGATAATACATGTATGGATGCAGCTTTAAAACAAATTGGGAAAGCATTTTCTTGAAATAAATACCATTTCCGAAAGGAGTATGGAATTTGAAAGGTTATCTTGACAGTTGCAAGCAACCGACCTTCGTCTCAAAAACTTATGTTGCTTTATTTGGTGTCAAAAAATAAATAAAGTGAGCTTCTTCGAGTGACAAAAGCTATTATGAACTAATTCTTCACAAGATGAGCGATTTGGATTACGATTAGTAGCAGTGATTTACGTATGTGCATTTTGAAAATTTCTCCATGTGTACAATGAGAAACTAAATGTCTTTAAAATGTTTCCATGTGTAATTTAATTATTTATTTTGTCATGGAAGTACTTTCCCATAAATTTATAGTAAATGATTGCGACTTTTTTAATTCGGGCCCTCTCCACCGCGTAAAAAAAAATTCTGTATTATTTCGACCAATTTGTTTGTTATACGTAAGAATTTATGAAATTTTCGAAAATTTTTCTGTGGTGGTTATTTTTACGCGGTCCCAATCTACCACCCTAAAACAGGATCTACTGTACATTCCTCGTATAACGATCGTCACAAAACGAAAAAATCTTAACTCTATGTATACAATGTCCTAAAGTTTGATGTCATTTTATTAGAAGTCTAGGCCTTGGCATTAGAGAAAACCAGTGCACTTACAGAACTACAACTCTAAGTCTTCCTGTTCATAAGGCATGTCAATTCTTTTAAATAAACAGTATTTCGATCTGTGTTGAAGTCTAATTTTTTTCTATGCTCATCTTTTTTTTAAAAAAAAAAGTTTAAAGCTCTCCTTTTTGTACTCGGCATAAAACATGCACCCGTAAATCCTGATATTTTTTGTCTTAAAAATACGTGTTATTTGCCGGATTTTTCGGTATATAACATATCAGTGTAAATGTGGCAGAATGTTTTTCTCTTTTTTCAGTAAATTAATAATCTTTTATTTTCCATTTTGATATGAACGCTTCCCCCTAGGGAACGCGTCCCACAGTTTGAGAAACCGTGCTTTAAGAGCAATTCCTTCCTTGAAATTTATACTGGTGGCACTACAGCACAAAAGACCCTTTCCTGTTTTTTAAAATTATCGTGCCTTCTCACAGGAGAAAAAGCTCTATTTTAATTTTCATCTCCTTCAAAATCTATTTTTATTCATAAAAGTTACATCTCTCTTAGGAAAAGGAAATAAATTTTTATATAAATATCAAGGTAAATGTTATACGAGTTTCGATATAAATCAGTTTTTAAGATTGTTTCTCTTTCCGACACACAAGGCAGGTATTACCAAAAGAATCGGTTTACTATAATGAGGAAAAAAAAGTTTCCATTACATCTAACATCAGTGATAATAAAAAAAAAATTACGTTGTTCCGAATATTTTGGAAAAAATCGAAAACACTCTTCAAAGGCAAAGCGTTTGTCATTCAACTATTGTTACCTTGACTGGGTTTTAAGTGATTAAATTATTAGCTTATGAATCTTCAAACACGATTTTATTTTTGACTTACTATTTGAATAATACTTCCATTTATTTAATTTTTTAATGACATTAAACGATGATTACTGTAAATTTCTTTGCAATCCCACATAAAATTGCGTTAAATGAGCTAAACCTAACAACATGTACAATTTCCTCGTATTATCTTCAGCGAAGCTTCAATGGAAAGATTGTTTATTATCTTACTAATCACTATACGAATAGTGATTTTTATAACCTTCTGTAAGAGCGAGAAAAATGTAAACTAACTAAAATTAGATGATCGCGGGCGCCTATTCCCAGAAGGACGGGAGAAAAAGATAGACCATGATATGAAGATTAAACAAATCACGAAAACTCCCACAAAAAACGGGGAGGGAGGACGTACCCCAAAGCACGAGCGCTCTAACGAAGCAGAGCGCCGGCGGGGGGAGGGGAAGAACGCAGGAAGGAAGACGGGACGGCCGAAGGCTGGTCATCAAGTCGGTGAAAGATCACCTTAGAACCCAGAGTGAATGATGCAGCGCAGCTAAATCATATTGTTTAGAGTGTGAAAAGAGTGTTTTTTGTTTTGTTGTGTTATGGGGGGCGGAGCGGGTTTCTCCACTTCGTTGAAGAGTATGCATATTTAATTTTAGGATGAGGATACGTAAACAGTGTTTGTGCTTTGATAATTGGATTGTCATGAGATTCTATAGATTTAAAGACATTTCTAGAGAGTTTAATGATGTAATTAGAAATCGGCTCCCTTTGTAGATCGTTGTGTATCGCGTCATTTCGGACGTACCAAGGTGCGTTCGTCATGACGCGGAGTATTTTGTTTTGAATTACTTGAATCTTTTTCATGTGGGTGGCTCCCCATACGGGAGATCCATAAGTTATAACTGGGCGCAAAATCTGCTTATATAACATAACTTTATTTTCCAGGGATAGAGGAGACCTCCTCCCAATGAGGGAGATGGCTAAATGAATTGAAAAATGGAGCATTTTGACTGGCCGAATTTTTCGAGCCATTGGGGTTGTTTTCGTTTTCGACTGAACCTGAGTCTTCGAGGTTGTTAAAGTGAGCGCCTTGTGGCAGTTCAAATTTATTTTGAGACAAATTTAATTCATCATTAACAGTATTTTCAAGAACTATCTTTTGCCGTTTTTCTTTGGGGGATATTCAAAGTTGGAAATTTCTTTCCTTTTTCCAGAGTTATTAGTAGTAGAAGTGGATTTTACTGGGGAATTTTGTTGAGTTTTTTCATTTTCATGATGGGGACAGCCAGGGATAATGCATGGTTCAAAGGAGTCAATGTCACTTACCGCCAATGTCATGGCTTCTTCGATGTCTTGTAGCTCAGTGACTGCTCTGACGTAGAAGGGTTCATCAGGGTGGTGGTCGGGCATCATCATCAGTGCGTCGACGCAGGCCTGCTTGCATCTGCGGAAGGTTTCCATTTTGGCAAGTTGGGCTTTACTGTATTTCAACTGCTCACATGGTGTAAGCTGAGGCGAAGGTGTCCTCGTAGCGTTCCGTTGCGATTCTGCTAGTTCCAGTTCCATGTCGGTTGGTAGGTTGGCCATTTCCAAGTCGTAATCGGTTTATCAGAAGGGAATAAAGAGTAGAGGTTAGCTCTGTCGCAAGAGCCCTAAAAAGGGCTGTGGGAGTCAGAAAAGTACGTGCTCAGTCTGTGGCTTCCCAGGTCTATCAATAGGTTCCTTGAAAAATGTAAATGAGCAGGGTACCAATTTATATTATTAATTTTTTTATAAGAAGTGGTGTTCAAAAACTTTTATTTCATTCAGAATTATATATATCTTTGGCTTATACTTTTTGCTTTATATTCACTCGCATACATATTTGTACACAAAGATAATGAGTTTTGTAAAAGCTTTTTGTTCAGACGTACGGACAGTTCATTCCAGTAGATGAATATCCATGAAAAGTCTTTTAACGTTGTGGCGCTGCAGTACTTAGAACACCTCCCGAGTAAATTTAAAATCTCTTATGATCGGTTTTTTATTTCTATTTAAAAATTTTTTTTTATTCATTAGTATTACATCACACGAAAATAGATTAGTTAGTACATAGATATCACAATAAATGTTGTATAAGAAGCAATATAAATGAATTTCTTAAGTTGTGTGTGTTTCATTTACGCACTCCCTCAAACAAAACCACGTATGAGCATAAAAATTTGTAATTTAAAACGATGAAAAATGAATATTTCCAACAGAAATAAACCGCCTAGACATTTATCATCGGTGATGATAAAAAATTACTCATTTATTCAGAATATTTTTAAAAAATTGGAAAACACTCTGTAAAGGCAGCGTTTGACATTTCAGTATGTTATACCGAACCTTCGCTTTTTGAAAGTTTTTTTCCTCATTGCTTTTCTTTTTTCAGTTCTTACTATTAGCTCACACTCTCTATATATTTATCTTGACGGAATTTTTAATTTAATAGTTAATGAAACACATTTTAAAGCGCTCAATTGAGCAGAACTTTTATATACATGATTATTTTGAAAGACAATACAGTGATTTAATTACAATTAATAAAAATTAATTGATTTAAACTAATTATTCAGATTATTACAAACACAGCCACGTTGGCATCACCTTTGGCGACTTGTGTCAAAACTTGAAAAGGTTTCTTTCTCACATTTTAAAGCGCTCATTTGAGCTGAAATTTTCTATACACTATTGTTTTGGGTAAAAATACGATAATTTAATCAAAATTAATTAAAATTAATTGACTGAAATTAATTATTTAAAGTATTAGAGGTACAGCCACGTTGGTTTCATTTTTTGGGACGATGGTCAACATTTTAAGATTTTTTAAGAAAGACACCTTTTCCTTTAAAGTTGACGTGATACCAAGAGATTCGTACACAAAGAGAAGCGTTTTATCAACTATTGCCAGACTGTTCGATCCTTTGGGACTTGTGGGACCAGTGGTGTCTAAGGCCAAGATGTTTATGCAAAAGCTTTGGAGACTTAGTATTGACTGGAAAGATCCACTTCCAAATAAAGTGTATTCTGAATGGCATCAGTTGTTAATTAGGCTAGAGAGCCTCAATAGCATCAATATCGAAAGACGTATAGTGATTGAAAATCCTTCATCTATAGAGATTCATGGTTTTTCTGATGCGTCAGAGCGTTGCTATGGAGCTGCAGTGTATTGCAAATCAAAAAATAATTCGGGAGTGACTTTAGTGAGATTAATTACTAGCAAATCTCTCTCTCTCAAGAGTTTCACCAATTAAGTGCCTAACTATTCCCAGATTAGAGTTATGTGCAGCTGTCATTTTGTCCAAATTTGTGAAGAGTGATTGATGCCTTGAAACTAGAACCAGTTAAAGTTTATCTGTGGACTGATTCAATGATAGTGTTGTCATGGCTACAAAAAGAACCGATGGACTTTAAAACATTTGTGCAGAATAGAATTGCTAAGATTCAAGATTTGTTCCCACGGCAATGGAGACATGTGCCATTTAACTAGAATCCTGCAGATTTGATTTCTCGTGGAGTAGATCCTGACAAACTTCTGAACCAAGAACTGTGGTGGAACGGTCCAGAGTTTCTATCTGGCAGTGATTATCCGAACAAAACTGTGAAAATTATTGAAAACAACGATGCGTACAATTCAGAACTGAAGAACAGTGTTCCTGAAAAACTTGGGAAGGAAGTGCCAGTACTTAACATTTCTGTAAATGACTTTGTGAACAATTTGTGTAATATTAGTAACAATTATTTAACCATTCTGCGTATCTTAAGTTATATTTTTAGGTTCGTAAACAACGCCAGGAGGAAGGTCAAAGGCAATGGCCCTCTAGAAGCAGAAGAGTTGGATAAAGCGGAAATCTTCCTAATAAAAGGTGTACAAAGTCAAGAATTTTCAGTGGACATTAAATGTCTACAACAGCAACAACGAGTTTTGTCCAAGAGTAAGTTGAAAAGTCTCAATCCGTTTTTGGATTCAGATGGAGTGCCTAGAGTGGGCGGCCGATTAGGTAATACAAATTTTGACTTTCATCAAAAACATCAAATTATTTTGCCTAAAGAGCATAAATTGTCATGTATAATAATTGAATATTTTCATTACAAATACTTTCATGTTGGTGCCTTTTCACTTTTGAATCATGTTCGCGAAAAATTTTGGCCTCTCAATGGTCGCAATCTTTGTAGAAAAATTGTGCATAAATGTATTATATGTTTTCAGTGTAAACCTGTTATAACATCTCAAATAATGGACAATGAACCTAAGGAAAGGGTTACCACTGACTACCCCTTTAATTGTTCGGGTGTAGACTTTTGTGGTCCTTTCTTCATAAAAAAACAAAGGCCAACGCAAAGGAAGTTTGCATAAGATCTATGTTTGTATATTTATCTGTTTTGTGTTTAAAGCTGTACACATCGAAGTAGTATCTGATTTAACTTCCGATGCTTTTAAGGCAACATTGAAAAGATGTATGTCTCGAAGAGGGAAATGTGCAAAATTATTTTCTGACAACACCAAAAATGTTGTAGGAGCTAATAGGGAAATTAAAAAACTTCATGAAATGGTTAGCAAACCAGATGATCAGTTAGCTAGATACTTAGCGGCAGAAGGCATTAAGTGAAAGTTTATACCCCCTAGATCACCCAAGTTTGGTGGTCTATGGGAGGGTGCTATTAAATCCTTTATAAATACCATCTAAAAAGTTTTATGAGGGGAATAAATTTGACTTATGAGGAATTTTTAACAGTGATAGTTCAAATCGAGGGTACGTTAAACTCTCGACCTCTTTGCCCTATGTCTGCTAATGAGAATGATTTTGAGGTACTTACTCCAGCTCACTTCTTGATTAATAGGTACTTGAATTCTATTATTCAGCCCAACTTGATAAATATAAAGGAGAGTTACCTTAAGAAATGGAAAAAAATTACTAAAACAGTGCAATTAATGTGGAAATTTTGGCATCGCAATTATCTTAACCAAATGCAACAAAGATACAAATGGATGTTCGAAAAAAATAATGTAAAAGTTGGAGACTTAGTGCTCTTAATTGAAGAGAATTTACCATCATGCAAGTTGTTATTAGGAAGAATTATTCAGGTTTATTTAGGTGACGATAACAAAATTCGTGTAGTTAAAGTGAAAACACAATTTAGTACTTATAAAAGAGCCATATCTAAACTTTGTGTTTTGCCAATGCTAAGTGATTAAATACTACTGATAAAAAAAAATTGTGTTTTAATTAATTCAAGTGAATTGTATTTTTATTACTGCATTTTTAAAGTGTCTTTTGTGCAATTGTGTGGTGAACAATTTAAATACATTTTGTGTAAATAACTAATACAGTGATTGCATGGTGTAACCAGTGCAATGTGGGGTGGTATGTAAGTTCACGGCATGCAAAACGCCATCTGTGTAATTAAGAGAATTAGGTGTCTATTGTTGTGTCTTCAAATAAGAATATGTGAACTCTGTGTCTGCGCAAGCCCAACTGCGCATGCCCAGTAATTCGACTGTGAATGTAAAAAGCGTTGTGAGTAAAAAATAAATACCAGTCCACTAGAAACTGCGTCGTGATTGTGTCATGAGAATAATTAAGGAGTAATTAAGCTATCGACTAAGAAAACCATAAAAATGGAGAGTGTTTACACCATAAATTTGGTTATTGAGGAGTTTACTGCTTAAGTGTTGAGTGGACCCAAACGTTTGTTTTATGCAACTGTTATTTTATGAATTATTAAATTTTAATTTTTAAAATGAATTAACACGTGTTTCTTAAATTTTAAACACTATATTTCACAAAATTAATTTTTTAAAATTTTTTAAAGTAAATAGCTCTAAACCAGCAGCCAAAAAAATATATTTAAGTTGAAAAAAGTACAAAAATTCAATATTAAGTAAGAAGGGGTCTACCCAAAGGCGAAAAACATGACAAGGGGTATATGAGACGAAAAGGTTTGGGAACGTATGATATACACAATTGCTTTGGATGACAATAGGATACTTTAATGATAATTAATAAAAATTAATTACCACTTAATGTTGTGATTCTGCCATATGTATATACATATTTATCATCATTGTCAAACTTATATATTCCTTCAAGAAGATTTAACTGACGAGGACAAACTAAATAATCTGAAACACGCAAGGACAGCTGATACTTCAATTCGTATTTCTTACACGCAATGGCAGTGCTTATAGATAGAGTAAGACAAAAATTTAACCTAATATTCTCTATTACCCATTATATCTCAAATCACTAAACACTAGATATATATTGAACTCACAGTGTTACAATTTTCGTACGGATATCACTTCACGAGAACAAAATATACACGTACGAGGTAGGATTCAAAAGTTTCCGGGCTGAGTTTATAATTTTAAAAAACATTACTAATTTAATTGCTGAAACACATCCTCCTTCGAAATAAAACCCTTAAGCAACAACAGACTTTTGCCATTACTTGTTAAGATCGTCGAAGCATTTCTGGAATCCATTTTTAGTCATGCCCTTTAATTCAGCCTGCGATACAATTTAAACGACATCTGAGGATTAAAATCAACGACCCTACAATCAACGTTCCGGGTTAGGAAATAGGCTGAAGTGGCCGGGGTCAAGATCAGGGGAGTAAGGAGGATGTGGCAAAGCAGTTATTTTATTTTTTTGAAGAAAGTTAGTATCGAGGAGGGATCACTGTGCTAGAGTGTTATCATGTAAAACACACATGATTGTTCAGCCCATAATTTTGGTCTTATCTTTCGGATCGATGCACGCAAACGACACAGGATGTTTACATAGAATTATTTGTTTGCAGTGTGTTCTTCAGGGATATATTCCAGATGCACAATGCCCTGGATATCAAAGAATACCTCTAGCATGACCTTCCATCTTGAGCGATCTTGACGGAATTTCTGCTTTAGTGAAGATTGTCATGATTTCCAATTTGCTTATGCTTTCATGTTTTTGATATGACTCGCAGTTCACCATTTTTCGCCTCCAGTAACAATTCTGCCAAGTAGGGCAGGAAACTTACCAACAGCCGAGATTTAGCCTCCTCATCATTTCTATTCGATTGCTGTTTTGGTCTTTTGATTAACATGTGAGGAACAAGGTGTTGACACACCCTATGCATGTACAGATCCTTAGCCAGGATCTGTTGACATGTGGCCTTGATATACTAATTGATTCTGCTGTTTGCACTATCGTTTGAATCCTCTTCTTACGTACCGCTTCAAA
The DNA here is from genome assembly GCA_019973935.1 of Trichonephila clavipes. NCBI lineage: Eukaryota > Metazoa > Arthropoda > Arachnida > Araneae > Nephilidae > Trichonephila > Trichonephila clavipes. The sequence goes on from BMAU01004082.1 coordinate 34,569, forward strand.
ACCTTTTCGGTGTTCTCAACCCTGCGGAAAGTCTGCGGACATACAGAACTTCTGCCGTCTTCGATACTTTCCCTGCCTTCTCTTAAACGTCTATGCCACTCATAAGATTGTGTTCCCGATAATGTATCACTACCTTATACATGCTTTTTCATTTCGTTAATATCCTTAGCACGCCTTCGTAAGCCAACACAAAATTTTATATTCATTCTCTGTTCCACTAGCGCCATTTTTTTCAATCGCCGGGAACTAAATGCATCCGCCAACAGAATACGATACCATGGTGAGCCACCAAACCCATTATTTGGGACGAACCACTTTTAGAAAAGGGGAAGGATGCAGTAACACAAGAACGTTATCATAATTGCTCTACTGTAGAAATATTTCACGTTATGGACTCAGTCCGTTAACTTTTCAATCCTACAACGTACATAATAATTCCTGTGCAATAATGAGCAAAAACAAAAATGTCTTCGTTAATTTTACAGTTACAGAATGCAAAAGTTCTGATAAATAAGTAGTTCAATCGGCAGAAGGCTGTTTTTTGTTGATTCCATTTACGCGTTTCGTCATCCAGATCGCTATAGCAGCTTTTAACACTAATTTTGATGTAAAAGTGGTGTTTAAAAACATTAAACGAATGCGTATATTTAATAAGAAACATGTAAAACATTTGTAAAGGCATTGCATAGTCTAATAATGTTTAGAAATTAAATCAAAATTTAATCTCAGATCTGACAGTTAAGGTTGCCATAAATGAATGTTAGCCGCTACTTTTAGGAGGGCTATTTTTAAAGTAAGGTCCGCTGGCTCGTATAGTTCCATACTTCATGCGTATGCCGCAACTTGTCTCTGCGTCACTTACCAGCATTCGTTTTCGAAAATACTCGTGCCATTACCAGCTCGGTAGCATTCGTTTTCGAACATACTCGTGCCTTTACCAGCTCGGTAGCATTCAGAAAGATTCGCTGTGAGCCTTTAAAATGTTTAAGTTGATTGAATCGCCAGCCAAGTGTGAGATAAGGACTGTTATCCGTATTTCGACTGCGAGAAACATGTCGGCTGCAGACATTCATCACCAGATAACGAAATTTATGACACAGGAACAACAAGGTAAAGTTCGAAAATTCCACAAAAGACAGCAAAGTTTAAAAATGTGTTAGGAAGTTTAAGGATGGACGAACAAATGTCCATGACGAGAAACGTTCAGGCCAGCCCTCTGTAATCACTGATGATTTGATGCATGCAGTTGAAACAAAAATTCATGAGAACAGGAGATTCACAATATTCGCTCTTTTATTGGGGAATTTCCCGACGTTTCTCGGTCGGTGGTGTACAAAATTGTGATTTTAGACCTCAAATTGAAGAAATTGTGCTCTCGGAGGGTACCCAGACTACTCGCAGCGGAACACAAAGAAAAGAGGTTTGCCATTTCATTGGACTTTTTGATTCGTTACGACGAAGAAGAGAATGACATGTTGAGTCAAATCGTTTTTGGGGATGAAACATGGGTATCGCATATCACCCCGGAATCAAAGGAACTGTCGATGGAATAGCCACACACATCCTCTCCCTTCCAGGTGAAAGCCAAGTAAACGCTGTCAAAGCGCAAGATTATGGCAATAATGTTTTGGGACCGGCGCGGTGTTTTGCTGGTGGACTATATGCCACAAGGAACAACGGTCAACTCAGGTGTCTACTGCGTCACTCTACGGAAGCTTCGAAGAGCATTGCAAAACAAACGGTGTGGCATGCTGTCAAAAGGCGTTTTGCTCCTCCACGATAACTGAAAGTCTAGTGGGGAACTACTCTCATTTTATCCCAAATTACAGCACAATAGCTTCTCCCTTGACTGACGCACTGAAAGGGAAAATTAAGAGAAAATCACTTGGGATGAGAAATGTGAGAAAGCGTTCGAGGAGCTAAAAGTCAAACTCGTCTCCCAACACATATTGTTTGACCCAGATTTTTCCACGGATTTCATCCTGCAAACGGACGCGAGTGAGGTGGGTGCTGGGGTTGTTTTATCGCAAAGAATAGAGGGGGAAGAGCACCCCATCGTTTTCTTAAGCAAAAGATTTTCTAAAGCGGAAAAAACTACAGCACGGTGGAAAGGGAATTAGCGGCGATAATTTTTAGTCTCAAGTGATTAAAGCATTATTTAGAAGGGCAAAAATTTATTATTCAAACCGACCACAACCCCTTAAGGTACCTAAACAAGATGGGGAGTACTAATCCTAGGTTACAAAGATGGGCGTTGAGTTTACAGCCGTTTAATTTTGAAATCAAACACAAACCTGGGAGGCTACATGGAAACGCGGACGGCTTAAGTAGATTGGAATAAGTAGTTTGTGGATTTTCCTATTAATTATAATACATATTTATATTACTATTTTATTTGTATGTGTGTGAGTGTATCTGTGTACATAGTGGAAGAAGTTGGATGTTAGTGAAAATCTCTGATGTCTCTTAGTTAACCGTAAACCAACAGATGTTTACTTGTGTAGTCATGCGCGATTAAGTGTAGATGGTTATTAAGAGTTTGGCATTTGACTCATTTTGTTTAAAAATTATAATTTAAAGGTGAAATGTAGCTTTAAGAAAAAGAATCCCAGATTCGGATTTTAAGTCCTAATTGTGTAAAGGGTACATTTTTTTTGAAATTTTGATTCATGTATTATGTTATTTTTTATTGTGTTTAATACCGGGATTGCAACCCTGATCAATCTCATTGATGGGACGATCTTTATGTGTGTGAGTTCTAAGAACTGAATCCAACTGGGACCAGAGAAGTCCTGTGAAATTGACCTTTTTTAGGGGGAAGGAAGTTGTGACGTCCCCCTCTCGAAACGAGTTTCACTCTTTCAGGACAATACTCTTTCAGGACAATACTAGACTGAGTTTTGGTGTACCTGCAGCTGGGGCTGATTCTCATTTATTTAGAGTTTGGACTTTGATGCCAGTGTGACTGGACATACAATAGTCTGTCTATACTACTGTGGACGAGATAACTTCCGAGGCAGCTGACTGTCCCCTTACATACACAATGGCGAATTGTCATCAAAGGCGGTAAAACGACGACAGTTGGCCGAAGGGGTTTGGCCGTCGGAGCATGTGTAGGACACCTGCTGGTTTGTGAAGATACCAGGGTAGAGGACGATTGACGGATTATGCGCCAATAGGCTCTAATGAGTTGAGGTTCAAGGATCGACTCATATGGGCCCACCAATGAGAAAGCATGAGGGGGGAGAAATGGACTGCCCCTGATGTTTTAAAAGAGCTGAAAAAAGAAAAAAAGATTGAAAAGACGAGGGCTGGTCGTTTGTGGAAAAGGACGATCTCGGAGTTTTTTGGACCGTGTTGCTGACGAGGAGTCCTGGACGCGAATAAAAAAAACGCCTAGCGGACTGTACCGAGACAAGCTGTGGAGAGAGCGACTTCAAAAAGGGGCTACCATATTAACTAGACACAGGGACAATTAAATTCTAAATCCAATTTAATCTAATTTCCCTGTAGGAGAAAAAATTAAAAGTATTTTTTTTTACTCCCACAACCTTGCTGTGTTGTTATTTTCGTACGCTACCTTCTCACGACGTTACAGTAATCACTTGCCATTGCAGATACAATATATATTTATATATATATTAACACAAGACAACAAAAAGCAAATTTGATTTCTTGAGTGAGAGAATTTCCCGCCAATTTATTATGACATTGGGCTGAAACAGTTGCGCCCACAAGGGGGGTGTCATAGGGGTCCAGATAACCCCCCATAGCCCTTGACTTTTTTCTATTGGTTATGATCCTATGTATATGTAACGTAAACTTTAATTATGTATTTGTTATTAATAATTAATTAATGCCAATTAATTATTCAATAATTAAATTTGTATTGTTTTTGTTCCCGAAATTCGACAAAATCAGAAGAATATGTTGAGAGGCGTATTGGAGCATGATACCAAAATAATGGACTTTCACACACAAACCTGGATCCCCCCCTTGAAAAATTTTTGTGTGCGCTACTGGGCTGAAATAAATGAATTTCTCAGTGTAGTGTGCCATGCCGGGCGGCTTAAAAAGGCTCAGTGGGCCGCTGGTTGAGTATCGCTGTCTTAGACTATACAGCTGCAATTAACTGAAGGAATGATAAATCAAGCAAGTTTTATGTTATTAATACATGTATTATATGAAATTAATTGTTACAGATATTTTTAACCCACACAGAGGGAACAAAAACAATGAGAAGCAGGATTTAATTGACCTGTGATTAGAAAAATCAATTTTATGTACTGAAACTGGGGGAAAAATCATTTTAGGAGTTCGATATCTATTTGTTTCGGGATGGGCAGTATGAAATTTAAACAATTCATTCCAAGTAAAATAAGAAAACGTTTGTGAAAACGTTTAACGATGGCTCAAATTGAAACTATGTGATTCAAAACTGGTTTCGTTACTAATCCTTGCCATCAGAAAGAAAACTCGCACGTTAAACTGTAACTTATATATAAAATAGGTGCACAATTATGAGTATCTCGATGTCGAAACGGTACAGCCTGAGAATTGTTCTGTGCTTACTATTGCAGTCATAGAACTAATAGATGTCGAGTGTGGGCATTGCAAATGAAGCCAATGTCATCTTTCGGGATGAAGAAGGGGGATGTATATTAAAAAAATATATATGTTTCTCTCTTGTGGGTTTCAGATCAAAGTTGAAACGGAAAGCTATGTTCATATTTCGATTATGTTCGTTCAATTATTTTTTGAAATGTTGAGGCATTTATTTTAAAAGTTAAGTAGCATATCTGAAAATGTCTCCATTAATTAGCAAAATAAAATAAATGGTTTTATGAATTTAAAAGCAGAATAGCTGAACAGGGATTATGTATGTTTGTCACTGGAAAGCATTTTCAAAAGTTTTTAGGTGAAACTGTTTATTTCTAATGTTTCATATAATGGGAAAACACTCAAATTTACTTTATTACTTTTTCATGAAAATTGGCAAAGTTTGATAAATGGATATATAGAATTTTATGTATATACGCACTAAACAAGAGTTTATTATTACTGGAAAATTCGTATTAATAAAATTAATAATCAAATACTGGTCTTAAACATTAATTATTTGTTCTCTACCAAAATTCCTAAGTAAATATATATATGTGTGTGTTAAATATTGTTGTCCTGGTGTAATGATTGGCCACTGAAAATACAATAAAAGTGACAATTCATTAAATTGTATACTTAGAAGAAACTCGAATTATATTAGTATTTGGTAAATTGAAACGCAATGCAATGAGA
>BMAU01004083.1:0-132500 GCA_019973935.1 Trichonephila clavipes
CATTACGCATTGCTATAGATGTCTTAATGGAATACAAAAAATATATGAAATCGAATTTAATCAAATGGGGGAGATTCTATTGAATAAAAGTCTTTTAAAATCAGTGTTAACTTATGTGTGCAAAACTTCAACTACTTGAACAGATGAGAGATAATAAGTATCTACGAAAGAAAGATTTTAAGGTTTATTTTGAAGGAATTCAGGAAAATGAAACGTGGCGAAGATTCAAGTCCTATCACTCATAGCAAACAATCTGACATTGTTAACTTCATCAAAATACAACGAATTAATTGGGCACGTAGCGTTTTCAAGAATGAACGAAGACCACACCACTAAAAAAAGAATCTTTAATTCCCAAACAATTGGCACACGGAGAAAGGGCAGGCCAAATATTAAGATGGATTTATGGCATAGAAAAAGGTCTCTTAGTTTTGAGATCTCAAAAATTGGAGAACACTAGCAAGAAAAAGGCTGGCCTGGAAAAGGCTTTGAGAAGACCAATTTTTACCCCCCTGGGCTGTCGAGTCACGAAAGAAGGAATATGAAACAAAACTTTAAAAGAACAAAAAATCTTATTCGATATCTTATTTACTACTATCTAATGGGTGTGACTCTCTGTTTCTTCTCTTTTCATAATTCATTTTTAATCTAATTTTAGAGTATCTGAATATCCATGAATTAAAGTTCGCGCATACCATTACCGTTGATAAAACTTTATAAATATCCTTACCTTCTGAGCAATCTTGTCTGGAAGAATCATCTAGACAATATGTGTATTTCTGTGAAACCATAAAAAAGAAAATCAAAATTGACGTACATTTAGTATTAAAAACAGAAGAGAAATTAATGAAATTTTTTCTGTAGCACAGTCCGTCACACACTTTTACAGGCCAATCTTTTACTGTGCGAAATGTAGAAAAATCATAATGAAAATAATTTTTACAATATATGTATAATCTTTAGTACAAAAAAATGAGGAAAATTATTTCGTGTTTTTCAATGCAAAACAAGCAATATAAAAAATTTTAGTTACTTTTTATAAAATAATTACAATTAATATAAGTATGTATATACATATGACAGAATCGCAACATTAAGTGGCAAAATAGAAAGCGATTTTCCTTTCTGTATAGGGTGTTGGACTATTATTTTTGTTTGTTACTATTTATTCATTGATTAGATTTAATTATTTCAATAAAATAGTATAATAAGAAGAAATCACATTCTCTGAAATTAGGCCATCCCAGGTGGGATTCGAACCCGCGACCTTTGGATTAGAAGTCCAACGAGCTATCCATTGCACAATAGGGACACAACAACCGATTTTCCTTTCTATATGTGGTGTAGGACTGTTATTTTTCTTTGTTACTATTTATTTATTTTTTAATTAAATTAATGAATTAATATTTGAAAAACTGTATTAACATCAAGTGTCATCCACTACAAGTTTAAAGAAATGTATTTGAACTTGGATGGACAAATAGAAAGTATTTTTATTTACGATTGAAAATTTGAACAAGATATATTGGGAGAGTATGAACTAATAGTAGAGATAGAAAAAAAAAAAATAGTATTTCTTTTGACAGATATAGACAAATGACAAACTTTCCACAGACAATAAATAGCAATCGCTCACTGAAACTGAGTCAGTATTACTTCAGCTGTTGAAGACTTTAGTTGCTACCATCGAGCTTGTGCTTGCGGAAAAATCTTAATCAATACGCATTTGTGTTTTTAGACAATGATAATTGTGTCTGAGCGTTGCATAGAAGGTCTGAAGACCTTCTGGGATTGATTTTACAAAATTTACTGCTGTATCCTGTATTTCCAAGGATTATTTTTTTCCCAGTAAATTTTCATCGTTCTTAAAGAACTGTTTTGCTCTTTGAGACTAATAACATAAAATCATCAACCCCCGATCTGCGTAACATATCAATGTAGGGTTGGGTATGGACACTGTCACATCCCCCTCCCCCTGTTACGTAGAATGGAGCACACCGACGTCACACTCCGACAATAGTGCCCGACAAGGGACTGTGCAGGAAATCATTTACGCGGACGCCGAGAGACGCCGAACGTAGGAGAAAGACGTTCTCCTTTGGTGTGTAATGTATAATTAACTATTCCCTCTTTTATTGTTTAATAAATCATTTATATCATCCTAAGGTGTGTGTGTGTGTGTTTTTTTTTTGTAGTCATATTTCCCCATATCAATATATTCAATATACAACCAAAAATTATTTTTTTCTTGAAAACAAAAAAATACTTACGTGAAACTTTAAAGACATCACTACATCATCCCTTTGTTTAACCAGCTGCTTTATTTTTCTCAAAGGTGAATACTTTTCACCTAAACATAAACAAATCAATTTCAGATAAATGACTAGCTTACTTTCACATTTTCTTTACTTATTTGTGTAGTTTTTTTACGGTTTTATTTTATAAAGAAAATAATCAGTGACTTACGAAATGGCTGGTGTTGTCTCTAGAGGACGTACCCCGAGAAAAAGAACAGTTACACGACGCTTACACAAAATACTGATTTCTTCATATAATGTTAGTCTAACTGAGGTCTTACTTCAATCATTTGATTCAAGCATTTTAAGCTATTTGTCCAATAAATTGGCTTTGATATCTGTTGTCTTTCATAGAGTTCCCTTGTAGCGGGTTCTCCACGCGTTTTCTAAACTAACCTGAAGAAAAATCTTATTTTATCGATTGCTTCGTTTATTCGACTTGTGAAGGTGCTGTGATAGATGCAAATTAGGTTTGTTATTTACAGAGATCTGAAATGGATTCAGAGAGGATTTTGAGATTGTAATTCTCTAAGCGTTTTTAGGTGGTGTAAAGAACGTCTTTGAGTATTTGTTATTAGAAAAACAAATTAGAGTTAGTGACGTTTTAAGATTTCTTCAGGCCCTGAATCCCTTTGAAAAAGTAGACCCCACCTGTGACCCTTTTTAGTTGTCAAATACTTGAACCAAAGGTAACCCGTTACAAATAAATGTGTGTGACTCAGAATTTCCCAAAACCTACGAACAAATGTACTCGACCGACTACCACCTTTTGACTAAATGATTAACGCTGGTGTATGGTGGTAGACTTGGGTCTACACATGAACGACGTACCTGATATAATAATTCACTTTTGCCATTGTTGTCAGTTGGTATATAGCTCGAAAGTGGCAATTTTATGAAGAATATATCCAGGAATAACATTTGACGGTTAAAAATATATGGATCATGATCTATTATTGATGCCGAGTCGAGAACAATACCAGGGCCACTACCAAGATCGAGGGCCTGGTCCCGAGCCCAGCTGGCCCCTGCCTTGAAACGCTTCTTTTTAGAGTGCACCACGCATTCCTGTTACTTAGGATTAACTATGAGAAGGACATAACTCGGCAGCTTCCGATCCGTAAACACGTAATATACCGATGAACCAAAATAATCACTTCAGTCCGGAGGCTGTTACTGGCTTATATAAATAGCACCGTTACACACTCCTCCACTAGTGAGTCGGTGGATATGCAAACGAACTATATAGTTGTAATGGCGAGCATGTGAGTGGTTGCTGTTGCATCAAGTGTGTTCTGACTGCTCTGTTTTGCTGCATCAAGTGGATTTGACGGCTTCTGATTGCTTTTGTGGTGGGTAGATGGCGCCACGACAGCTGCGTGAAGGTTGCATTTGTCTTTATTCAGCGTCAAGACCACCAATGAGAAGGATAGAACTCGGTACCTTCCGAACTGTAAATACGTAACATACCGCTGGAAACAAAATGATCAATTCAGTCCGGAGGCTGTGTTGTACAAATACCGCCACTACAACTAGATTAGAAACTTGATTGTCTGCGTTTCAAGACTTTCAGGGTCAGGCTAGTCAATTTTTTTTCTGTTGGTTATGGTTTGAGTCTCCTCGTAGCTAGGGATATTGCCTCTATTCAGTACTGGCTCTCTCTCTAATAAAATATTAATATAGTAAAATATTCTTTTATTAAGATAATTGATTAACCATAAGTTGTTGAGTTTTATACAATGATATTATCTGTTGATCATTTTCCCCAAATACAAAGTCCGATTCATTTCAGTCTTTGGGGCGGCCCTCAATGAACTTATCCAATGATATTTTTAAAAAAAATTTCAAAAAGTGATGCCAGTGAAGAAAGAATAAATAAATAAAATTTGAGAATAAATTGAGGAATATTCTTCTTTTTCAGTTTTTAGGTGCTTATATTTTGAAACATATGTAGAAAACAAAATTTGAAAAATATTTCGAAATCTTGTAATAATTACTAATTCTTACCTCCATTATTCTCAGTTTCGACGTCGTTTTCTTCGTTTTCATCTTCATCATACACCACCGCATCAATATCGAAATCTTTATTTTTCTTTTTCCCGTGTTTGCCACCATGCTGATTCATAAAAAAAAAATTAACAATAAAATTAATCGAGTGTTTCTCAAAGTGTGGGGCGCGCCTCTCTGGGGGGCGCGAGCATATCGAAAATTTACAGATATTTTTTTTAAAAAAAAATAACCGAAAAGAAGTGAAACAAAATACTTTTTTCCATAATAAAAAAAATACACGACAACGCTGATATAATTTATGTTTATCATCTGACGTTTTTCTTTTTTTGCATAAAATATTACTCGTTAAAAGAAAAAACGAAACCCAGACCCTGAGAAAAATTCTAAGAAGATAAACATTTCACATCACTGTAATTATTTGAATACTGTACATTAGTTGTAGAAAGAAAAGGAAAACATAATTCACTTTTCAGCAAGGCAGCATAATACATTTGCTGATCATTTGATTGACCTTCAAACTTACTGGTATGGTTTCTACATTAGTTCCATCCCATCTTTTATGTATTTGTTTTTCGCTTAGGGAAATTGTAAATAATGAAGAGTTTTACGATATTTGGAAAAGAATTGATTGATTTGAAGAATTATTTGGCTAAAAGATTTATTTTTAAGAGTAATCTCAAACATATAAAGCATAGTGAAAAACGCCATAATCGTTTTTAGAACATCCGTATTTTTTTCTGAATACACTTTTAACTCGGGAGCAGTGGCGCGGGGCATCTGTGATTCTCTATTGAAGGAAGTTGAAACTGATCAAGCAAAAGAATACATATTATTCATGATTGAGAAACACGATGAACATGAAACGAAAGGAAAATTTTCAAATGCTTCCTAAAGAACTCCAACTGAAATATGAAGCCTTAAGTGTACCACAAGGTTCAGTTCGCCTTGTCAAAAAGACACAAGAAAGAAAAAGTTCAACTTGCTATTTGTTGATCACCAAAGGTGTCACGAGTTCGAGCCCAGTACCACTAAAGACCCGGCGTGTATGGGGGAAGTGCACGTTAAATCTGTCGAGAGCTCAAACGACCTCTTGTGGAGTGGTGTGGTAGTTAAAAGAGGCCAGCTCAAGTATCGTCCTCGTCAACCATTGTTCAAAATTACGAGGTCCGTCTCTAAAGCCCCTCGAGTAGCTGAACAGTGCGACGTTAATATTCACTCACTCGATCATGAATGCTTATTAAAACTACAATTACTTGAACAAAATATGATAGCTTTGCCAGCAAATAACATTTCTGTAATATTAGTGAAAAGTATCTCTGATTTGCGTCCTTTATTAAGGTCTTGCACTTTTGAATAATGTTAGTTCAGTTTTATTGGATTTTTTTCTCAAATCATCAAAGAAAAAATTGAACATTCCTTAAAGCCGGAAAGTATACTTTCTCTTAATTGAATTATTCACTGGAATTCCGATTTGTATCGTGTAGAGTAAAAAATAATTATAAACAAATGATTGGGGTGACTGAGTTCCCCCACTACCATTAGCGTTAGTATCGAGTGCGCCTGCTCCCAGGTTAAAACATTTTGATGTCTTCTCGCTTTAAATATTAAAAAGTAACACAATTATTCTTCATTGAATTTTATATTATTTTTCATTATTTAACATTAATTCTAAATGCTAATTCTGTGAGGTTTAAAATTACAGTTCTTTTAAACAGTTATTTACAATTATAGCATTTATCTAAAAAATCATTTTACATTTTTGTATACAATGTCGTGCACGCAGTTTTACTCTCCTTACAGTTCAGCTATTATATCAAGAATAATGTTATTTTTTTTTTAAAAAATGAACCCGTGCGAAGAGCCGGTGTTTCAGCCAGTATACGTTTAATGTATCAGTACTGAAGAAGGTATATATATATATATACATATATATATATATATATATATATATATATATATATATATATATATATATATATAATTTCTTAATACTAAATTAAGAACAAGTTTGAAAATTATTAGGACTTTCACGGGCTTGTCCTGTAGAGCAAAGTTTTTCAAAGGAAGGTTTATAAAATCAGAAATTGACACTCCGAGTTATTTTTCTATATTTAGCTGAGATCTATATTTTGTCTTCAAAGCAGCCACCGCAGAAAATCCGGTTTAACAAAGGTAGGATGTTGAAAATGGTAATAGTATACGAAGTGCTTTTGTTTTCAGCACAGATAATTCATCATCCACCTCTACACAAAATTCAAAGAGCGATTTATTACAAAATTGCCTTTTAAATTTTCACTGGATGTGAAATGTATGAAGATTTCTTCTTCGGAAGTTGAGAGTCCTTCTGGAGTATCTTGAAATAGATCCCTAATCCACTCGTTACTTGCTACCAAGTTGTCCTCATCCAGAAAATACTTTTTAAAATTCTTTGCCAACATAGCTAAATGATTTTACATGGTTTTAGAAACAACTCTCACATGTTGTTCAACAGATTTGTAAGTTTTAACACATATCGAGCTGGGGCTTTTTTCCCCCATCATTTACTTCAGTAGTGGTAAATCCAAAATTTAAGTATTTTTGAGAATATTTCCTTGATTTAATTTTCGGAACCATGCTCGTCTGTGTACTTGTTAATCCTTTATTATCGTCGAATGCTCGCTTACGACTTAAAAATGTATGTATGATATTGTTTTAATCTACTGCCGTAAATACTTAATTACCGTGAATAACAATTAACGTGGAAATTAAAAAAAATGTACATTCAAGCTAGATTCGGTAGCTATAGGAGTATCGAGTCAACCAAAACTGACTGGAATTGTACGAGGAAAAGTATTTTTACATGTTTTGCGCAGACGTCCGATAGGTTGCCCAGACTCACGCAAACGTACCCGATAATGCCAAATGTGATGGATATGATAGAGAGCAACATAGACTAGACTATTTTTCTAATGACATTTGCACTTTGAGAAATAGATGCTGAAGGAAATATATCTTTAATTAAATATATCATTTTGTGATCTGTTCCAATTAAAAATTAGAGAAAAAAATAACATAATAATATATATAAGTAATATATATTTTAAGTAATTTTCTTAAAATATATATTACTTAAAAGTAACATATACAAAATTTAATACTTATACAGTTTATAATTGAGATCGCAATGTAACTTTAGCGTCAAATTGCATTTTTATTGCAGTAAATACATTATTGTTGTACAGGGGGGGGGGCGACAAAAATTATTATTGAAAATTGGGTCGCCAGTATTGAAAGTTTGAGAAACACTGAATTAATCAGTACATATTTAAATTTTATATTTTTGCCAATTTTTGTACATTATACTTTACAATCGATGAATTACGTTTTTTCATTTTCAGATTTTATAAATCACACTGCGTCAACTCTAAGAAGGTTCCTTCACACGTCAGTAAAATATTCGAAAACCCCATCTCTCTCATTATATATCTACAGTAGAAATAGTTATTGTTGTCTAATTATAGTAGAACGTCGTTTATCGGAATCAATTGGGACCGGACATCGTTTGGATACGCGATGGTTCGGATAACCGAAAACCGAATGCGATCCATGCAGTATATGAAACCGTACACTATACGAATATTTAAAATCACATCACACATGCGGGAAACGTACGTGAAGAAAAAGCAAAATAGGTGCAAAATGTCGCAATTTTACCTTTATTGTAGAAAATAATCACTTATTTTTCACTGTACCATTGTACACCTTCGTTTTTTCGCTGAAAGGTCTCTGGCTCTTTTGAGCAGCAGTAGTTGAGTAGGGCAGCACTCTGATTGTTGTTCGTACCACTCCATAGCTGTCTCGAATGCAGACAATGCATCAGCATTTGATGGAACCTTACTACTTTCGTTGATGTTGTGGTCCTCGTCTTCATCCGTTTCATCATTGACAGGATCGGATTCTTCTTGCATGGATGTCACAATCTCGTCATCATTTAGCATTTGAAGTCCACAGTCTTCTGCATCGCATGCCATCCAGGTTTTTACATCTTCTTCGTCGCATTCTTGAAATCCTGGGATCGATTGGACTATGTCGGTATGTCGGCTGTGGTCGTCATTGAAGTCTTTTTCATCTTCTAAATCTGGTCACAGCTTATTCCATGCATTTTTTCAGGCGTTGTCTTTTGAGCGAGTCCCACGCTTCGTTTAAAATGTAGCAGGCGTCCTTCATATTGAGCTTTTCAGCAAAAGCAGCAACACATTCTTCGTCGTTTTCCGCCAAAAGAAATTTTCGCAAAATTTGTTTCCTAAAAAACTGGTACGGATATTTGACACTCCGGATAATAAACGTTCGGATAAACGACGTTCTACTGTAGGACAAAGAAAAACACTCCTTTTTTTATCTTATCCTACTCCACGACGCAGTGGATATTTTAAGATTTTAACGATTATGCTACATTTGATGACGAACTGCTTATTTGTGCAACTGAAGTTTAGGAAATTGTTAGTTTGTCGGAGTAAATGAATAACGATTCTGATGCAGAAATTGACAATGAAACTCTTACGAAAATTGTTACATCTTTTAATGCTCTACATTGCTTGGAAACAGTGTAAACATACCTCATGTAACAGGATGTAAATGACGTAGTATATTTTATTCTATGTATAAAGGAGACAAAATAACTCTTTCAAGTGAGGAATCAAAAAAAATAATTGTTGAACATCTATTAAACAGTGTTTTAATATTTCATATTATCTGGTGAATAGTGTTTCACTAATAGTAGTTTTAGCTGTTGAATAAAAGTCGTGTAATTTCTAGGTAATGGATATATATATATTATTTTTTTTGCAGTTACTTATTATAGAATTTCCAAAAGGTAAGTGCTCAAAAATTTGCATTTGGACCCCGATTTAAGGAATTTTTCTCTTTCCCAGATTAAAATGAAGGGAAAAACTTTTTTCAACGAATGATAAACCCCCAAAACGAATTATTTCAGTAGCTGAAAAAAAACTTTTTATTACTTTGTATTAGAAAGAAATTTAATTTTTTTTTCAAATGACATATCCATTTATCCGTAACATAAAAACACTTTTCTTGTAAGCAGCAAATTTCAACGGGAAAGGATGAAAGCCATTATTAGACTTTTTTACAAATGCAGATGATTTATGAGTGCAATCTGAGTCTTGAGTAGGACAGAAAATTACTTTCTATCTCTCCCAATTCACAACGTAGGGGATATTCTAAGATTTTAATGATTATGATATATTTAAAGACGAATTGCATATGCGTGAAACCGAAGTTGAGGAAACTATTTATTTGTCAAGAGTCAATGAATAGCGATTCTAATGCAGAAATTGATAATGAAAATCTTATCAAAACTGTTGCATTTTCTAATGTTTTGCAATGTTTTAAAACTGTGAAAACATACCTCTCTTCTGCAGCATGATAGTATTTTTTTTCTCTGTATAAAGACGAAAAAGAATTCTTTCGGGTGCGCAATCAAAAAGAGTTTCAAACATCTTGTGACGGACTCATCGCGTTTTCTACTAAAATCTCCTCTTGGGTTCTTTGGGGCCGAAAAAGGCAAATTCTTTCCAACCAAATCCAGAAGCGAAACGTGAACATGAAAATTAGAAATCTTTTAAATAGCAGAAGTTCAACGTAAGCGTATGACCCATTCGGAAGAGATTATCCTGGTTTAAGCGCGTGAGCTGAAGGAAGAGAAGAAAGCCGTCGTTGATTGTGAAGCTATCCGTGACAGAACGATCGAGTCAAGGTGGATCCAATTCTCCACACGAGTTATTCTAGAGATGTTGAGGACCAGAGAGGACTGCGATTAAACAAGAGATTAAGGTTGGATAATTCTAGTGTCCATTAGTAACTGTGATATAAACAGAGATTAGGAATAGAAGGGAAAGTAAAATATATTTAGTGGTTAAGATCGCGCTTATTTGGTAATACGTATTCTGCGTTTTCTCACCTCAGATCCGCTAAGTTATAATATAAATATTATCATTGTTAGTGTCTAAGTTAAGATCTTAATAAAGACATTTTAAGATCATGACAACGCCTGGTTCTTCATTCAATCCCACACCTCTAGATCACGAAGTTAACTTAGAAGTGAGGTATCACCCACGGGGAATACTTCACAATTTATTTTTCAGTATATTTAAATTTCCAATTAACTGGTGCGTAGTAATTCATTAATAGTGTAACGTCTTCGTCTCGCAGCTGTGTTCGGCGTCTTTGTGGAAATAATCACCACACGTGCAACTTTGAATTACTGCGTAGTACCATCTTGGATCTTCCGCTGACATTTGACATCACGAGGGGCCCTTTCCCGTCGCTGGCAGGATGCAACCAGAGATGCAAAAGCGCCACCCCTGATCTTCGAGTAGAGAGAGGGAGAGCCAAGGGAGAGATGCTTTGAACTTTCCAGTGAGCGGTCGCCGAAGGAAACTCTCCTCTCACAAACCACTGTTTGAACTCTAATAAAATTTTAATAAGTTTAATAACTTCAATGTATAATACTGTAAATAATTACTGTGGCGCAAATAAACTAAATATTTAAATTAATCAAAATATTACGCTACCTTTATTTATCTCAAACGTCACAATAGCATTTTTACCTGTTGAATAAAAATTGTGTAATTTATAACTATGGATGTTTTATGTGTATAATTGCTTATAGAATTTCCAAAAGGTAAGCGGAAAAAAATTGTATCATTTTTGGACCCCGATTTAACGAACAAAGTGTTCGGTCCTGATGAATTCGTTAAATTGGGATTTTGACTGTATATATATATATATATATATATATTACTGAAATTTTTTTTATTTTGCAATCCACTACATTTACTAGACATTCATAAAATTAGCGAAAAAAATTTATTAAAAAAAACATTAAAAACATTACATTTTACATTTATTGAACAGTAAACATTTTGAGATATTCCTACATGTTATTTTATTATGCAAACTATACACTTATGGAGTGTATTCGTACAAATTTCGCTTATTAAGACCTTTAACATTGAATTAATGTAACTTATCAATAAAATAAAAATATTAATAATGATTGTAATAAACACCATTGTAAAGTTCAAATTTACAATGTTATCACTTGTGTAAAAACTTCCCTTTAAAAGAATTTCGTGGATATTAAGTCGATTCAATAAATTTACAAGTTATAAAATCAGTTACATGAATGCGTTTCATGGATGGCATATTATAAAATATGTATTAAATTATGGATACTTTTTTCCCTTTTGCCAGCTCAAATCTCGCCAAGTTGGCGTTATTGTCGACATCTCAAAATATGCACATAAAAATAAAAATAAATATTAGTTCTCATTGGTTTTTCATCTATTTTTGATGTATTATGAAAAAACGTTACTGTGATTTCCCAACTTGTGTTGAAAATGTGGTGTCAAAAGATATCATTGTGATGTGTCGAATCATTTTTGGTGACTTAAACGCAAGCGCCGGCAAAATACAAAAATAATAAATTATGTTTTCCATTTGAAAAATTTCAGAGTTTAATAACGACGGAAATGTAGCTTTTACTCTGGACTAAGTATAATTGTATTTATTAAAAGTAATAAATTAATTGTTACATTGCTGTTAGTTAAACTTTTTTTTTAAATGGGATGAAAAATGTAAAATCCTGAAATGATTTCCAAATGAAATAGTCGGTAAAATTATTTTAATTATGCGAGAATGAGACAAATTTTAAGTGTTAAACATACAACAAAATTTTAAAATGCGAATTTGTTGAGAATATCTAATAGGATGTATTGTTATAATTTGAGATTCCTTACCAACAGTTTTCTATCAATGCGTGAAATTTATGAAAAAAAAATAATAAAAATCTATGGCCCAGACATCTAATTTACTTGTCAACTTAAGACTCCCTTAGAAGTCATTTTGAATTCGAAAATGTAATGTTAATTTTAGGGAAAATTTCTACTTTTTTCTGTCAAGCACAAATTAACGCATTTTTAATGTTACGATCTGCATTGAAAAAATAAATAAATGACCTGTAAGAGGGCATTTTTCATCGATTTTTAAAAATATTTTTATATATACATATAGGAGAAAAGTGATTCACTCCCTCAGCGTGAGATCTCCGAAACTATTAAGCCAACAGACTTGAAATTTAGTAAGTTTCATTCTTTTGATGAGTAAAGATTTACTCAGAGCAGGTTTATGTAAATTGACTCCCTCAGGATGGTTGCCACCAAGGGAGGGGGTTACGGGGGCAATATAGCTATAAATTTCTCGTCTTTGAGCTTTTAGACTTGAAATTTGGTAAACATGTTTCTTTTATTAATTAGAAATTCGCTTAGGACGGGTTTTGTGGAAATTGACTCCCAAGGGGTTGTGTGGAGCTTTATAAACAAAATTTTCCGTTTCTTAGCTATTACATCCACAAACTTGAAATTCGACAAGCATTTTTCTTTTACTGAGTATAGATCCTTTTCAGGGGCATAGCTACTACTGTATCAATAATATGGGGCCCCAACATATATAAGTCACGATTTCGCAACATGTCAAGCAGCAACAAAAAGGGTGTCTGAGAAATTCTGATATAGGGAGTGGCTACATCAGTGAACCTCTAAAAATGGGTTTTGCGGAAATGGACTTCCAAGGGGGTTGGGGGAGTTACGGAAGCGTCGCAGATAAAAAAAATGCCCGTTTTTGAAATAATAGACTTACAAACTTGAAATTTGGCAAACATCTTTCTTCTATTGATTAGAGTTTTGCAGAAATCGACTCCTACGTGGATAACAGATAAAAAAAAATCTGGTTTTTTTAATGATTAGACCTTAAGATTTAGAATTCTACAAACATGTTTCTTGGTTAGAGATCTGTTTAGAGTTGGTTAGAGATCTGGGTTGAGAAAATAGATTCCAAGGGGATTGTAACAAGGTCATGGATGATAAATATACTTCTGTTTATGAAACGCAAGTCCTGTTCTTTGTCCTGAAATATCCAGGAAAACGGAAGGATGACAGCTAATTTATTTATAAATCTCTTTCCTTGTATGAAAACTCACAAATATGAAACAAGCAAATAAAAATATTTTAAATTTTTTTTAAAAAAAGAATTTTCTATGTGTACTGCAGATATGTATATTAAAAAAAAAAAAAATGTATTTTGATAGAAAATTTCGCTACTTTTGCTTCTTTAGTTGCACATTATAATAAATGTATCAGTCCAGGTTTGTGGAATTCTGTAGAAATTCTATAGGATTGCGTCCATAAATTTGAAATGTCTAACAGATGGCAACGCTAATTTAACAAATGACACGGAAAATAACATAATACTAGTAATATAAATTTGCAAACTTACAATTAGGCAATTTCTGATTACCAAAAGGAAGATAATAATGAAGAATCTCATTTTCTTTGGGCTATTCACTATCACGACAATAGAGAGATGAAAAAATTCCCTTTACTCTTACTTAGTACTTTGGACTATATTTTATCTTTGGGACAAAACAGATTTCGTTAACTATTTCTCGGACTATTATGCAAGATGTCCAAAGCAACAGGCCGGGTTTTTTTAAAATGCATTGATTAGTATTTGTTTCGCAAACTAATAAAAAAGCGAGAGCAAAGTTTATACTATTTCTTCGAACTTGATGCAACAGTATATCCACCACCAGGACAAATTATTCTTATTGGAATAAAATCATGTGATGAAATGCATGTTATACGTATGGCTAATTTAGAATATTATTAACGTATTTTATTTTTTTAAATTTTTGTATCAATTCTGCTTAAAAAATATTCTTTAGTTTTAGCGTTTTTTTGCAAGAGAGTAAATAATGCCGTTTAAAAAAAATTTCTTGTTTTTTTCCCCCTTGCTATTGTACGAATTATATACGATTTCCAATGCAAATTACGAAACTGTATCAAATTCTTTCATGCTAGTTTCAAACCGTTTTCAAAGAATTTTCTTACAAAAGAATGCTTCACAATTTCGTAAGATACTTGCATACGTTTTAATCTTAAATTGTCAACTGAAAGTATACGAAAGTTTTGCTTAGGGTTAACATTTTCTATTTATGTAATAGTTTCAAGAACATAGACTTTTTTTTAAAAAAAATCCAAATTTCTCGAAGTCTTTTTCCCCTCCTAAGTTTGTGAAGTACAGTCGGACCCCGATTTAACGAGTCCCTATTTAACGATTTTTTAACGAATATCCCCCCTCCGATCAAAATGGAAGCAAAAAAACCCCTATTTAACGAATAATAAATCCCGAATTAACAAATCATTTCAACAACTAAAGAGAATTTTTTATTATTAATTTAGAATAGAAAAAAAATTGATTTCTTTTCAAATGGCATATCCTTTTTATCTCGAAATGAAAAATACTTCTCTTGTAAACCGCAAATTTCGATTGTGAGGGATGCAGCCCATTATTAAATTCCATAGGTGCAGATGAGTCATGAGTGCAGCCTATCGCGTGTTTTGAATTCCTTTATCTGATCCCATTCCACAACGCAGAGAATATTTTAAGAGATTCTATCATTTGCTCACTTTCTTGAGAGAAGTGGTGTTTATTATACGTACGGTTTTTTGTAGAAATGTTGTTTTTTTAAATTTGTTAAGCATATCAGATTGTGGGAAACAAATGCGTAACGATTTTTCAATTCCTACACTATTACCTCACACACTCTCTATATATATTTATTTATTTATCTTCGTGGAATTCCCGATCGTTAATAAAATACATTTTAAAGCGCTCAATTGAGCTGAAATTTTATATACAAGATTATTTTAAATGACAATACAGTAATTTAATTATAATTAATAAAAATTAATTGATTAAAACTAATTATTCGAAGAATTACAAGTACAGCCACGTTGGCATTATTTTTGGCGACTTGTGTCAAAACTTGAAAAGGTTTTCTTCTCACATTTTAAAGCATTGAGTTGAACTGAAATTTTATATACACGATTGTTTTGGATGACAATACGATACTTTATTGATAGTTAAAAAATCAATTATCACTTACACTGGTGTCCAAAAGTTAAGCATAATTGATAATTATGTGAATAAAGAAGGAACTGTAAATCAGAATGGCGGGAAACGTGATGTGCGAATGTGAAATGGTTATAAAATAAGGAAGCAAATTAAAAGGATAATAAAATTAATTTTATTATCCAAAGTAGCAGTTTGAAAGAAAACTGAGCATAGCAAGGATTCACACTTTAAAGAAAAAATGAAAGAAAACATTAAATAAAATACTGATGCTGCCGTTTAATAAGGCGTGTGGCCACCTCTGACAGCCAGGGACGCTGCACAGCGATTTACAATACTTGCTATGAGATGATGAATGAGTTGTGGGCTCAAACGGTTCCAAGCTTCTTGGAGAGCTCTCTTCAGTTCTGTAACGGAGCTTGGTGGGTGCGAAAGGGCTGCAATTTGTCTCCCGAGCATATCCCATACATGCTCGATAGGATTTAAATCAGGGGAGTTCGCAGGCCACGACATGCACTGGATGTTTTCCGTTTCTAGGAAGTCCTCAATCAGCACCACTCGGTGACATGGAGCATTATCATCCATGAATATGAAGTCAGGACTGA
Organism: Trichonephila clavipes; assembly: GCA_019973935.1. Classification (NCBI taxonomy): domain Eukaryota; kingdom Metazoa; phylum Arthropoda; class Arachnida; order Araneae; family Nephilidae; genus Trichonephila; species Trichonephila clavipes. The sequence goes on from BMAU01004083.1 coordinate 15,881, forward strand.
CAGCACCTCAAAATAAGCGAACATAAGGCTCAAGAACTTCGTCTCTGTATCTTTGAGCAGTCACAGACCCCGTGTTAAAGAAATGGAGGTTAGTGCGGCCGTCCATCATGATGCCTGCCCATGCCATTACTCCCCTTGATGGAAAATGTCTTTCCGTTATGTTTCTTGGTTCAAAACGTGTTCCATGTTCTCTCCATATTGTTACCCGCCGAGAATCACTACTCAGACTAAACCGGGACTCGTCACTGAACATCACATTGGCCCACTCTCCCGCACTCCAATGTTGATGTTTCAAACTCCAATTTAAACGAGCGCGTTTATGCGCACACGTGAGGGGAATGCAAACTGCTGGTCTTCTGGCATACAGGCCAGCATGATTGAGTCTCCTGTAAACAGTTTGTCTCGAAATTCGTATTCCTGTGGCGACTATGAGCGCCGAACCCAGTGCTCTGGCAGTACTGCCCCTCTGACATCACGCACTTATTACCAGATATCGGTCTTGGCGAGGGGTTATGACTCTTGGTCGACCTGATATTGGTTGTCGGGTAACATCTCCCGTTCTTTGAAACCGCTTCCACAGTCTTGAGATCACAGACTGTTCCATATTCAGAATTCGAGACACTTCGGTTTGTGATCGTGAGGATTCCAGCATTCCAACGATTCTTCCTTTCGTAAACATGTCCAATTCGCGTCTTTGTGCCATCATTCACCTTGTTTGATGGTTAACAACGTTCCTTCGCACAGCAGTTGCACGAAACTTGTCTGGACTGCCTATGCTGCGTGAATCGGTTTCTCCGCGTTTCGACATACGCCGGTGTTTCGCGCAGGACGTAGTCGACTGAAAAGTTTTGCATAAACCCACAATGTTTCTTCTTCACCCAATTAATATCCGCAAGAAATTTGGAATAATTCTACGAATATTTAGTCCCTGTTTTTTTGTATTTTACGATTTATACTTAACTTTTGGATACCAGCGTACCACACTGCTAAGGTTCCTACTTATCTGAGTCCCTATGATAACCACTTCCACATGTGTATCCATTATAGCAGTGCTTCTCAAACTTTCAATATTTGCGCCCCAATATTCTACCAAAATTTTCTTCGCACCCCCCTTCATACAATGAATATTGAATTCAATACAAAATAATATACAATATACTAAGATATACAAAAAGCTTTTTTTTTGTTATTGTTTAATTTTGAATTCACGTAAAATTAACTCATTAAAAATTTCTTCATCCTTCAATATGTATTGATTAATTTTTCAATTCACCCGTGTGAAGAACTGGTGTACCAGCTAGTATTATATACCTGTAAACCTTTCTTCAAATATTGCATTAAAGATTTTGTGCATTTTATTGAAATGAACAAGACCAGTTTAAATGTACCCAAATTATATTCTATTTAGGTCAGAAGACATGCACTTCTATGAAACTGCCAAAAATATTCAATAATAAAAAGGCCAAGGCTAGTGTATAGCAATTTTGAAAATAGGAATATTTTATTTAAGTTTTAACGAGCATAATTTAGGGGCAGCTAAGATTATACATCGCATTCATATTACAAAAAAACTAAAAATATGATACGAAGTGAGATGAAATCTATGCTAAATTTCCAACAAAATAGTGGATAGTGTTATACATGCCCCATATGATGGCATGAGAATTGTTCTATTATAAGGAAAAGGATTTATGTACGATTCTTGTTAATAAAATACCGATTTTGAGTTATACTATTAATTTATTACAAATAAAAATTTTCACAGCACAATAACCTATTGTTCAAGAAAACACATGACAATGATTAATTAGTGTATAGTCTTATACTTTCTTGGAATAAAAAGCTTTTAACAAAAGGACAAAATAATGTTGATTACAATAAAATAAAAAATATATAAATGGTTATTATAATCAATATTAAAAATGAATTTGCTACAAAAAGTTAACAAGAATAATAAAAAAATAAATTTAAAGTCAATTCCTACTTAGGTCAAGAAAGAAATATTTTATTTTAGTTACTTTTTATTAATTACAATTGATATGAATATGTACAGTACGTGATCGGTTAAAGAACACTTTCACGAAAGATTTTTGTGTTCGGATAACGAACATTTTCAAGAAAGATTTTTTGTGTGTGGACAACGAACACATATTCGGAGGTGATCAGGGATACACCCCTGAAATCATGGATGAAATTTTGACAACTGCTAGAGATCTGGAATTGGAGGTGAACGAGGAAGACATAGAAGAGCTCATAATTCGACATGATGAACTGACGACAGAAGAACCCTAAGAAATTTTGAATGAAGAATACCAAGAAACACAGCGAAATGTGTCTCCTTTTGAACAAGAGGAAGACGAAAGAGGACCAATGCCAACATCTGCCATTAAAGATCTTTTGAAAAAGTGGGAGGATGTCAGAGCAATGTTCTTAGAATGGCACCCATACCAAGCTGATGTCAGTAGGTTTGGGGATCTTTACAACAATAATGCTATTAATAACTTCCGGAAAATCCTGAAAAGATAGAAAAGCAATCGACATTGCACATGTTCTTCAACTCCCCATAAGCAAAAAGTGAAAAGGACTGATTAATATGCAAGACTATATGTATGTATTATTTTTTTAAAGACTTACTAAGAAATTATACAGTTTTTAAAATTTAATTTTTAGGGTCTCCAGAACGAATTAATCGATTTCACATAGAAGTAAGTCTATGGGGAATCGATGATCGGTTAACGAACAATTCGGATAGCGAACATAGTCTTGGAACCAGTAGCGCACACAGGAATTTTTCAAGGAGGGGGTCCGGACCCCCCACCTCCAGTGCGTGCGCCACTGCTTGGAACGGATTATGTTCGTTAACCGATCACTCACTGTATATACATATGAAAGAATCACATGTTAGAATCATATGTTTATTAATTTTGGGATAGTGATTGCTATTTTTCACACTAACTGTCGAAGTCTAAGTCTATTGAGATTAATTGCAATTGCGTATTATATTCTGAGCATAATTTATTTCTACAATAAGGCGATAAGTTATCGGTCGTTTAGTTTAAACAGGAGGCACCACGTGAAAGTGACTGAATTCACCCCCATCCCCAGCATGTTGCGTTTAATCACTGGTGGGGCCAAATCAACCCCTATAGCTGCAATGGAACTTTAGATAGATTTAGAACCCTTGAGTGAAAGGAGCCAAAGAAGTGCCCTAAACCTGGTTGAAAAGATCTTGAGAAGAAACAACTTCCTAAATTATTATAGACCCACAAATTAAGAGATTAAAAACCCATAAGTCTTTCCTTTCAACTGTTCATGATTTTTATGACACTTTTGATATTCCTACACCCAACCGCCAAGTTTTCCCACAGGAATTTAACCCTATTATGTGCCAGGTGACCTTGGAGAGTCACCTGGATCTTGTTTGGAATGTTTGTAAACAATTTTCTATACAAAGTGACTTAAAAAGTGCTGCACTTGCTACTATACATAGCAGATATCCTCTTGACAAATGGGTCCATGTATACACAGATGGTTCAGCAGAAGAGATGTTATGAAAAACGCTGGTGCCTTTTCAAGTGCTTCCAGTATTAGTTATCCTGTTGGAAAGTATTGTGATAATTTTGATGGTGAGATAGCAGTAATATCATTTGCGATCGATAAATTGGAAAGCTGCTCTGAACGCAATATTGTGTTTTTTATCGATTCTCAAGCTGCCATTTTGTCTCAAGTAAACTCAAGATTTAATGAAAATGCACTAGTTCATTCCCGTAGAATGGAGTTAATTGAACTCGGGAAGTCTAGAGAAAGCATTGCCCTCGAGTGGACTCCCAGCTATTGTAACATTTCTGGAAATGAAAAAAGTAGATAGGCTTGCTAAAGCAGGATCTCTCACGTCCCAACCTGAATCTCCTTTGCCTCTGTGTAACATCAAAAGACTCAGTTACAGTAAAATGCAAATTAATAGTCTCCCAGTATGGTGATGCAACTGCAGGTATATATATATATATATATAAATGGTGGGACATATTTCTTAACAAAAGTGGTAGAATCCCCTGTCTCGATCTGTTGGAGTTACGTGCTTTCGTTTACTTACCGGACGTGACTATTTGCAGAGGCATTTACATCACATTGGAGTAAAGAATCCTGCGTGTTGCCCTCTATGCCACCAGGGCGAAACGGATGGTGACCACCTGAGAAGCTGCCCTATTGTTTTGAAGTTTTTTGCAGACAACCCTATGGAGGCAAATTTTGATTCCTTTCTTTTGCTTCGTCAACATATTATTGGGCTGCTTGTCGACTAATGGCAGAAATGCCGACGATAGGCGTAGGATAAAAAAAAGTTTATTTCTTTACTTTGCTTTTGTAGCCATTCACGTTGAGAAATATTTTTCACTTATACGCATTGTTCTGAATGGCATAAAATGTTTAGAGAAATACTGTGTATGCTGCTAGAGAATTGTGTGGTGACATAAGATTTAGGAGCTGTTCTTGCTTAAATTTAAGAGTTTTAACATCAAATTTATTGATGGGTCCATTAGGTGTTCCCTATCCTTTATTGTAGGTGTTTATCAACAAATGCAAAAAGGTGCATTTTCCAATGGAAAACTATTTAGTTTTGCAAGACATTGTACTAACGAGTATATAATTATCTCATGGAACCGGAGGGGAATAGTATAAACAGTAAAATATTTACAATCTAGTAGATAATATAAATATAAAGAAAAAACCCATGCATTTCAATATTCTTTAATTATATTATAATAAAAAAATTTTAATATAGCAAAATAAAATTATGATTACAAATAATTTTTTTTTAAATGACAGGGATGAGCTTTAAATTTTAGTGGGTTTACAAACTCTATGGGAACATGAATCCATTCTGCATACAAATAAATAATTTTCTTTTCAGTTTTTTTTATTGGGACTTGTGGGACCTCTGGGTATGCCTCGTGGAATCCCAGGGTTCTGTGGAACACAGTTTGAAGACCACTGATAGATAGAAATAAATATATATAGGGAGAATAGTAGGAACTGAAAAATAGAAAAGTTAATATCAATGTATTCCAGTCAATCCTGCATAAAAAAAAAAAAAAAAAAATACTTCGTTATTATTTAAGTGCGCTACAAGTTTTACAACAGGTTTGTGTAGTAAGATGGGCAGAAAATAGGTTGAAATGCAACTTTGCTACAAAATGATTTGCAACAGATCTCTTAACTTTATTCACAAATTCAACTTCAGTAACATAAAAACTACTTTTAATATAAAATTGCTTTATCTATGTGATTTATTTATTTTAAAGCTATAAAATAGATTATTTCAATAGTTTGCAAAAAATTTGCGAACATTCTTCTAAGTTCCTATTTTGTGCTATGTGATGCTCTTCAGTAAAATCTCATTCAATTTCACAATTCACTGCAGATTTGTCAGCAAGTTGTCATAATGCAGGTTTGAGGATAATGATGCCATTGCACATTCTTACAATACAAGCTAAAATGCATTAATTTGTAAAATAAAAGAATGATGCAAATTCAAATGACTACTTTAGAAATGATGGAATGTTTCAAAGGTTAAACAATTAAAAAAATAAATAACACCCAGCAACAAAATTTCTCACATGCTGAGAATGTCAAAAATAAATGTTTCTTGTGAAGCTCATGTTTGCTGCAGAATTTACCTTTCAATTAAATAAAGGTCAATAGCCAAGTTTCCAGATAAGAATAAGAGCATGCAACCACTTTTGTAACGAAAATTACTAGGCACACTTAGTTTCAGTTTCAAAAAACAAAAATTTAAACTAAAACTACTCCCACTTTTTTAAACATATAAAAAAAATTACAAATATTTCTTACAGGAGTGGAAACTATTAACTCAGTTATTTTTTTACAAAAGTTTCTCTACTCTTATTTCATTTGTAGAACTGTACTATAATATACAGTCGAACCTCTATATTGCAAATTTTTCTCTATAGCGAACTTTTTTCTGGAACCTTGAACATTTCACGATTTTCTTCGTAAAATAACTTCTCTATAGCGAACTTTTTTTGTGTGATTCAATTTTTTTCTCTCCCTATTTTTAAAGTATTACTTAACATTTCCAAGTTATTCCCTCTTTAACACATTTTATGGTGGTCATAAATCTTGAACTAATTTTATTAGATCCTAATTTGCCTAGAGCAATTGAATTCTGGACGTTTCATCCAAGAAGTGCAACCTGTAACCCCCATTGTCCAGTTCACTAGAAAAATATTCGATATCCCTTTCACCCTCAATGGAGTTAGTTGTCTTGTGTCCCAGTTATAAAATAACGTATATGCTTAATATTACTTGTAAGCTTTAAATTATAAAAAATGTCCTTAAAATTAATTAATTTTAACATAAAATTATTTTTTAATATTGAAAATATAGTGTGTACTCTTCAACATTCTTTTTTCTTATTTTCCTTATAGTTCTTTCTTTCGATAGGTAAGATGTATAAAATAGATATTAATTTACAAAAAGATGTGAATAATTACTTTATATATTGATATATAATGTTTATGTGAATTTAAATTTTTTTTATGTGATTTATAAAGTATATTGAAAGATAAACCTCTATATAACAAACTTTTGGGGGGGATTTAGGGACTTCGTTATATAGAGGTCCGACTGCATTTCAATAACTTGAAAAAAATTCGCTCTGTGAGATAGGAATTTATTGGACGCTTCAATCATTTGAATTCAAAAATTTCGAACTATTTGAACTAGATTAACGTCGCACTGTTCAGCTCTTCAAAAGTTCAATACGAAATTGAAAATCTGCTATTAACGGCGGGTCTTTATTCTATACAAAGCCAGCCACATGCACTTTCACAAAGTTCAAACTGAAAATTTTTAAGGAGGGCCTAAAACTGTGATTGATTTAATTTAAAATTAAATAGTATTAGCAGCATAATTCTGAACCACAATCAAGTAAGTATTTTTATCAACAAATGACCTTACAGTTGTTTTAAGGCTAAATAAATAGAATTCAGACAACCCTTTTACACTTAAATACTTTTTAAGTCCAAAATATTAATCAAAATGCTTTCTTCTCAAAAAATGTATTTTTTTTTTAAAAAAATCAGCTATTTTTAACAATTTATAATAGTGAAGATTGTTTTACTTTTATGCATTATATCAAAAGTTCATGTGGGATTTTTTTCTCAATATACAAAATGAAATCAGCTAAGTCAGGGATTGGCAAACTTTCTGGAAAGAAGCCAATTAATTATAAGTGAAATAAAAGATAACTAAGGTATCAAACAGCCACATTTATATGCATATTCATGAGCAGAAGAAGGCTTTATTTGCAGTCACAAAAAGGACTGCTGAGCTCTAATTAATATGTTTTACAATATTTAAACTTTTGAGCAAAGTAACACTTTTTTTATTCCTTTCAAGACTAAGAAATTTTGAAATTGTTAAATAAAATATTAAGATAATTTGACAGAAGATATTTTTTATTTCCATGGCTCAATGCAAGAATTCACCAAGCATTATCAAAATAAAATGATGGGAATTTAACTTTCAAGCTTTGTTACAAAATTTCCCATCCTACTATAACCATAAATGCTTTATTCTGAAACTTAATTTTAATGCTAATAATAAGGTGACCCTCCTTTAGAAAGGAGAGTCCTTCTTTGAAAAGTGCCTCCTTTTTAAAATTTTAAAACTAATCTGTTAATCTCTGTATTCAGAGATGCCATGTCGAACTCTTAGCATCACTTTATTACAAGTAAATTGCACAGATATAGAAAATTGTTATAAGTTTTTATTGAAAGAAATGTCATATTAAAATTGATGACAATTATCTACATGAAAAAAGTTTAAATGAATATTTAAATTCTGATAAATTAGAACAATTGGAAAATCAACACTTTGAGATTGATAAAAGATGGGTGAAAATATTTAACCATTTTCATGAACGAACACAATCCATATGAATTGATTGAATATTAACGTTGCACTGTTCAGCTACACGAGGGCTTTCAGCGACAGACCACGTAATTTTGAACCATGGTCAAGTGATGTGGACAACACCTGAGCTGGCACCCCCCCTCCTACCTACCACACCACACCAATGGGAGGACGTTTCAGCTCTTGACAGATTTAACGTGCATCGCTGCCTTACATGGTGGGTCTTTAGTGGTACTGGGCTCGAACTCGTGACAAGGCAAGCCACAAACCGATACCTATACTACTCAGCTACCGCAGCCACACAATCCATATGAAAATTTAGTTGTTGAATTTAGATTGTACTGCTATGGAACTAATGCAGCAGTTGAAAGAGTTTCTTCAATTGGTAATGATTATTGCACATGTGACAAATCAAGATTGAAATTAGATACCTTAGCTGCAGAACTTATTGTAAAATTCAATATGAAGGATTTTTCTTGATCCGAAATTTCTGGTACATTAGAAAATGACATATTGACAAAAAAAAATCATTCAATGGAAAAACACTCATTTAAGTAGATAATTAAAAGGGATATTAGTGTATTTTTATTTGAACGAATTAAATGCTTCATATATTTAGTCGTAATTTTTTCTTAAATTTTTGTCCTCATTGTAAAAAAATTGGTCACCTTACTAATAATTAAAATTGACCTTGCACACTAAAGTTATTTCAACATTGATTCTTAAGCGCCTCACAAAATATGGAATGCGTTTTGGTCATATCTGTTGGGGGAATTAAGAGTGTGTATCTTGTCCATTCACTTACAAATAAGCTGCAAGAAACCGTTTTAAGGAATGTTTTTTTTGTGATAGCATTTTTACCAATAAATTGATTAATAACCCTAAATTTTAATTCCAGTATTTTCACTGCTCTCCATACACTTTGTTATCAGAAAATAATTTACATGGATGTGACTATATTAAACCTGTCAAATGTTTAAGCAAAAAAATGTTAATTTTTTTTCAGTAGATGATTATAATGGTAAAACAGCAAGGGAGACGATTTTTAACAAGCATAGTTAATTTTTTCAAACACATAGAAGAATATGAAAAGCCTCAAATGTCTATGCAAAGAGCAGCATAAAGCTCATGAACAGTGGTTTGCCGAACCCTGAGCTAAGTTTTTTTTCTCAAATTGTGTTGTTTTATCATGTGTACTGTCTTCTAGAATACCACTGTATGTGTTCATAAAAATTAAATTACTTTTTTTTGTCTTAGGAACAAATAATTAACCATTCAATTTTATTCATCTGTTTCTTTTTTTTCTTTAATTTGTTCAAAAGATCTGAATTCAATTACAACTTATGAATTTGGTCCTTTTCTAAAAATTGCAGTTTTTACACACCAATTTTTGCATTAATTATACAATAATTTATTATACATATAGATCCTAAAACATTCAAAAAACAATGATTACAATCATTTTTTTTTCATGTTTTAAAACATAAAATGCAAACATTATTTTGAAAGCTAACAAGAATTGCTTTCACAATATTTTAATTAAAAAAAATTATCACAAAGAAAAAAATATATATATTCATATTTTATTTCCACATTTTACACCAGATGCACTTTGAAAAGAAAAACAAATTTCCAAATATGAAGTGATAACTTTTTGAAGTCATTAAGCAAAGTGTAATATGAAGTTTACAATTACATATACAATTTTACAATAGAAGTTTACTACACTTGTATGATAATTGATTATTGTAGGAATCCCAATTACATTTATAACAGACCTGTGCCAAAACAAAACTAATAATACACCAAAGAAAATGTATTTGAAGCAAATGAGTTAAAACTATTATCACTATAGTGTTTTAGAACTTAAATCTTTGGCTTTAGAAGTTGATACAATCTGGTACCTCAAACACAAATGAAAAATATACCACATGAATATCCCAAATCCCCTATGTATTCTTCACAATATACAAATAAAAAGAAAGAAAATAAATCAAACATGCATGATCCATTAAAAAGGAATTGCATGGTAAAGAAATGTGTTACAATTTGACCAACAGTATGATCATTTTCTTATGTGTTAGAACTACTCTAATGTCCTTCTCTGTACAAATCTCATTTAAAACATAAAGCTCCAGTTCTTAGGGAAGGAATTACTGACTTTTAGTGGCTTGTCTTCGTAAAAGAATGTATATTTTTTCCTTTATCCAATCCTTATTGTAAGGTGCATAGGTCATTGTAGACTTTTGAAACCTGAAAAAAAACAATCATTTTAATCAACAATAGAAATTTTCACATATTTTGGAGAGAGAGAAGAATGTATCAATATCAAAATAACTGAATAATTGATATATATTCACATATATACTCTCATTTACCATGGTGGATTCTTGAAATCATTTACAAGAATCATTTTTCACATTAATATATGAAATTAAACATGAATTTAGCATTTCACTATAGGAGAAAAAGTACTTTACGTAAAGGGGAAAAAAATGTTTCACAACAGATATGAGTGACATAATAAAATAGGCTGTTTTTCTATAAGTTGTTAAATTATAGATTATAGTTATTAAGTACAACAATTTCATTATCTTGTCAGACTCCTGGTAAAACCAGTTAAAGGCCATTGATCACCATAAAATATATTAAAAGCGAGGATAATTTTAAAAATATCGTGAAATACTTTTTTTAAAAAAAAAGAAAAAAAACTGAATCACAAAAGAAAAAGTTAGTAGAAAGTTAAATAGAAAATGTACTGCACTATTTGGACGTTATTTTACGAAGAAAATGGCAAGAACGTTCTAGGTTCCAGGAAAAAGTTAGCAAAATAGAGGTTTGGATATATATGGAGGTTTGACTGTAAATACTTGCAACTTCCTATGAACCTTTACATATTGAATTAATTGCAGGACAATTAATACAAATTTTAAAAAAACATTCATATACACGAACAGTCAAAATATTAACTACTGTTCAAACATTAAGTTAAAATTATAGTAATTTATTATGTATATAATAGAAATTATAAAAAGCTATAGATAAATTATGCAACCATCCATTCTATGGTAAAGTATAATTACAATAATAAAATATAAAAACAAAAACTTTAATTTAGAAACAAAAATGCAGCTTCAACTATTTGGGAATTGCATACTAAACATTATTGCAGAAAAAAATGTACATTAAAAAACCTTAATTGATGATTAAAAAAATGCTTTCAATGAACTTCACTTATGTCACTTGGGACTTTAAAAAACCCAACAAAATCAACTATATAAACCACCAAATAAATATAGACTAATTGTATTCTTTTTCTATTTAAATGAAAAAATTTCTTATTCATTAAGGTACTCACATTTAAATACAACAAAAACATTTTCACAAAAAAAATTAATTTTTTTTAATAAACTTTTTTAAAACAACTGTTCATTTTACTGTAATGAAAAGGGGGATTCAAAATTAAAATTTATTGAATAAAAAAATTCAGATTCTTATATTTGCAAGGAAAAATTTCTAAAATGTTTTTAAATAATTAATATGGATAAATTAATAAATAATAATTTGCAACCAATCAATTTCACTTATTCTATTGCATTGTCAGATTTTTACAAATATATTCATATGAAAAATAAGAAAAGTACGAATTCAACTTATATTGATTAATGCTTTCTGTATTATAAAAATATTGATAAGTTTCTTCCACACAAGCCCTTAACACAAAAATTTTAAAACCTAACATATAAACATAAAATGAAAAATGGTTTACAAGTCAATGAAAATATAGTTCAAACAATTTTAACTTTAAAAAAAAAACATTCACTCTTACGTTAAAATAGTTTGAACTATATTTTCATACATTTTAATAACTTTTTCCAATTCCTTACACTCTTAGCTTACTCTCACTATATATATTTATCTTGTTCAAATTTTCAATCGTTAATAAAATACTTTCTATTCATCCACAATCAAGTTCAAATACATTTGATGCCAACTTAGATTCATCTCCATTGTTATAACAATATAACTGTTAAAACAATGACAAAAAGTTGGCATCAAAAACCAGTTTTTCAGCCAAACCGGGTGTCCATTGTTACAACAATGCAGACAAATCATGCTCTTTTTTCAATTCCTACTATTTGCTCACTCTGTCCCAATATATATAACCATTCAAATTTTCAATCATTAATAAAATACTTTCTATTCATCCATTCAAAAAAGGAATTGGCTTTAAAAAAATTATGTTACTTGTTGAATAGAAAAACATGACTAACAATACATAAAAAAATTGTGACAAAAACAAAATTAAGAAAATGTTTATTTAAATGTTTTGAAGGGTATTTTATAATGTTCTATTTATAATTTTTTATAAATAATTTTAGCTTTAATTTTCAATACACATTTATACTGCTCTCTTTTACATGAATTTCATTATTTTAAATATAAATAAGAAATATTTTATAACAGCTTTAAGCAATAAAAATTACAAAAATTAATAACAGCAAACAGAATTCAGAAAATTATAATTCAATGTAATACAAATCAAATGGCAAGTTGGAATGTTTTGGCTCTAAATCATTAGGAGGTATATTACACTCAATATATGGTGAAAAAATTTAGGGGGATGGAAATTCATATTTATAAAAAATTTTAATCACAAAACTTTTTTTGCATTTAGTAATAAAAATTGCAATAATTGTTTAACACAATTAAGTAAAATTAATTAAAAATGCATAGGGTTATGTGCAAAAATATAAAATACTAAAAGTATAATTCATAAAAAATAGATAAAGTCTCATAAACAATGTCATACAGGAAACATCAAAAAACTTCTATTTCTTATTAGTGTTTATATTGTCACGGAGTTCGAAAGAAGTACACAGTTCAATTAAACAAACAATTAGATTTATTCTAACGCTGGGAGCTCGATACAACACTGGACTGAGAACATCTCCAACTGGCGATGAACTCTGCTTTTATACACTTCGGAATATTCGAGAAATACCCAGTATGCACTCTAAAGAATGATCTGGATTCATCTAGAACCTAGAGAAACAATACATTAAAAACGAGAACAAAATTCCAGTCTTTGGATAAATCTGCCGGGGCCGGGATTCGAACCCGAGACCTGAGGAAGTTCAGTCCAACGCTCTGCCAACTCGGCTATCAGGACTTGTAGCAAATTATGCGTGCGGCATTGCTCCCCTCGAAAAAGAAGACAGCGCCCGCTGTCATTTTGTTCAAGGGTCTTTATTCTGGAACAGTGATGGGTCCTTTGTATGATTCTTTGGGAGGAATATCCTCGGTTTCGATTTGCTCGGCGGGATCATGGTACGGTTTCATACCCAGTACATGGACAACTTCTCTTAGTTTTCTTTTCGTGAAGCAGGATCAAAATCTTGTACTGCGTAAGTCACGGCTGATAAACGGCGTAGCACCTGATACGGTCCGAAATACCTTCTTAAGAGTTTTTCGGAGAGACCGACTTTCTCACGGGAGTATAAACCCATACGAGATCTCCGGGAGCGTAGGATACCATTTGGTGTTTGGAATCGTAACGTCGACAATCTTTGTCTTGAGCTCTCAGAGTGTGCACTCGGGCTAGCTGTCGTGATTCTTCGGCTCTGGCTGCTATCTTGGTGATGTTATTGTCATCAAAATCGTTAGGACAGAATGGTAGCATTGTATCTAGTGTCGTTTCCTTCACGACCATGAAGTAAATAGAACGGCGTAAAACCTGTGGTCTCTTGTTTAGCGGTATTATAAGCGAAGGTTACAAATGGTAGAATTTCATCCCAATTTTTCTGCTCTACATCCACATACATTGACAACATGTCGGCCAAGGTCTTATTGAAGCGCTCCGTCAGTCCATTTGTTTGGGGATGATATGCCGTTGTGAAACGATGATCAATGTTACACAAGTCGACGAGAGAGGAAACAAGTCTGGATCGAAAGACGGCTCCACGATCTGTGATAATTACTCGAGGAGCTCCATGCCTGAGGACAATTTCTTCAAGTAAGAACTTCGCTATTTCGGCGACTTCGGCTGTCGGCAAGGCTTTTGTTATTGCATATCGCGTTGAGTAATCCGTGCAGACTATTATCCATTTGTTTCCATGAGCAGACTTTGGAAATCTCCCAAGGAGATCAATTCCAATGCGATGGAAAGGAGCTATAGCTGGAGGGATGGGAACTAAACGTCCAGGTGGTCGTTGAGGAACGGATTTTCTCCTTTGGCACTCCCGACAATGCATGACATACCGAACGACATTTCGGTACATTCCCGGCCAGTAAAATCTCTTGCGAATCCTGTCATAAATTTTTGCAAAACCAAGGTGTCCTGCGGTGGGGGCGTCATGAAAGTGCCTTAGTATGTCTGCTCGTAGATGTTTAGGAATGACTGGTAACCACAACTTTCCATCTGGATCAAAATTCTTCCTGCAAAGGATACCGTCGATGAATCTGAATTCTTCGTTTTTGGATGAGTTGCTCAAAAGTTTTAATTTCGCATGGTCTTGATCTTTTTCTGTTCCACCGCAAGGTTCATACTCGTCGTGACTGCTAAAAATTTGTCTGGTGTTTCCGTTTCCTTTTCCACTGGATTTCTCGAAAGAGCGTCGGCGTCACTATGCTTCTTACCGGTTTTATATTTTACGTCAAAATCATGCTCTTGAAGTCGGAGGGCCCATCTGGCAAGCCTTCCTGAAGGATCCTTTAAATTCATGAGCCAGCACAAGGAATGATGGTCAGTTACAACAGTAAAGTGTTTTCCGAATATGTACGGCCGGAATTTGTTGGTAGCCCATACGATGGCAAGACATTCCCTTTCTGTGGTGGAATAATTCTTTTCGGCTTTTGTCAGAGTTCTAGAAGCGTATGCTATAACTTTCTCGACATTATTCTGAATTTGTACTAGGACAGCTCCGATACCGTACCCGCTTGCATCGGTATGGATTTCTGTAGAAGCTCTTTCGTCGTACATCCCCAATACTGGATCCAGTAAGTGCTTTCTTAAGACTGTTAAATGCTTCCACCTCTTCAGGACCCCAATGAAACTCCACGCCACTTTTCAGCAACGACTGCAAAGGTTCGGCGAGATAACAGAAACCTTTAATAAATCTTCTAAAGTATGAACAAAGGCCAAGAAAACTTCGTATGTCATGTATATTCTTTGGAGTGGGAAAATTTCTTACGGCTTTTATTTTGTCGGGATCGGGACGAACGCCATTACTAGATACAAGATGGCCTAGAATCTTTACTTCTTGGGCAGCAAAAAGACACTTCTTTGAATTTAATTTAAGACCAGCTTCCTGAAGACATTTTAGAACAAGTCTTAATCGTATAAGATGGTCTTCAAAAGTTTCTGAGAACACTATTATGTCATCTAGGTAACAAAGACACATAGTCCATTTAAAATAGCGTAGCAAATTGTCCATCATTCTCTCGAAGGTCGCAGGTGCATTACAGAGACCAAACGGCATGACTTTAAACTCGTATAAGCCTTCGGGATGTAATAAATGCCGTCTTTTCACGATCCGCTTCGTCTATTTCTATTTGCCAATAACCAGATCTGAGATCCATGGAAGAAAAGAACTTGGCACCTTTCAGACAGTCGAGCGTATTGTCAATACGAGGCAGAGGATAAACGTCTTTTTCGTGACGCTATTCAGCTTGCGATAATCGATGCAAAAACGCCAACTACCGTCTTTTTTCTTACGAGCACAACGGGTGATGACCAAGGACTTTCAGAGGGTTGGACGATACCTTCATCAAGCATTTTCTGAACCTCTTCATGAATGATGCGTCTTTCAGTCGGCGAGACTCTGTAGGCTCGTTGGTTGATTGGAGCATGATCACCAGTAAAAATCCTGTGTTTCACATTCGTCTTCGCGGCTGTCGACTTGTCGGTCTTCGTGAAAAGCCCAGAAAATTTCCGGAGTAGTTCGGATAGCTTGTTTCTCTGTTCGTCACTTAACTCGGGTGACATCATTAACGAACAATTCATCTGTGACTCCGAAGTTTCTTGCTGGTCATCCAAGCAACCCGATGTGTCGGAAATAACACATAGATGCCCTACATACGAATGTTACGATATGTGGATACCATGGACGGTGTAGCAATATTTTTCTCGAAGAGCAAATGTTTGCTGCCGTCTAGAACTACATTTATGTCTCCTCGGGTTTGATATCCTGATACTGTTATTCTAGTTAAAGAATGCGGCTTAAGTGTATAGTCTCTGGTGGCATACAAATTCCAGGCGTCAGGCGCTGTGGAGTCTCGACAGATGTCTTCTAGAACAAGTTCATTTTGTCCACAGTCTATAACGGCTTGAGACGCCTCTAAAAAGTCCCATCCTAGGATGACGTCATGGCTACAATGTGATAAAACAATAAATTCAAACGGCAGTTCTCGATTGTTTATACGGACACGTAAAACACATTTCCCTATCGGCCGAACAAAATTTCCATCCGCAACTTTCAGCATAACGCTCTTGGCATCAGCAAACAGAACTTTCTTTAAAAATCGGCGATACTTATCGGATATGACAGAAAACGATGCCCCAGAATCTACTAGAGCACGTATCGGCTTCTTATCTATTATTACGTCTAGTTGGTTACCAGTCATCTTGGCGGTCGACGGAGGATTTCAGTACACGCGGCCTCACCTCCTTGGAAGGTCGCTCTCTTTAGTTTTCCTCGCTCCTACGGCCTGGCGACTGACTGGATCGGCGATATGGCGACGGGGATCTGTAACGACGTATTGGGATCGGCCTCTCGTGGGACTTGGCGTAAAACGGCGAGAAGAGTTTGGTCGGCGTATTTCTTCTTCAGTGCCAACGTCGTCGAAGTTCCGTCGGCGGTTTCGAGAGTTGTCAAAGACAGCCTTTCTCTCGGCAGTAGCGCATTACATGTCCAGGATGTCCGCAGTGGAAACAAACAGGTCTGTTGTCAGCCGTTCTCCACACATCTGTTTTTCTTGGTTCAGGTGGGAATTTCTGAACAGGAGCTCTGTATTTCCTGGTTACAGCGGCGTATGTTGGTCGTGGTCTAGTTTCTGTAGGTTTTGTTGACACTGGGGCCAAAACCCTTTCAACTTCGTCTTGAACGATCTCTTCTAAGGACTGGGGATCGGAGTCCAAAGATTCTTGCGTCTGGTTAACTAGTCGATGGACTTCTTCTCGTACGATTCTGCGAATAAGAGAGACCAAATCAGTCTCATCCGTCAGGGATGCAACCGTACGACGTTTGGAAGCCTTTCAAATTTGGTCGACCAACTCTCTTCTGCTTCATATCTTCGATATAGTTGCACCATTTGATAAAACTTGCTGTGTCGTTGATTTCTCTCGTCAACAGGGCCTGATAAATATCATCAGCAACACCTTTCATTAGGTGTGACACTTTTTCGTCTTTCATCAGAGGATTTACCTCTTGGCAAAGTCCTAATACACCTTGTATGTAGGACTGTGTACTCTCGCCTGAACGCTGGGCTCGGCATTTTAGTTGTTCTTCTGCCCTTCTGGTATATTTTTGACGATCACCGAAAAGTCCACTTAGTCCATTTTTAAACGCTTCCCAGGAATCTAAGGCGTCTTCGTTGTTGACATACCACTGTCTCGCAATACCGTCAAGAAAGAAATAAACGTTAGCCAGGCACATCATGTCATCCCACTTGTTAAAGTTGGCTACTCGATCGTACTCTTTAAGCCATTTGAGAGGGTCTTCCCCAGGCGCTCCTCGGAAGGTCGATGGGCTCCTCCATTGCTGTAACGAAGGTGTTACTACAGCGGGCTTGGCTTCTTGCTCGGTCGGCATTTTTGTCCTCTTCCTACTATTTTCTTTTAACAGTCCGAATTCGGGGATAATCCTCTTAACCGGAGGCTCCTGCGAAGGTTGTCGCTATTATCCACGTTTGACGTAATTGTACCCCGCGCCTCCACCAAACTTGTCACGGAGTTCGAAAGAAGTACACAGTTCAATTAAACAAACAATTAGATTTATTCTAACGCTGGGAGCTCGATACAACACTGGACTGAGAACATCTCCAACTGGCGATGAACTCTGCTTTTATACACTTCGGAATATTCGAGAAATACCCAGTATGCACTCTAAAGAATGATCTGGATTCATCTAGAACCTAGAGAAACAATACATTAAAAACGAAAACAAAATTCCAGTCTTTGGATAAATCTGCCGGGGCCGGGATTCGAACCCGAGACCTGAGGAAGTTCAGTCCAACGCTCTGCCAACTCGGCTATCGGGACTTGTAGCAAATTATGCGTGTGGCAATATGCACAAAAGTTCCATAGATATATCTTGCCCTGAGTAGCTCCTACATGGCAAGTAAGTGGCATGTAAGTAAAAAAATAGTATGCTTAGCTAATAACTAAGTAAAAATAGCACTTACTTTCTCCTTGAGGTTTATAAGTTATCAGCTTTAATTCTATATTAGGTTGAGTTTTTAGTGTAAAGCTTAGGATATTTTTCAGTTTTTTTATTTTGTTTTTACTGTGTTTTAAGAATTAAGAGGTTTGTTAGATATAATTTTTAATTTTTTCCCCCGTCAAATTTAAGAATTCAGGATGATGATGATTAAGAAAAGGTTACATTAGAAGACTAACATGGAAATTGTATAGATGAAACCAGCATTTGAATTAGAATTAAATGTAACAGAAATGTATGCATTTTAAATATTTGCAAAATGCCATGAAATAGATGAAGTGTTTGTTGAAACAATACTTGTAGTTAAAAGAAGGCACACTTTCTACAAGTAATGGTTCAAAACATTATAAAAAATATTTTATTTTCATAACATTCAAAGCAATTTAAATTACAGAAGAGATACTTAAAGATTTGGTAGTTTAATCATATGTGGTAATACTTATAAGACTATAGTGTTACAAGTTTCTGAATAGGAAATATTTAAACTGGTCTGAATTTTCTATCCATTTTTGCTATTTTGGACATAACACGGAATCCGAAAGACACAACTGACAACAATAATTTCGATCCTGGATTACAATTTACAAAAGAATGCCCAATAGACAAATATATAGAATACAAAATTTAACTGGCTAGTTTACCACTATTCCTCGGAGAGTTAAACTATAAGTTAAAAGTACCTCCAAGATAACACAATCCCCCTCGCAAGATGCTGCATTGAAAAATCCACATATTAAAAAGAAAAAGTATTTACATAACAAAAATTAAATTAAATCTATAATAGATTTTTAGTAAAACTTGAACAATAAGCAGAGATTATGCAACAGATAAGTGTGTACTATGCAAACAACTTTCACATACATATCTGTGATCCAGATATTAGATGAAGAAAGAAAATATTGGTTCAAAAGAACTAAAGTGAAAAATAAAGGAAGATCATCATGGTATCCAAGGGCATATCCTCCTTGTTAAACAAATAAACCCCAAGAGAAAAAGAGATCACTAATACCTTGAGGTTACATATCTTGTAGTTATGTAAAGAAGGAAAGCTCTTCAAGAGACAGACTACAAATCTATTACTATACAAACATTTTGATTTAATATGCATGTGCATTACACAGAAGAAATTCATGAATTTAATTAGTATGAAGGTGACAAAAGGAGATTCTACAAAAAAAGCAAAAAAATTATTTAAAAACAGGAGGCCATATAGCTTTTAAACTTAAAAAAGGGATACAAATTTCTTGCATGACAAAATTAGCAATTCAGGACAAATAATTTGAATCAGTGTTAACTTTAATTCTAATGTCAAATGTATTTCAATCTTACTTTACAGGCTTTTTTAAATTCTAGCAACATTTCTAAATCAAAAAAACTACTTTAGATAATGATATATAAGAAAAAATGTAATACAAAATTATATTTTTTTTCACTGTTACAAAACATATTGATTTTTAATTATAACACTTATAGTACAGGTATATTAACCAAATATATTAATTATATGTAGAGAGAAGTATATTGACCAATATTTTTTGAAAACAAAATATTTAATATTGGGTTATATTCTTTTTACAATAATCTTATAGGGAAAAAAAAACAAATTTGAAATAGATCTTGTCCATCTAACTTCGAATACATACTAAGAATTTTTCTCTTTTTGTTAAATCAATTAGTTTTTCTAACATGAGAGGAAAAATATATATTAGAGCAGAGAGAGAATTATGACAGATTTAATTCATTTCTAAGTTACCCTGTATGAAAAAAAATATTAATCATTGATCAAATTATTATAAATATTACCATTACAAGAGTGTATATTAAAATACCTACACCAAACAGCTCAGATCTTCTAAGTTGTCAATAAAGTCAAACAATTGACTAATGTCATATGTTATGGAACCAGTATTAGGATTTTGCCTTTTGAGATGATCTTCAAATAAATGACATACACCTGAAATTTTAAAAAAATAATGAAAATTTGTTACAAAATTGTGTGTGACATAATTTCCTCTTTTAAATACATCCTAAAAATTAATACACATTACATGCTTGCATAATTTGTAAAAAAGATGCATCATTTATAAAATGCATGGACTTTTATTTTCTAGAAAATGACACATTGTAACACATACTGTTTAGCAGATAGTTCAGTGCAACAGCCACAAGAAATTAAGAAGGATCTAATTGGTTTGGAAATAGTATCCAAAAGCAATCATCATATAATGTTATATACCTAATTATTTAGAAATTTCTTTATGTATGTAGTTAAAAATATATAACATGATTCTGATCACTATTCTAGAATAAACTTTTAGTATAAGCAGAATAATCAAATTCTAATCACAAAGCTAAAAACTTCAAACATACTTTTGTTTTCAGTAAAAGAAACAACTAATAACAGACAAAAACATTAAATTTCTGCTCAAACATGATTTAAGGTAAAATATTTTTATAAAATTAAAAGGTTTTAGCAACATAAGATTTACTTTTTTTGTGTGCTAATTTGATATAGAAGTGCCATGTACCAAGTTATTGTGTTTACGTTTGCCAAAATGGGTGATATCATTACAATATGGTTACCTTGATATTTTTATCATATGGTAATGCGGTTACCGTGGGGATAGCATATATTAGTTAATTTTTATTGATTTTTCTCCCGTGGTAAACCTATACTTTCAAATGATTTTAATTCAATTTTTTAAAAAATTTAGCCAATTCCATTGCATTTGTTCTTCGAACTACTATTTCAGTCTTCTGTTGTATTTTGTGCTATTTTCCAATATGGATATTATACTATTAATTATTGCCATAAATTGCACATTTCCATTTTATTTTCCCTTTTAATAATGCTTTTTTGAATGTTCCTTGTTTGATGAAATTCATTGAAGTAACTCTCAATTTTTAGAATATTGCAAGTTATCAGCACTTATTAATTGAAATTCATTATTAATTTTGATACATATTATGTAATTTTATTTTATTTATAATATAATAGAAAAACAATTATTATATTTATACATATTTTTTTATAATTATTTTTATTATATTATATATAATTACTATTAAAATATATTATATGATTATTTTATGTAATAATTACTATTAAATTATATTATATTATTATATAAAATAATATTTACTATTATATAAGCTATATGAATATTATCATATATATATATCATAATTACTATTAAATTATATTATATTATTATATAAAATAATATTTACTATTATATAAGCTATATGAATATTATCATATATATATCATAATTACTATTAAACTGCATTATATGATAATATATTACATAATTGTTAGACATTTAAAAAGTCGGATCCAAATTTTTATGATCTCCTTGTGTTGTTTTTCCAATCCCGTTCCATGATCTCAATGAAAGTAAGCACACCGATTCGAACCCGATCTTTTTGAGTTTCGTGATTTGAGGTTGGCAGCAACTGCCATGCAAATCGAGCTAGTATTTAAACTCGGCTCATGTTAGTTTTAGAAAAGGAAGGAGAAACGGAAATATAAGAAGTGTGTGAGTGGTTTAACTCTAAGAGGGAGAGAACAACTGGTTGGCAATGCAACTGCAGGTTGCATCACCATTTTAGATTAGAAATTAATTTTTACAATATTAGAAGACGGTTCGAATCGGATGTTTCTGGTAATGTTGCTTTTTGAACTTATTGTTTTTATCGCTCCAGTAACGAGCAGAGTGACTTTATGATTGATTATTAAAGGCCAATTTTAAGAAACTGTTTTTCGTCTTCATGCCTCCTCGACACATAAATTTCACTGCTAGCTTTGCAAAATTTAAATTAGTTTACCATTAAGTGTAACAAATTTGGTTATGGGCCCAGTCCATGTACTGTGTCGAGGCAGGCTAAACAGTTGAACCAGACCATGAACTTTGTCTATTTAAATACTGTTCCAGTGTAGAACTATTTTTATGAACTCTGTTGCTAGTACGCTAAATCGAGTAACATATATGGAGTTTAACAACCAGATATCAGTGTTGACTCCAAATAACTGGAACACATGGAAG
This sequence comes from Trichonephila clavipes, assembly GCA_019973935.1. Taxonomy (NCBI): domain Eukaryota; kingdom Metazoa; phylum Arthropoda; class Arachnida; order Araneae; family Nephilidae; genus Trichonephila; species Trichonephila clavipes. Next base: position 38,301 of record BMAU01004083.1, read on the forward strand.
CATGATATGCAAGTACTCTTAATGCATTATGGTTGCTGGCAGTTTATAATACAGATCAAGACAGAACAACCTGATGAAGAGGCAACATACAAGGGAAAAATTAGATCTACAACTTCGTAAGGATAGATGTTATACGTTGATCTATACTAACATCAGTTCAGATTTGAAAAATCTGATAACGGAAACAACTGACGGAGTAGCGGCATGGAAGATATTAAAAGATCACTTGAACCAGTCACAAGAGCAAGAGTAATTCAACTATTAGATCAATTTTTTGGAACAAAATACCAACCAGGGGAAGATGTTGGAATCTTCATATCTCGTGTAAAGACAGCGACAACCAGACTACAAGAAGCGGGTCATAAATTGGACGACCTGTACATAGGCTTTCAATTAATAAGGTGGCTTCCTCAGGAATTCCAGTCTACCGTGCAACAAATCTACAGATGGAAAGAAGAGGACTTCAGAGTTGTCAAAATTGAAGCAGAGCTGATATTAGAAGCCAATCGTCTTCAGTTGATGAAACAAGATTTGGAGAAAGCGGAGAATGCTTACTTGAGCAGTTTCACTTCGAAGAAGTCTAAGACGTTACCTGGTGCTACGGCTGTAGCTCATGGAGATCCAAATGGCAAGAATGATTACCAAAAGAAAAGTGGTAAGGTATTTAACTGTAAAACTATTAAAAATGTTAAACAATCTATTAAGACTATAGGTCCGTGTTATGTATGTAATAAGTACGGACATCTTAAAAGTAAACTGTAAAGAGAAAAAAGTCTCTACAAAAATCTCCTTCAACTGTAAATGAAACTTTTAACACAGAGTTTAATATAAATTTAAGATTTTGTGAATCTGAATGTAGTCTTTTAGAACTAGATAAACAACTCGTAACTAGTTGTATCTTATTTGAGGAAAACTCTGATAAAGGTGTTTGGGTAATAGATACTGCTGCCACGAGTCATTTTTGTAATGACAAGAGTTTATTTCTAGATCTTAAACCGATAGCTAACATGAAAATGTCGTTAGCAACGGAGGATAAAAGTTGTCCCGTAGAAGGAATCGGTACACTTAGATTTCGGGTAAAATATAAGGGGAGTTTTCATGAAATAACTTTGACTGATGTATTATTTAATCCTAAGTTGAGGAGAAATTTATTATCCGGTTCCAGATTAGAAAGTAAAGGTGCGCATTTTGTGGGTACTAAACGTAAAATTAATGTTTTTAATAAAAACTGGATAAAATTGTTCTCGGCGACACGCCATGAACATTTGTATTTTTTAAAGCCAGATCATTATATTATACCAAAGAGTAAAGAAATTAGTTTTTTTTTAGTGATGTAACAGCTAAAACAAAAAACGGATCAATAGAAATATGGCATCAACGCTTTTGTCATGTTAATAACGATTACTTGGTAAAAACTAGTAAAAATGATAGTGTAAGAGGTCTCCCACGCTTAACTGATAATGGTAAGACTCATTGTATACCGTGTAAATTAGCAAAGTCCAAGAGAGTTTCATTCAAAAGACGGGGCCGTAAGATCAAAAACGTCCATTGGTATTGTTGCATATGGACCTCTGTGGTCCAATGTCAACTGAAAGCCAAAGGCGGTAATAAATATTTCTTGAGTATAATTGACGATTATTCAAGAAAGGTGACTGCATTTCCCATCCGAAATAAATCTGACATATTTCATACGTTTATAAGATTTCAGAAACGAGCAGAACGTTTTCTAAGTAAAAAGGTAATAGCAGTTAGAACTGATGGCGGACTAGAATTTTGTAATAAGGATATGGATAATTTCTTGACAGAACTGGGTATAAAGCATGAGATAACAAATTCCTATACGCCAGAAATGAATGGGGTCGCGGAGAGATTCAATTTAACCGCTCTAGATGGCATCAAAACATTGCTTAAGTCTAGCGAAGTTCCCCATAAGTTTTGGGGAGAAGCATTACTTTGTTTCACTTATGCGTGGAATCGAATTTGTCACAAAGACAGTAATAAAACGCCTTTCGAAAAATATTCAGGTAGAAAACCATCGGTATTGCATCTAAAACCTTTTGGATGTTTGGCATACGCTGGTGTGCCAAAACAAATTAGAAAAAATTCGATATGCGTGCGAAAATAGGAATTATGATGGGATACGCACAACGTACTAAGGGTTATAGAATATGGTTGATAGATGAAAATAAATTAGTCGAGACTATTAATGTAAAGATTCGATGAAAATAAGAGGGGAATTAATTTTAGACAAAAAGTTAATAGTAACCTTGGATATAATTTAAACCTTCCTGATTATTATGATGATGAGGATGATTCCGATAGAGAAAAAGATTCATTAACGAGTCGTTTAGTTTCAAAGACAAGTACGGAAACGCCCTCAACATCTGAAAAACCAGATGTATCTTCCGATAATCATAGCTTGATCCCATGTCCAGAGGTTAAGTGGATTCGAAATATAGGTAGGAAAGTAACTGGATCTAACGTATATTATAGTATAGAAGGGGAAGCAACCCGATTGAAATCTTTTAACGAAATAGAGAAATACTGTAAGAGGCATAATATTGAGTATGATCCTAGTTTATTTAATTTTAGAAAAGATAATACCGAATCCCAGGGATTTTCAGATTTGTCAGAGCAACAAGAAGCTCTTATGGTTGAAGTAACTATTCCTATTTGTTACAAACAGGCGATAAGATCCAGAGACGCATCTAAATGGCATGATGAAATGGATAAAGAAATTAACGTAATGAAGGAACGTAAAGTTTGGGTTTTAGTTGATCATCCGGATAATATAAAAATTTTAGAAAACCGTTGGGTTTATACCATTAAATATGATGAAAATAATAATTGTTAGATACAAGGCCCGCTTAGTTGCGCGAGGTAACACACAATTACGAGGTGAGTCATTTGACGAGGTATTTCAAGAATACCAATTAGAACTTTCAAAAGTTAAATCATTAAAACTAAGATGTTATTCAGACACAGATTTTGCTACAAATAGGGATGATCGAGTGTCGATGGGAGGGTTCATAACTTTTATAGACGAAACTCCAATTTCATGGCGAACCTTCAAGCAAAAATCTGTTAGTCTGTCGACCAAGGAAGCTGAGTATGTTAGTTTAACAGAAGCAGCTAAGGAATTCATTTGGCTAAAGAATGTAATTGATAATAAAAGTTTAAATTTGGAATTAAGTGAAAATGTAATGTTTTGTGATAATCAAGCTGCTATAAGTTTTTCAAAGTCACCGGTAGAAAATTGTAGAACAAAACATATCGATGTTCGTTATCATTTTTTAAGGAATTTGATATACGATAAGGTTTTCCAAATTAAATATATAGGTACCAAAAATAATTTGGCGGACATTTTTACCAAACCCATGGTAAAGGAAAAATTGTTAGAATTTTGTAGAAAATTATTTCTTTTTAGTGAATAGAGAGAGAGACTTTGTTTCTTTAAGATTAAAATATTAGTTTGTTTATTACAATAAAGATTGTGAATAAAATGTTTTTTTTTTTTTTGTGTTAAATTGTATAACATGTGATTATAGATTAAAATTTACTGATTTGTAAGAGATAATGGTACGAGATTGGAAAAAGGGGGCCGATTGTCAGACATTTAAAAAGTCGGATCCAAATTTTTATGATCTCCTTGTGTTGTTTTTCCAATCCCGTTCCATGATCTCAATGAAAGTAAGCACACCGATTCGAACCCGATCTTTTTGAGTTTCGTGATTTGAGGTTGGCAGCAACTGCCATGCAAATCGAGCTAGTATTTAAACTCGGCTCATGTTAGTTTTAGAAAAGGAAGGAGAAACGGAAATATAAGAAGTGTGTGAGTGGTTTAACTCTAAGAGGGAGAGAACAACTGGTTGGCAATGCAACTGCAGGTTGCATCACCATTTTAGATTAGAAATTAATTTTTACAATATTAGAAGACGGTTCGAATCGGATGTTTCTGGTAATGTTGCTTTTTGAACTTATTGTTTTTATCGCTCCAGTAACGAGCAGAGTGACTTTATGATTGATTATTAAAGGCCAATTTTAAGAAACTGTTTTTCGTCTTCATGCCTCCTCGACACATAAATTTCACTGCTAGCTTTGCAAAATTTAAATTAGTTTACCAATAAGTGTAACAGTTTTTAACCTCTCTGGCGTCCTTGGCACTACAAATTATTACACCCCCTCACACTATTTCCAAAGTATTCCCCCTTTTTCAGTTCTTACCTTGCCAGTTTTGGTCCTAGAGGGATTTTCCCTTAACTCTCTTACTCTTCTCCCTTTCTTTGTTTTTGCTGTTCGAAGAGTCTTTCCACCACCTATGGACCCGCCGTTTCCTGGATTGGCAACCGTAAGGTTACTATTATAATAACCGTAAGGTTACTATTAAGGTTACTATTATCATATGTAATTTTTAATACATTACATTGATATTTATTATTGACCAATACTGGTTAGTTTTAATCCATTCCTATATTCTTCATAAGGACCAGTGATAGCAAATCATGCTTCCACACCACAGGTTTGGGTTCTATTCCCAGGCTGGGCAAGTTCGACTCAACTTTTCATCCCTATTGTAGTGGGTCGATAAATGAGTACCAAGCTTGCTTGGGAACTTAAATAATGGGGGTCTTACTTCAGACTGACCACCTGATTGGGATATCTACTCATGCACCTCATTGCCCAAAGGTCACATATATTAGGATGGGAACAGTAGACACCTGGCCCTCATGGGCTGTTGCGCAATGAGTTTGAGTATATTCTTCAATTGAATCTCAAAATAGTTCTTCACAATTATTTTCCTGATGTGTTACAGGTAGGCTGCCATTTTGGATTCCATGCAACTCAACATGCGCTGCTTGACACATAGCTCTCATATATCAAATTAATACCATTTTTTTCTTAAAGATTATGTAAAAAAATTGTATCAACTGTTATAGAATTATGTCGAAACCTAACCAATTATAAAAGGCAAAATACAACTACTAATGTTTTTAAAGAGAATTATTTGATTTTAATGACATAAAGACAAAATTTTAATGTTATGAGAGATTATAATCATATCACATACTTAAAATAAATATTTTCTTTTTTTGAATTCTAATTCTTAGAAAAATTCAAGAGCATCAAGAATGATGTAAAAACAGTATATCCACATAGCTGATTTAATGAAGCAAACATTTGTACTTTATAGCAGCATTAGGCATATAGAACCTTAGTCAAATGATGAGAATGATACCCAGCTGACATCACACTCTTCAAAATTCCATACCACGCCAACATAAGAACTTAACAAGCATTTGTCTCTATGTCTTAGGTAATCCGTAGCACCAGGACTCAAACCTATAATGCCAGCCACAAATTAATAACCACATGGTTACTATGACACAAGTTTAGCAGAACACTTTCCACGTTAACTTCACATGCAGTTTTAAAGTTTTGATGTACTCATAAGAGCTCATGATACTTCTCTCCATGGGATCAATTTTAAAAAAAAATGATATCATGATGGACTTTTCAAACCTATACAAAAATCACCATTAAAATCTCTATCAACTAATTTTCTTTAAATCTGTTATTCCTACTCTCAGACCTCATATGATCTTGACTTATTCCATTCTTGTGATAATCATCAAATTCCTCAAATCCTTTTTCCCAATTGAACACCATGAGGTGGGCACCCAGTGGCCAGGAGAGGACCTGGATAAGCTGGACAGATTTTCTGGTAATAAATTTCGATCCTCCAGTGTCAAGGGGGCCTGTAGATCGGTTCACTCCTAGGAGAGCCCCCACCCTTGGCGCGAATTACTTTGGTTGGCGATAATTGCGCCGTCATGGTAACCTTGCTTTTAAATACAACATATGGCAACCCTAACTTTTTCTAGAATTTTCGTCATTTGTGGGCGCGCATTTCAAATTTCATTTTGTTGTTGAGCACCGGGTTGAAAGTATGGCTGTGCTTGTAAGGGAATACACGTTAGAATTTTTTACGTTATTGAATGCTAGAGGCAAGAAAGAATTGATTGAATGGTGTATGAAAGAAGGATTAATTAGGATTAAGGTATAGAAAGAGGAACGAATAGATGTTTTTTTTGAGTTGTTGAACGACGGACGAAAGAGGAATTGCTGTGTATGATTAAAGAATGGGTCCTGCCTGGAAGTACGATTGTTTCTGATTGTTGGAAGGCGTATAAATGTTTGTCAGATGAGGGTTTTAAGCATTTGGAGGTGAATCATAGTGTATGTTTTAAAGATCCTCATACCGGTGCTCATACCAATTCAATTGAGGGTACATGGTCGGCAATAAAACTTTTTCTCCGCAATCACACCAACCACGCAGAAGGCATGTTCGACCATTACCTCGCTGAGTATTTATGGCGGAGCTCTCGAGATCACTCACTCAGCGACGAGACTTTCCAGAATTTTTTAAAAGCAGTTGTTACACTTTACCCTCCACTTGGGAAGGATCGACAATAAGAAAGTAAGTGCTGTTGTTATATTTTTTTATCTTAAATGTTAAATTTCTGTATTGTTTACATATATTTTCATTGCGCATCCATCTTATACTGCTATATTTACTTGTCACCGTTGTCAGGTTTGCTTGGCGTCATTTCGTTTTCGCTTGGCGCTTTTTCCGGTTTGGCGCCAAGGGTGGGGGCTCTCCTAGGAATTTACCTGTAGATCTTCTGCTCCAAAATGAACTTAAATCGGCACTGATTGAACACATGCCATTTTTGTAAACCAGACAATTGGAAAAATGTAAAATAAAACCTTAAGCCATACATCACAGTACCGGCTAAAGTGTAGAATAGGGAGCCCCTAGGATTTGATGATGTTAACATAGATACCAAAATGAATTTGGCTCTTCATTACTTCGGCATCACATCAAAACTCTCAGAACACCAATCTCTAGATATAGATAGTTTGGCAACTGATTCTGGTCACCAAAAAATTGACTTCACCAAGGGGTCACCTATTCTACACTTAAACCAAACTTTTATTTATCTAACTTTTCTATTGATTGATTGATTGAATATTAACGTCGCACTGTTCAGCTACACGAGGGCTTTTGCCGACGAGGACCACGTAATTTATCTAACTTTTCTAGACTAACTTTTAATATAGGTTGTTTGTGAAATGCTGCAAAACATGGCATACATATTAGAAAATCATTTTTCACTTAGTTTAGTCAGCAGATCTTTAGTTTGTCAAAAAACTTCCGTATTAAAAAATCATTCAAAGTATAAAAAAAATCGTTAAATTTAGCTGCAGGTTGTAGAGATCTAAGCAGCCATTATTTTTAAAAACTTAAATAGCATACATGAAAACATTATTCCTTTTTCCATTTCAAATAAAAACAATTTCAGTTTATACGTGGGCTCTAATTACAGTGGTGGCCCAAATTGTGGACACTTTTAAATTGTTATGTTTTTTAAGTTTGCATGCTTAAAGAAAATTTTATGTAGCACAAAATGCTCAGTATACTACATCATTTAAAAGAGAATTTAGTTCTGAATTCAATACAAAAACGAAAATTCAAATATTTACGACGCAAACAAGTTATGCAACAATAACTGTTGATATACATTAGACACTGGTGATAGCAGTGAGTTATCCAAGCTGAGTGAGATTGGCTTTATTCTTTATTACAGCTTCACATTGATGTTACATTGAGCAGAAAATAGTTTTAAGCTCTTCCTTCGTTATTACATGATGTCAGGAAACAATTATATCCTCAATTAGCTCCTTTTTATTTCACGGGTACCTCATTCGGACAACAGTTTTCAAACAGTGCCACAGATTTTCTATAGTATTGAGGTCGACTGTTTTCTGCCCAGGTCAACAACTTATTGATCGTAGAACAGTACCAGTCTTTCAATTATTTTAATGTGTGGCAAAGATCAGAATCTTGCTGAAAAATAAATGAAGAATTGTTAGTAAATAGATCCCTGATGGAAGGCAGAAGCTTGGGTTCAAGAATGGTGTCAATCAATGTATTTTATGACATTCAGTGTCCCATCGATGATACGAAGGTGACCGATACCATCTGCTAATATGCATGACTAAATGATACAACTATGTGGGTTCTTCACAGTTGCCTGGATGCAGTCAGGATGTAGCATTTCTGCTATACTACGTCTTACATATTTTAGGCTAACACTACCGAATAACGATATTTTAGTTTAGTCCATCTATATAACTTGTGACCAATAATCATTTGTCCAAAATTAATGTGTTTCAATGCCCACTGTAGTCTCTTTTAGTGCTGCTGTACATTGAGATACAGCTTTTTTCGTGGTCTTCTAACTTCTAGTCTAACATCTGCTAATCTACTCCTGATTGTTTTTGAACTGACAGGAACATCAGCATCACTCAGATCACTTTTGATGGATGTCCATGAAATTCTTTTATCTCTGAAACATAGTATTTTTGTTCTTTTGTCATCAACAGGTGTGCTCCACCTTTTTCTACCTTTTCCAGCTTTTGTTTATTAAATTTGTCTCTGAGCATCTAAAACAAAACTTTCTGTTTCCAGATGTAGTCACTGATCTACCCACCTGTTATGTAATTTTAACAAAGGAAATACAACTTTCTCATCACAAATGTGTTTATTCTACTCTTTTATTTGATGTTATTGCTTTTTGACTAAATATCATAGTTATCCTGGCCAGGAAACAGTCCTGACTTTGATCCTATCGAATACTTGTGGCACTGTTTGAAAACTATTGTCCGAATGAGGTACCCATAAAATAAAAAGGAACTAACTGAAGATATAATTTTTTCCTGGCATCCTGTAATAATGAAGGAAGAGCTTAAATCTATTTTCAGCTCAATGAAACATCGATGTGTATCCTGACTGCATCCAGGCAACTGTGAAGTACCCACATAGTTGTATCATTTAGTCATGCATATTAGCAGATGGTATCGGTCACCTTCGTATCATCGATGGGACACTGAATGTCATAAAATACATTGATTGACACCATTCTTGAACCCAAGCTTCTGCCTTCCATCAGGGATCTATTTACTAACAATTCTTCATTTATTTTTCGGCAAGATTCTGATCCTTGCCACACATTAAAATCATTGAAAGACTGGTACCGTTCTACGATCAATAAGTTGTTGACCTGGGCAGGAAACAGTCTGGACCTCAATACTATAGAAATTCTGTGGCACCGTTTGAAAACTGTTGTCCGAATGAGGTACCCGTGAAATAAAAAGGAGCTAATTGAGGATATAATTGTTTCCTGGCATCACGTAATAACAAGGAAGAGCTTATATCTATTTTCAGCTCAATGAAACATCGATGTGAAGCTGTAATAAAGAATAAAGACAACACCGCTAAGCTCGGATAACTCACAGCTATCATCAGTACTAATGTATATCGACAGTTATTGCAGCATAACTTTCTTTGCATTAATATTTGAATTTTCACTTTTGTATTGAATTGAGAATTAAATTCTCTTTAAAATGATATAAAATACTTAGCATTTTGTGCAATGTAAAATTTTCAAGAAGCATAACAATTCAAAAAAGTGTCCACAATTTTGGCCACCACTGTAAATAAGTTATAATGTGAAGTTAATTTTGAGGTACATGTACATTATTCCTGAAATCCCCCAATAAACACATCAATTTGAGTAGTCTATTCTTTTAATAGCATTTTTTATTTAAAAGAAAAATAAAAAAAAAAGCTCACGAAAACAACATGAACCATTACCAACAAAAAACTTACCTTCCATACATTCATTCACAGATTCAAAATCCGAATAAGTTCTTGTCTCCGGTTTACCAGGTTGAACGAACAAAATGGCATGCGACTAAAAACAATAATAAAATATTAAAAAAGTAAACGAATTACATATAAAGCAATTGAAAAATGAGGGAAATATCAGAAGGCAAGTATACGTCATTTAAGTACCATAGTAAATAATTTTAATGAACTCTTAGAAAGATGTAGATATATAAGTGGCTTTAGAAATACTTAGTAGAGTCGTATACACTTCTCAAAACACAAAATCCTTAACAAAATACCACAATATCAAATAATTTCGAAAACAGTAAAATGCGAATCGAAACACAACACTGACAGTTATGGCTACAGTTAAGAGTGTTCCTTTCCTTCAATTAAAAAAAAACTCTCCTAAAAAAAGAATCATGTATAATTTCGTTTACATAAAATAATAATGATGCAAAGAGTTGTATTCTAATAATTTAAAATTGCATGTTATTATGATAGCAAAAAGATGGTAACAATGGACTCGTGCGACATCCAGAAAAGGGAATCTTGTTTTCCTTCCGATTGTATAAAAATTTCCATAGCTTCATACGACCAAATTAAAATTTTGGATCTTTTTAAAGATTATATTTACTGTTGAAGCGAAATTTTATTCAGAAAAATTTTTCAATGTAGTGTAACAAAGCAATTACTTTCATTAATGTTTCATGGCAGAACTACATTTGTCAGTCACTGAGCATTCCTGACTCAAAGCCTTTTTCATTTTTATTCAATCAGCACTTCAAAGCAGCTAAATGATAAATATTAATTATTAATATTTTACTCCGGTTGTTTGAAATAAGGAAACACAATATCTCAAAAAAATTCTGAGAACTGAATACAAAATGGATCAATTCTAAAATGAAGCATGATTGTAGCTTTAAAAACGAGTTTTCTTAACCGATATTATGAATTTTTTAAATTGTTCTGAATAGTTAATATATTTTTATCCCTTAAGTATAAAAATTTTACTTAAAAACTTCATTACGTCTGTATTATATGGCATACTTGCATATTTATAATTACTTATGGAGAACGAAGACTTTTAATCAAGATTCAAACTCAGACACAATGTGACCACGGTAGCCTTGGGATCATGGTCATGGACTTGTGGCTGTCCTATCATAAGTCGAGTTCTGGTGCCACTGAAGACCCATCGTGTAGATAAAGCCGATGCCCGGAAAATCTGTTGAGGCTTACTGTCCATTCATTGGTGTGGTATGGTAGTTAGGAGAAAAGATTCCTGTTCAGGTGTCGTCCACGTCATTTGACCGAGGTTCAAAATTACGAGATCCGTCACTAATAGTCCTCATGTTGCTTCATAGTGTGACGTAAATAAACTCTCAGAGACGCAATATTTCCAGAATAATATTACTCTGAACGGTTGAAACCGAACTTACACTATTAAAAGAAAATTTTACTGAGCTATATGTATATGTATTTTCTAAATGTACCATAATTTTTATCGGAAGCCTTTTAACCCTCTAACCGGATAGCACGGAAAATTCCGTCAGTGTAAAGATGCTTCGAAAATGGACTAAACTGATTTTTCTGCCTACAAGTAACGTTTTCAAAAGCGGATTAGCCGCACTTTTCTGAAATCCTTTCCCCCTTTTAAGGTTTAACATCTTGAAAGATAATTGGGGACGGTGGAAGCAACACAGCAGGACACGGAGGGGAAGTTTTATGGCTCCCAGGAAACCCCGTGTTTTGACCCTAGGGCAATCGTAAAAAATCGGGGGGAAATTTCTTTAGACCTCAGGAAGTGTTTACTTGTTACCTCGTATTTTAAAAGTTTTGAAAAGCCCCAATGCATAAGTAAAATATGTTACAATTCCCTTTTGGTTTCATATTAATTTGAAACTGTAACAAGTTGGGGCGTGTCAGTGCAATCTGCTATTTTATATAGTTAGACAAATTATATCTTTTTTTAAGTATATTCTTTCGCTTCATTTTTCTTATTTTAATCAAAGCTTTCAGTTTTTGAAACATGATTACTTTATTATAACATACCGAAAAAATTAATAAAACACCAAACTCTTTAAAATTTGAAACCTTTTCAATTTTCCAACCACTAAAAATGAATAAATTCAAACTTCATCAAATCATTTGAAACATTTCTTACACTTTGATAAAAATAATAACGAAAAAAAAACTAATTAAGATTTATTAGTTTTTTTTTTTTAGATTTCAAAGCCCAAGTGTTCAGGGAAGTTTAAGTACAGTGCCTAGTTACATATTGTTAAAATGCACCGAATTATATTTGAATTTTAAGTGCTTGAACTTCAGTTTACATCAAAGACAACATGAATGAAGATTTTCACACATTTTTTTTTATAACTTGAATGTTTGAATAAATGGTAATCAAAAATATACGGAAAAATTTACAGTAGACATTTATGCATATAAATAAACATAAAAATCATTTTTAAATTCGAGCTATTCAAAAACATTCGAATTATTGTTCAAAAATATCTATTTATACAAAATACCTCAACATTTATCTTTTTTAAAGGCTAACTGAATAAGTAATTAAAATCTGGATATTTTTGAAATCTCGACCGTATAAAGCTAGAAATTTTATGTTAGAAAGTCCATTTGAAATTTCGAAAAAAATGCATCGCGCAGTTAAAAATTATTTACCATAAGTTTTAGCAATTGTTTGAGTATAATAAAAATTTCAAATTTTATTATATAGCTTCTTTGGTATCTTTTAATATTTTTCGAAGATTTCATACAACTCAGTTGAAAACTGCATGCTAAGAGCAAAAAATATACTAAAAAAATTGATGAATATACAATAAGTTTTACATAGAAGCAAAACTGAGATGCTAAAGCGTAGGAATGAAAAATTTTGAGTATATCTGAAGTAGATTTCGAAATATTTATTTTAAAATTCAGAAAATTTCTGTGCGTTATGTTATACTTAATATTAATTAAATGGTTAAAATAATATGTTAATAATAGTCATGTAATCGTTTGACGGCACATTCATATACTAATAAAATTATAATGGTCATTGATGCGAATGTCAAGAATTTTATGTAATTTTCAGACATTAAGATATTGATGTAGAAAATATAAAACGACCATCTAAAATACATGAAAAATGCAGTCTGCTATAAAATGATCTTGACAAACAAAATCCGGCATTTTCACTTACTATGGCAGAGCCGGCTTAGTCAGGGGCGATGTGGAAAAACAGAGAGAGAACCGCGGTTTTGATGGATACCGCTCTAGCTTTTAAAGTTCCCAGGAAAAATTATATATACAGTCCAGTCACATTAATGTGACCACCACGTACTTTCCAGGTCAGAGTTAAATAACCAATCACCGAAGGCAGGTGGCAGCATAGTGCAATTGAGCGTATATAAAGGGTGTGTGAGGGCTTTGGAAAACATTTCAATCGTTGGCGTAATGCAGAAACGAAGCGATTTATCCGACGTCCAAAAGGGCATGATCATTGGCTTTCGGGCCAAGGGTGGAAGCATTTCCGAAACGGCTGAGTTTGTGAACTGTTCGCGTGCCGCCATGGTAAAAGTGTACTGTGCATGGCAAAATGGGACTGTTCAAAATCAGCGACGTGGCAAATGTGGTGCACCACGGGCCATAGATGACAGAGGCGAACGACGGTTGCAGAGATGCGTTCGGGCAGATAGACGGGCTACCGTTGAGCAACTGACCACTAAAATGAACCAAGGGGCTACCAAAGTGTCTCCCAAACTACTATTCAGCGAACATTGCTGCGTCTGGGCCTCGAAGCAGACGCCTGGTTCGTGCACCTATGCTGACTGCTGTTCATCGACGACGAAGGCTAGAATTTGCACGCCAGTACAGCAGCTGGACGTCCACTGAGTGGCGACAGGTAGCGTTTTCTGATGAATCGCGTTTTATGCTCCATCGGACAGATGGACGTTGGCGTATAAGGCGTGAAACCTCTGAAAGGAACCACCCTGCAACCATTGCTGGAACGGTCCAAGCTGGAGGCGGGAGCATTATGGTCTGGGGAATGTTTTCCTGGCATTCTCTGGGTTCACTGATCATTGTGGAAGGCACGATGGATCAATACAAGTACGCATCTGTCCTTGCGGACCATGTCCACCCTACATGCGCATTGTTTTCCTCAAGATGATGGCATCTTCCAGCAGGACAATGCGAGGTGCCATACAGCTGCCAGTGTACGTGCGTGGTTCGAAGAGCACCAGGATGAGTTTACCGTCCTCCCCTGCCCAGCAAACTCACCTGAATTAAACCCAATCGAGAATCTGTGGGACCATCTCGATCGAGTTGTTCGCGCCATGGATCCTCAACCGCGTAATCTAGCGCAGCTGGCCACGGCATTAGAGTCGGCATGGCTCAACATCCCAGAGAACACCTTCAGGGACCTAAGTGACTCTCTTCCTGCACGTCTCGCAGTAGTCCGCTCTGCGAAAGGTGGTTATTCTGGCCTTTGACAGATGGTCACATTAATGTGACTGGACTGTGTATATATAAATTACAAATGCAAAAATAAATCTTGTAATTTTCCATACATTTTTATAACAACGAATTGTGGAATTGGCTTCCAATGCATTGTTGTGTTTGACAATATGTAAGGTAACCAACCCTACTTTAGACAGATTTGTACTACTTTTTCGTAACCGTATTCCTTTTAAAATTAATTCGTGCAGCCGAAATACACCTTTTGCACCCTTAAAAATTTATGTAAACTATAACGGTTAATTTTAATTTATGCAACTTGTGAAATGTTCATAATTAACCATTTCCGTCTAAACAGTTTACATGAAAAAAAAGTTTGGACTCCCTCATTCATTAGGGATTTATATAAGATTCTAACATGAAATTTTATTTTTTATCGAATAGGATCGAGTGGTAGTGTATAGTGCTTCCACACCACAAGTCTGGGGTTCTCTTAACGGGCTGCGCAAGGTCGACTCTGCCTTTCATCCCCGCTACATTGGGTCGATAAATGAGTACCAAGCTTGCTTCGGGTCTTAAACACTGAAGGTCTCTGTTCAGACAGACCATCAAATTGGGACATCTGTTCATGCACCTCAGCGTCCAATGGTCACGTGTATTATGATGGGCAGAGTAGTTCCTGGTCCTCATGGATTGTTGTGCCACTGAGTTTAAGTCTTAAGTTTGAGGATTACCTCACTTTGGGGATACCCCTTAGATAAACATGCATTTCCACTCATTTGCAATTAAACATTTTTCTTTCAATTACGTTTATTTCAGAAGGAAGTTTGATTTTTCAAATGTATTTGCTTAAACAGGTTTTAAAGTATTTCATTAATATATGAACATTAAATATAGATCTTATAATGTGTTAGTTTGACGCAAGGATCTATACACACAAAAAGACACAAAATAATTTAAATCAGAGCAGTGAAATTTTACCAATGTCCAACAAATTAATAAAGTATTGAATATGAGATACTAATAAACATAAAAGATTTTCAGTGTAATGACGTGAATAAAGAAATCAGAACACTTAATTACTTACTTTATAATACTTGGTCTAGCGTTTCTTCAACATCAGTATTCCTTCCCGGAAAGTAAGGGTCAGGAAAAGGCTGTGAAAATATTTATCTACGCCCCTCTCAATTTCTTCATTGAATGCGAAGTGCCTCCCAGAAAACAAATTTCGTCAAGTTTGAAACAGACGGTAATCTGAGGATGCCAAATCAGGAGAATAGGGGGCGAGCAAATCTACTCTAAATACTATAGTTTTCTCTCGCCAGCGCACCGTTGTGTACCGGGGCATTGTCCTGATGAAAGATAATTTTTTTCTTCTTCAAGCCAGGCCTCTTTTCCCTTCCCTACCTTAAAACACGCTGACCTTGACCTTTCCAGCAGATGCGATCGATTTCGCTTTCTTTACGCAGAGCCGTCGGCTTCCATCCACTACTTTGACTGCTGTTTCGTTTCTGGCGTGCAATGGGAGACCCATATCTCCTTCTTGATGATTAATCGCCACACAAAATCGGACATATCCCCATTGAATTGGTCTAAACATTGCTACGAGAATCGTTTGCGCATTTGTTTTTGATCAGCCTTCAGCAAATGCGGCACACATCTCTTTCGCAGAGCCTTCGTATCCCGAATTTTTTGTGCAAGATGTTTTGCACCCTTTTTTCTGATATCATCATAGTCTCAGATATCTAAATCACTTTCACTCCCTTATCGTTCAACTCGATAACATGCACTTTTCTGATGGTTTCAAATGGGGTTGCAGTTTTTGACCGTCCTTCACGAGGTTCAACTTCGAGGGACGAGCGACTACGTTTAAATTCAGCTGTCCACTTTTTAATGCTTGACATGGAAGATGCAGTCCTCATACTTTTGCCAACTTCAAATGAATTAACTTAGGGGTTAATTCATCAAAAACGAAGAATTTTATCACCACACAATATTCAATTTTATCCATTTTAACGAAAAACACACAAGAGGTCTACTGGAAAAATTCGTGCAAACAAACCACTTGAGAGAACAAATTGAAACTTTCATACGAACTAAATGACATGTGCATCCAGGCAGGAAATATGAATTTTTGCTGATTGACGTCATCTTTGTGGCAGGCCAAGAACTTTTCACCTTACTCTCGTAAAAAGGGTGATTGGCCTTCAACCGTATAGTAAAAGTTCGATAATTCTCCATAGCTTAATCTGAAGCCGAATGTGAGCTGGATGTTACCTATCAATTCTTGTCAAGTTAATTTTGAAGAGTTGCTTCAAAAAAATTCTGGATGAAATATGTAATGAAATATATTGGGATAGTAATTACTGCTAAAAAAACATAAACAAAATTAGTTTGTAAAATTTTAAAAATGCTTTAAAAAGTTATTTTACTATTCATTCAATTTCGGTATAAAAAGTTTATATAATTAAACTAGCCATTACCCGCCAAAATGTTGTAGGACAATATATTCTTTTTTTAAGTTGGTGACATCTAAGATCTAGCAATATAAACTTCTGATTGTATTCAAAAGCATTCTTAAAGCCTTTTGATTTAAAAAGGGCAAGGTTTAAACTTCTAAGAAGGAAGAATATTTGTCTCTTACTTTTTGAAGTAGGCCTCCTTTCCCTTGCAATCGATTTTCGCAAAACCTGTTCCTTGTGGATCTCTACGTAATAAAAGAAACATACCTGCTAAATTTGAAGTCTATTGGCCTAATAAAAAGGAATTTTTATCTAAAATGTCCTGTATTTTTAATGGGAGTAGATTTCCTCAAAATGCGTTAGTGGATTTCTACTCAACAAGAGAAACAACATGTCCTAACGGGATGTAATCGTAACGTTATCTCTTTGAAATTAAAAGGTCAGCCTATATAAATTAAGAACATCAAATGCAATGGAATCATGGCAATTCAGTTGAAAGTAATTTTGAACTTGTTGGGAATTCCCCTAAATTCTTTCCGTTGTCTGTTTTGTGTTGCGAACTTTACTTATTTAAAAGTTTATATTATGTTCAATTTTTTTTCACATTTTTCTATAAACTGTTACTTGAAAGTTCTAAGAAAATTTTACCATACTTACTGATACGATCATCAATGGTTCAGTTAATCACACACAGTGGTAGAATGCTTTTATATCAATCAACGCTCGTATCATCACAATCATTAGACTCAATTTAATTCAATAAATCATCGAAGACAAATGTAAGATTAAATAATAAGTTTAATGGAATATGGAGTGCGTCTGCACTCGGTCACGTACACAAGATCTCTGGTGTCAACAAAGCATGTTTTTACAAGCAGAGCCCTCTATACTGAGAGGGGTTCTACCATTACTCCTCACTTAAACTCCTACGGAGTTTACATTATGTGATAGTTAAAATTCTAAGGTAATTCAAGTAAAATTCATGCAAAATGAAATAATACAAATAAAATTCATGCGATGTGAAATAATACAAATAAAATTCATGCAATGTGAAATAATAAAAATAAAATTCATGCAATGTGAAATAATAAAAATAAAATCCTATGAATTCAATTCTCAAATCACATGCATTATCAATAATTCCGAAATAAAATTAGCAATTCTTAAATCACATGGGTTATCAATAATACTGAGAAATCAAATTAGCAATTATGTAAATAGAATAATATAAAGGTTAAAGTTCAAGAAATTGTAAAATGTTCAAATGTTCTTTTCTACAGTTGCAGGATCAACTGGAATAGGTAAAGGTACTACCTTTGTGATGGCTCGTTTTAAAATACCTGTTGAGGGTTTCACATTAACTACTCTTACAAGACCATCACTACCGGGAAATACTTCAAGATAACGCCCCATAGGCCAGTCCAAGGGCTTGGTGTTGGGATCTTTTAAAAGAACTAGCTGATTCTCCATCAAGTTAGGGTTCTGTACACTCCACTTAGCACGGGTCTGAAGATGGGTCAGATATTCGGTGCTCCAATGGTTCCAAAATTTGTCTCTCAGGGATTGAATGAGTTTCCACCTCGAATGATAGGACAAAAGAATCCGATAGGACAAAGAAAAGCAGTATAAAGTTCAGGGAAAGGATGAAATTGCACAGTTCGTCAAGAAATGCCCCGGGGTCAAAGGGTTAAGATCATTGGGGTCCGAAGAAAGTGGAAACAAGGGACGTGAATTCAGAACTGCTTCGATTTGTGTCACCAACGTAGTTAACTCTTCGAAGTTCATGATAGCTGATTTCGCTACCCTCTATAAAATGCGTTTCATGGACTTAATATTTGCTTCCCACAATCCACCGAAATGGGGAGAAGTGGGTGGAATGAAGTTCCATTCGATTTCCTCTTCCGCGCTGAATAGCTAAATTCTGTTGGACTTGTAAATTTCGTTCCATTCATTAAGAATGTTTCTTGCTCCCTTGAAGTTCGTTGCATTGTCACTCCAAATGACGGATGGCTTGGATCTCCTTGCTATAAATCGTCGGAGACATGCTAGGAAGGCTTCTGTGGTCAAGTCGGAAACAACTTCTAAATGAGTGGCTTTTGTACTGAAACAGATGAAAATGGCAATATACGATTTTAAAGTCACTCTTGATCTTTTTAAATTTGGTTTTGTGATTATAGGACCAGCGTAATCCAATCCAACTTTTTCGAAGGGTCTAGAAGGCACAATTCTGTCTCGTGGTAAATCTCCCATCATCTGGTTTATTGTCTGGGTTTTCGTGCGAAAACACGTAATACACATTTATTTAATATTCTTCTTACACGGTTCTGACCCGATGGGATCCAATAAAACTGTCTTATTAAATATAATGTGGTTTGCAAGCCAGAATGTAATGATTTCTTGTGATAGTATTCAATTATTAAATCAGTTAAATGATGAGCCTTTGGCAACATCATTTGATGTTTTTGGAATTCAGATACGGTCCGAATGTTTCAATTTACCTCCCACTCTCAGTATTTCATCTTCGTCCAAAAAAACGTTTAAAGATGATATTCTGCTGCTCTTTGGAATCGGTTGTCCGTTTTTGAGACACTTTATTTCAGTTAGAAATTGATTTAATTGTACTTGTTTTACTAAAACTTTCGTAACATGATCAAATTCAGAAGCACTTATACAGTCTATTTTCCTTAATACTGGGTTCACTTTACAATTATAAATAAATCTTAAACATAGAGCGCTTATTCTAATTAATTTAGTAAAAGAGGAATATCTAGAGATTAAATTATTTTCAATTTGCCTCTTTTCAACCGCTGTATTTACACATTAATTGATTTCTTCAATTCTAATTTATCGTTGTTTATTTCGGTTTCAATTATAGGTTCTGAAAATAATGGCCATTCTGTTTATTTCATTGTCAACCACTTGGGACCATGCCACCATATTTTGTTATTTTTAAGATCATTTAAAGGCAAACCCCGACTTATTAAATCAGCGGGATTATCCTTTTTTTTACAGTAGCACCATTCCTTGGGATCACTTAAGTTTTTGTATTTCTTTAATTCTATTTTTTACAAACACTTTATGTCTATTAAAATCCCCCTTGATCCAGTAACATGTTATAGACGAATCAGTCCAATAAAAACGACTCACAGGCAGTATGAGTGCAGTTGCAATTTTGTCACTTAACTTGCAGATAAAAGTGCGCCCATAAGCTCCGATCTAGGGATCGAAAGAGTTTTTAATGGAGCTACCCGACCTTTTGATGCTACAAAACTAGAAATAATATTTCCATCGTTCAGTTCTATGCGTAAATAAGTGACAGTTCCATATGCCTTTTTGGAAGCATCTGAAAAGCAATGCAACTGAATGGTGATTGCATTTGAAGGTAAAAAGTTTTGAAAGTAATATCGAGAAATTTTTATTTCACTTAAATAATGAATCTCATTACACCATTTATTCCATGAAACTTCTAATTGTTTGGGCAATTTGTCATCCCAATACAATCCTAAACACCAAATTTCCTGAATTAAATATTTTATTCGGATCGTATAAGGACCTATGAAACCCACTGGGTCAAATAATCGACCTGCGGCTTGTAACAAATATCTTTTTGTATTAATTCTTTTAGAAAGAAATGTTCCTAAATCGCTGGAATCAAAATAGAATGTATCAGATTTTTCATTCCAACCAACTCCTAAGACTTTTGAAGCTATCATCGTGTTCAATGACTTTTTATGTTCATCTACTTCAAAATTTAAATTTTTTAACCTTTGATTTAGCTCGGAAGAGTTGGTTCTCCATTTCCGAAGATCCATACTTGCATCTTCCAAAATTTGTTTACTTTCTATGCAGGTCGTCAAGGCTGCTTGGACACTGACATTTCCACACAGAAAATCATCAACATACAATGACTGGTTAAGATGGTTAAAAGTATCAGGAAAAATATCCACATATTTTTTAAGATGATGCTTTATCGTAGCTGCAAGAAGAAATGGACTTGATTTTACTCCAAATAAAACCCTAGTCATTCGGAAAATATCAAGCCGTTTGTTTTCTAAATGAATTCCTGGATTTTCATCCCAGAAAAAATCTTGTAAAATCCCTTTCACTTTCGTCTATCTCAATCATCAAAAATGCCATTTTTATGTCAGCTACAAATGCAATTGGATTCACTCTAAATTTGATTAATAGAAAAAATAGGTTAGGTATAAAATTTAGCCCTGTGTGTAAACAATCGTTCAAAGATAGTTGTGCTTGCGCATGTGATGACGTATCAAATACGATTCACAATTTGCTTGTAGTTTTATCAGTACGTATTACTGCTCTATGTGGTAGATAAAAAATATTATGCTTTGGATTTTCTTCTTCAAATGGAACGCGTTCTATGATTTTCTCAGATTGATAATTATTTACAACTAATTTGTAATCCTCAAAAAAGGAACTGTCATTTTTAAAACGTGATCTTAACTTTAGAAATCTTTTCCTAACAATTTCTTCATTATTTTCTAACAATGTTTTCATGTTAGGTTTCCAAGGGAATTTAACTTTATACCGCTTATTTTGGTATGAAAAAAATTCCCGCTTCAAATTCAGACATCATATCATTATCAATATTTTCCTCATCAGACACCTCTGCTTCTATTCCTAAACTCTCTAAATCCCAAAATTCACTAAGCTGTTAAGAAATATTGGATTCATTAACAATAACACTCATTGTTAAAAGTTCTTCAGAATCTGTACTCTGCCCTTGTAAAAACCACCCGAATAATGTTTCTACTGTCACAAGATTTTTGTTTAGACGCGTAATTCTACCTGTAACTACTTGATAATAATAGTCCGCACCAATAAATTGATATTTCTTTATCGTTAAATTCATAAGGATCGGCTAATTGTACATTTTTAAATATCTAAATTTTTTTATCAATATTTCTATCAGGGAGTCGGTAAATTCGTGATAGAAATATGTTCTGTCTCTACCGCTTCTATTTCAATGCACAAATTTGGATCATCCCTGTTTTTCAATTTTATTTTAACTATATTTAAAGTTTTTGTTTCTGTTTCTTTTTAGCACCAAATGTGCAAATGGAAAAGTTTTCTTTTCTAAGAATTGGAAAGTTAAATTTCTCAGAAGTACTCTTTAAAACGAAACTTCTCTGTGAACCATTATCTAAAAATAATCTAACAATTTCTTGTTCATTTTTGACATCTATTAATGCGGCGCATGTTTGTAATATAATACACTATTTACTTCTGTTTTAAATACTGCTGAAACTATATTATCAGTGTCCCTTTTCGGAGACAAATCGTCATCATGTCGAATTCGAAAACATATTGAGAAATGGTGGGACCCATTACAAATAGGACACGACTCCCTTTTTACACATTCCATTGCTCTATGACCGGGTGACAAACACAAATAACAACACCCTTTTTTTCTTTCTCTTCTTTTCTTTCTCTTACCTGAAATTTCTCGCTTTTCGTTAGCACTAAAAGAACGGCAAGCGTCGAGTTCATGACCTTTGTTGCAGTATAAACATTTTCGGCTTCTAAGTTCTACTTTCTCCAAAAGGGTGGGAAATGAACGTGGTCGGAAATGTACTCTATTCGGGGGTGGCTTCATGCGTTGTCCGGGGAAATAGGAGCCTTTATTTTTTGTTCTGTCTTGCAGTGGAGGGGAATAATGACATGGTTTATGACTGTTTATTTGAGAGGTTCGTTCCCGACTACGGATCTCCAAGTGCAGGAACTGCAAAAGAGCGCTCAGGTCAAACCCTTCGTCCTTTTGAGAACGATTGAATTCCAGAACGAGTTCCGAGGGTATCTGTTATTGGTTGTTAATAAGTTTGAGTAGGATTCTCCTTTAACTCCTAAACTTTCAAGACTCCTTATTTGCGTTTCTGCTCTATCGTACAAATTTCTCAAGCCCACAATATCAGTAGGGTTTCTAACAGGTGTTAAATTTAATAAATTGCTCAAATGAGCGTTAATTAACATGTTTTTATTTCCAAATCTATCTTTTAATAAATCAAGAGCTCTATCATAATTATCATCAGAAATTGGAAATCCATTAATGCAAGCAAGCGCATTACCACACAAATATGATTTTAAATAATTAAATTTATCAATTTTGCTTAGTCTATTGTTATTATGAATAGAGCTTTCAAATAAATTATAAAAATCTAACCATTCAGAATAATTTCAGAATACTTATTTATATGCAATTTAGGTAATTTTATGTTCATACATTCAAAACTATTGAAATCAATAACTTGGATATTTCGAGAAACTGTATCAACCTGCATAGAGTCAGAATTTATTCTCCTAATTTTAGAAGAAAGCTTCGTTTTCCAAAATATAATATTCTCTTTAATTTCTTCCGAAGCTTCCATATCTTCAGTAATAGTGTCAACAGATAAACTATCTTTAATTAGTGTATTTAATAAACTTAAGTTACTTTCTTTATCATTTAATTGCTCTATAAAAGCTTCAAATTGATCAACAGCTTCAGTTTCATTGTTGATCTTTCCTTCAATTTTATTTATCAATTTTGTCAACGAAGAACGTACAGCAGTACGCTTCTTTCTAAATTTTGAGAGATCTTCTGACATTTTTATCTTCTATTCAGGTATAATTCAGTTTCAATAAAAATTCGGCTTACCTGAATTCACTGTCGACGATGATATTTCTACTTTTTGGTCGAGGCTACCAAAAATTCTTTCATCAATTTCCGATTCACAGGCCGTTGCACCAATGCTACGATCATCAATGGTTCAGTTAATCAGTGGTAGAATGCTTTTATATCAATCAACGCTCATATCATCACAATCATTAGACTCAATTTAATTCAATAAATCATCGAAGACAAGTGTAAGATTAAATAATAAGTTTAATGGAATATGGAGTGCGTCTGCTCTCGGTCACGTACAGAAGATCTCTGGTGTCAACAAAGCATGTTTTTACAAGCAGCGCCCTCTATACTGAGGGGGGGGGGTTCTACCACTTATTAATACGTCTTAAAAAATCCACAGAATCCTTTTAATAACAATATGATTCATAGTAAGCTAGTTTCCTGTTTCAATATTTCGCAATCTTCTCGTATCTGCGTTAGACTAACGTAATTTTGTCCCCCCTCCCCTCTTCTGCTCTTTTACAGAGATGGTTTTTTTAAAAAAAACAAGTAATATAAAAAAATTAAGTCAATTCTTACTTAGATCAACAAAGAATTTTTTTTATTTTAGCTACATTTTATTAAATAGTTACAATATATATATATGGCAGAATCACAACATTAAGTGGTAATTAATTTCTATTAATTATCATTTAAGTATTGTATTGTCATCCAAAACAATCGTATATATAAAATTTCAGTTCAACTGAATGCTTTAAAACGTGAGAAAAGAACCTTTTCAAGTTTTGACACAAGACGCCAAAATGGTCGATAAGTCGCTAAAAATGATGCCAACGTGGCGGCATTTGTAATTCTTTAAATAATTAGTTTTAATCAATTAATTTTTATTAATTATAATTAAATTATTGTATTGTCATCCAAAATAATACTGTATATAAAATTCAGCTCAATTGAGCGCTTTAAAATGTACTTTATTAACGATTGAAAATTCCACCAAGATAAATAAATGTATAGAGAGTGTGAGCTAATAGTAGGAATTGAATAATAATAGTATTGTATTGTATTTTCTTGTTCATGCATATTTTTAATATCTTTTCCTGTCTATCTCGGTGCACCATTTTGTATTTCTAAGCCCTCTGGAGAGTGAGCTCGATCCTCCCAAATAAATAGCCAGGGATTCCCCAACG
Source organism: Trichonephila clavipes (assembly GCA_019973935.1). Taxonomy (NCBI): domain Eukaryota; kingdom Metazoa; phylum Arthropoda; class Arachnida; order Araneae; family Nephilidae; genus Trichonephila; species Trichonephila clavipes. The sequence continues at coordinate 62,769 of BMAU01004083.1, forward strand.
AAGTTTTGTGTAGTGTAGCATTCCTTTTCTCCTTCCTTTTAACGTCAGTAAGTACTCAAGCACATACGAAATGTATTACATAAATTAGAAAACTGAAATTAGGGATAAGAAAAAAAGAAACCCAGTGGAGCGTTTTAGCGTAAACAATGCAAAAAAAAAGAGAAAATAGTAAACAAAAAGATTGCAGCTTTGTGTGATTAAAATATTCATATATTTTTACTTGATACAGTCCAACCAAGATAGGGACCTCATTTTTTTAGCACCAGGGCTTTTGGATACCTAGCTAAATCACTGCATATACAGGGTGTAACAAAACTCTGCGGCAAAACTTAGAGGGGCGATAGTACACATCAAGACAAAGAATAGTAAATAGGAAACTTAGGGTCCCAAACGTCTTCCGAAGGAGATAGGTGCCATTAAAGTTTAGGGACCGAAATTTGAAGTGATTATAAAAAAACGGAAAAATGAGTCGATTCGTTAGCGGGTTAAGCTAAAATTATTCTTTTTGTCAGTATTTTCTTAGAAAATTTTCTTAAAGATAAATCTAAAAAAATATCGATAAAGAGTGCTTTAGACTTTGGAGTAACGAACTATTTTTTACAGTTATTTTTTTGTATTACATTGAATGCCTTCAAAAGTTTAGACTTAAACTTAAATTTTGAGCTCAGAATTTGAATTCTTGGGGGTGGTTAAGTAGCGCAATTATTTTATTAACGATTGAAAATTCCAACAAGATAAATTAATATATAGAGAGTATGAGCTAATAGTAGGAATTGAATGAAAAAACGGATTGGGGTGACTGCGTCGCTCCGAGTGACCATTAACTGTAGTATCGCGTGTGCGACTGCACCCGGGTTAATATGATTAAATATATTTTTTCATAAATATCTCTATCACTATCAGTGGAGTAACGGAGAACATTTGGGTCCCAGTCAGGCTTTGTGCCCCCTAGAATCCTTGCCCCCCTCCCCGCGATGCGAGGGGTTGAGGGGATGTGCGTTACGACGCTGATCTTTATTATTAATGATATAGGTGTAAAGATAATCATGCATAAGCTTAAAAATAATTCAAATTGCTTAACTACGAAAAGGCATCGCTAGAAAAGTCTAAAAATATTTTTCCTCGAACGAAGCCAAAGTTTAAAGTGTTTTCTGTTTGGGGTTTACAGTGTTGACATTAATTTAATTATTTGAATATCATCTTCTCTATGTTTTCAAAGTTTTCGTGAGAATAGTGGATCATTTTAGAAGGAAACAGCGACTTATAGAATTAATCTTCTGAAACTATCGTATTACTCAATCGGAAAATGCTCGAGACATAGTTTAAAATGCTATGAGTTTAAAATGCTATGCTTTTTAAAAGTCTTCATTGAAAGATGTAGAACTCCAATTTTTCTTTGAAATTGTTTTATAAAATGCATCTGGAAATCAAGGCCACTCTGGAAAAAAAAAATTATGTGAAAAAAAAAGCATCTCTCTCAGAAGTTAATTTTTTTCACAGTGAGCCATACTTGTAAAACGGATTTTTGTGGGGTGCCCTTTTCAAACTACATGTTTCAATATTTCTATGAGCTCTTAGAAGTGGCACTCGATTTCTAAGCAAATTGGTTTTTCACTGTTCAATAATACTGTTTCGTTTACCGACATACTTTTGCTTCATTTAAATTGGATAAATTAGATTTTTTATTACATTAAAATTTTTTAAATTAGCTATTGTACTTAAAATTTACAAAAGTTTAGAAGAAGACAATGGATTATGAACCCACTAAAAGTCAAAATTTTAAATTCAATAGCATATATCTACACAATTTTTCATTTTATTTATTTATGTTTTTTAAATTTTGGTTATCATCAAATTTATTTTAGATTGATTACGCTGTTCCAAAATAGATGGCGCTCCTCCGTACTAATGAGTTAGCGACCAAAATAGAAGCATCGTCGTTTTAGCCGCTTTAGCGGTGACTTGAGAAACTTGTGCCATTCCGTTGTTTCAATTTTACCACAGCATACACTCACATTCAGCCAGATTAGTTGATACAGTCTTACGCTTATAGTATCTTACTCTTATGCTTTCCAGTTTACCAGTGTCTAATACAGTGAAGGTAAGTGACTTAACTCAGAAGTTTTCTCAGAAAGTTCTAAAACTTTTCTGTGTTGTCATGGCAACCACTGAGTAAGAGCGGGATATCAACATGTGTTCTTTTATGAATCAAAACAAATGAATATTGACATGTGGATGCCACAAACAATAATTAAGGTGTACGATAAGGGTTTTTAAAAAGTTCGGTTTTATAACAATGTTTCAGAATGGTTTGCTTTGCATTCTTTTTGGAGCACAACCATATTTTTCTCCTGTAGTCATATTTCATTTTAAATAAATACTAAGTAATAATTGAGTATTTTTGATTGATATAAGAATATATATATATGATACGATAACAATTTACACTTATTTTTATTTTAAATGCATTGTTTTTTAACATCTAAATTTGAAATTTAAAATATTTTCCATTGTGAGCAGCAATTTGAAACAATCTAAATTTTATTACTATTTTACCAAAAATAAATCTGAGATATTGGATAAAAAATTATATAAATATTTATAAATATGTTTGTATATTAGTAAAAGTGAATAATAAAAAAAGGGTGATATTAGAAATATTTGGTGGTTTTAAATCTCTTCATATGTGTGTAATGGTGAAAAAACTTTAAAAGTTAGTTCAAATTACTTTTCAGATTTTGTAAAACCTCAACCTTTTCTTATAATATTTATTTTATAAAAATGTGTATGGATTAAATTACTGATTCTAAATGTGCTGTTATTAGTGTTTATAACACAGATTTTAGTGTTTGAATATTATATTTGATGCATACTTTATGAAGCATTTATATTCATCTGATATTTTTGTTTTTTATCCATAATATAAATATTTTATTTTTGAAATGTTGAACTGAATTTCAAAATGATGTACTCATTTAATCATACAAATTCAATTAAACTCAAAAATGTGTGTTCTGTAAGTAAAATATATCTTACAAATAGTTGTATTGCTTTTTTAAAAAAAAAGTGTGATTGGTTTTAGTTCAAAATACTTATTTCACATGTTAACTCTGTCATAAAATTGTGGAAACTCATCATAAACATAGCCAGATATTATTAATGCATTTGTTTTATTTATTTTATGAATAACTTTAAATCTATTTTATTAACTCAGCATATTCAACACTTTTTTTTCTTTTGTAATAAAATTTATTAGTTAAATATTTAACTATTTTCTTAAAAGAAATTTCTTTTTCATTCTCTAGAAATAAATTCTTTTTAAAATTAGTGATGATTAATGTGAAATTTTACCAGCTTTGTAATTAAGTTTTAAATTCTTTTAATTGTTCTAATTAATTTTTGAAATATCTATTTATTAACAACTATTCTCATTTTCTGTTATAAAGTAAATTTTATACTATTTTTACTGTAAACTCTTGTATCATAATTTATTTTTCATAAATTTATTGTGAAAAATCATTTATTGTAGAATACAAAAATTATTTCAATTCTTATAGAGGGATACAAATAATTTCTGTACAGGCATTTCAGTATTTTTTTTGATAATTAAATAACTGAAAATAAAATAAAAAAAACTAGAATCATATAGTTTTAATAGATATAATGATTTCAATAAATACACATTGGAACTTGAATCATAATGATAAAATAATTATTAATAATGAATAAAATATTTATTAATCATATTTTTTGTATTTTGTAAGTAAATTCATTAGTTTATTTATTATTTTTATTTTATTGATTTTATAAATTTGTTCAGAATAACTATACTATACATACACAACATTAAAAGTATTATTAGTATATATTTGCTTACTTTAGATTGGTTTTAACTATTTATTTTAGATTTCAAATTTGTTTGTTCTTAGTTGTGTAACAAGGTCACTTGAAGATTTTGTTTCCAAAAAAATCAACAAAAATAACTGTGAATAGTTTTATAAAATATGTGTGTGTATACATTATTTCAATAGAAATTTATTTTGTGTTAAAATATCTGTTCGCAATAAAAATCATAAATCATCTTCTTGTATGTCTTTTTATCTTGTCATATCTTTTATAATAAATTTATGTGCTAATTTCTGTACCAAATTTATTATTTAAGCCATGGTTATATTTGTTAGTGAACCACATTCAATCTTCAAATTATGTTGTGCATGTTATATTAATTTATTTTAACATTACATATATTATAACTATAGATATATATATATATATATATATATATATATATATATATATATATATATATATATATATATAGTAAGATATTCTATGTACAAATTTATGATATCAGCATTACTAAAGGAATGGAAGTAGGATAGGGATATACAGAAATTATGTAACTCAACTTATATTTTACACTATACATTTTTAATTTAGGTGTTTTGCCTTAAATTTGAAATAAATGTTCAAAGTAGAACATCAGACTGTATTTTCAATTTTTAAATATATTGATATACAGTTTAGAGGCCTTGTGAACTTATTTCAGGATAAATGTATGTAAATTTAGTTTGTTAATAAAAATTAGCCCCCCTCCTTCTCTATATTTACACTCTGTTAAAAGTTTTATTTTAATGTTAAAACCTCTTGTCTTTCAAAAATAATTCTTTAAAAACATTTTTCTAAAGTTTTAAATAGCTTGCGATGATAAAAAGTAACTATTATGTAGAAAACTAAAAATTTTAGGGAACTAAATGTGTATATATAATTCTTTCAAAACAGGAAACCAAAAAACTATAATAGTACACAATCAAACAGTGAAAAATCTGAAATAGTAGGAAATTAAATCATGAAAAATAAAGTAACTGTGAATGTAGAAAAATATTATTCTTAAAGCTGTAAATTTTTTAGTTTAAACTTGTAAGAAACAAAAATATAAAAATCAGATTTTGCAAATGGTGTTTTTCTTTTACTTCTTGCATTTCTTTAATTTAAAACCTTACCGATTTAAGGCTGTTTTGAAAGTTGTAGTTGAATGCAATACCATTGTAAAAGGATATTGCAGGAGCAACAAAAATAATGTATGAAAAAATTGAGATACATTCAATAAAACAAATGCTTTGCAGGTATTGAATAGCAATAATATATATAATCATAAACTAAATCTCCATAAATCTATAAAATCAAAGCAACAAATAGAAATATAACAAGACTGCATAAGTAAAAAAGAGAGAGAAGATATAGCCTCAGTAGTATAATAGCAAACTGCCTTAGGAACTGAGACTAGGGTTAAATCTTGAGGCCAACCAACCTTCCTCTATGTTTGTCTATACTATTGAGCTGCAAAGAAATAAAATAAAGTTAGAATAAGATACCATTAATACTAAAGATAATCATAACATTAGAAGAAGAATACTAAATTTAAGTTACCATATATATACGTATATATGTATACATATAGTACATAAATAGTGATATATGAACTTAGTTCATATAGATGTTCATAAGAAATATAGATGTTAGGAATAAACAATGGAATTTTAAATTAAAAAACGAGGAGTATACTACAAGGACGCTACTGAAAAAAAAAATGCTGTTTATATCTTTTTTTTTTTTTTTTTTAAAAAAAATGTATTTTTGACAAATTTAATTTCTAATTTTCTGATGCTAAATTCTCAGGAAGAAATTAATATTAAAAAAGCCCCCCCCCCCTCCTGTAAGTCGTAAAACGAACATAAGAATAATACTGTTTGTCAATTTTTTCGTCGTGAATATAGTAAAGGGTGTTTTTTTTTAGAGGTATAGAACTTTAAATTGCAATAAAACAACGATGTATTATTCGATTGACATAAATTTTTTTATTCCAAAGATAATCTTGTGGCATTACATTTTAAATATGATTTCTGGCATATGACTGCCACGGCTGGCTCGGATGTAGTCCAATCTGGACGTCCAATTTTCGATGACTTTTTCCAACATTTGTAGCCGTATATCGGCAATAACACGGCGAATGTTGTCTTCCAAATGGTCAAGCGTTTGTGGCTTATCCGCATAGACCAATGACTTTACATAGCCCCACAGAAAATAGTCTAGCGGTGTTAAATCACAAGATCTTGGAGGCCAATTCACAGGTCCAAAACGTGAAATTAGGCGGTCACCAAACGTGTCTTTCAATAAATCGATTGTGGCACGAGCTGTGTGACATGTTGCGCCGTCTTGTTGGAACCACAGCTCCTGGACATCATGATTGTTCAATTCAGGAATGAAAAGTTAGTAATCATGGCTCTCTACCGATCACCATTGACTGTAACGTTGTGGCCTTCATCGTTTTTGAAGAAGGATTCCACCAGCCCATAAAGCGCACCAAACAGTCAGTTTTTCTGGATGTAACGGTGTTTCGACATACATTTGTGGATTAGCTTCACTCCAAATGCGGCAGTTTTGTTTGTTGACGTAGCCATTCAACCAGAAGTTCGTTTCATCGCTAAACAAAATTCGCTTATGAAAATCGGGAACAACGGCAATCTCGTTTTGGGCCCATTCGACGAATCTACGCCTTGCTTGATGATCGTTTTGATGAATTGCCAAAGCAAATTGAGAATAAATCACTTGACAGCTGTTAAATCGGTCGCCATCTTGGAAAGTAATGCCAACTTAAACTTCTATACCTGGAAAAAAAACACTCTTTATATACAGTATGCTAGTGTTTTAAATTTATCTACAAGGAGTCTTGAAACGCGCGCGCGCGCAGCAAAATTCAAAGTTTCCAATCTGTCAAGAGCGTGCTTTTACACATCAAGGTGTTGTAAAGGAAATAACACGAGATAGTTCTTTTTTTATTATTTCCTTCCTTCTTAATTGAATCCTAATACGTAAAATCATTATTTCCCCCTCGATTCTTGGATAATGAATGCTAAATTAAAGGATATATTTTTCTGACCAATTGACGGTACTGAAGATTTTTAAATAAAGCAATTTAACCTATATTTGTTTCGAGTGACCCTTTCTCATATAATTGCTTCTAAGAAATCAAACTGAAGTTTGAAAGGGAAAATTGTTAAGAGTTGATGACAGGTGTTTTTTCCCCTTTTGAATGAATAATTTGACTTAGTGTCATTGTATGAATGTGTTATGAAGATAGTAAATAAGTCAGTTTCACGTTTTCATTTATTTGTTTTTGCTTTTAAGAGACCAGGATAATATTAGATAAGTGATGACAGTATCCACAGAGAGAAGGAAAATAAAATAGTAAATTAATTTTGTGTGTGATAGATATTTAAATAGAATCTAAGTTTTTTTTTAGAAATGAACCTTAAATAATAAACCTAGGAGCTGTTTTTCGAAAAAAAAGCAGCTGCTATTTTTCACCTGGTACTTTGTAGTTGCGTACTAGTTTGTTTCGTAGTGTCATTTTTTTATTTTTATACAGAACGCGAACAATTCATAATAGGTACTAAAATTGTGTAAGGTTACGCAAATTAAAATTCGTTTGATTTAAAAATATTGTATTTATTTATAAGAAAATTTTCAGTTTTGCATATGTGACTGGTTTATGTGTAATGTACGCTTAAAATTAATTACCTAGCTATGGATTGGTAAAATATTTTATTACAGAAGTATTATCCTTAAAAAGAATATTTTAAAAATTTGTCATTCTTTCTTCATTTTTTGACGAAAAATTGCGTTTGAATAATTTCTTGTTTTTTATATGTATATTCTAATTCAACTAATACAAAATATTAAAAAAAAATAATATTCACTTATACACTTCTTCAAAATCACGGTTTCGAATGTATTCAGTTCATCTCTATTTTCTTTTTACATCTAAATGGTATTTAGTTTTTTAATAAATGATTTTTGTCAAGTTATATATTTTTTTTATCGAATGAAAAAGAAAGAATTATTTATATATTTTTTTGCCTTAAATTGGAATTAATTATGAGGTTATTGAGAATAAGTTAGTTGCTCCAAATTTGTTTTTCTTTTCTTATTATAGAATTGAAATTGTTTTGTTGCTATCGAAATAATTGTAGTATTAAAAATTATAGAATACTAATAATTCATATTTATCATTTTTACCAAAAATATATAGCACACATTTAAAAAATTCACTATCCGAGATCATTTGTAATAAATAGCAAAAATAGTTTCGAAAATTATTTTAGAATTTGATTGATTGATTTGATTGATTTATTTCAAACGTTTTTTATTTTTGATCTCAATAGGGGAGGGGGGCGTTTAGAAAAAAGAGTTTATTTTATGAAAATATTATTTTGCGTTAAATTTTGAATGAAAATATCATATTTTTGTCCTAGGTTTGAACCTTTCCTAAATATAGTAATCTTATCTTCATAACAGAATAGAGTCCAGCGTTTTTCTTTTACATGTATAAAGAAGATTTACTGTCTAATGAGAACATTTGGAAAGTTTTCAAATCCAACAATATTTACAGGAACAAAATAAAGCACATAAAGGCCGAAAAAGTCATCTAATTTTTTCCCCCAACTCTCTCTCTCTAATTTAAATCTCATTCCGGTTATATTCTCTCAAACATTTTCGGCGAATAAAAGGGTTTGGAACGCGATAGTTTTGTTAAGTGCCTGTCTTTAAATAGACAGCAGGAGAATATAGCCACGGAGGTTTACAAATGTGCTTTTTATAAACTGAAATATAGGTTATTCCCTAACAATTACGTCACCTACACTCCTGGGTGATCTTAAAATCGTTTGGAAAGTCTCCAGAACCTTGTACATCCCGTTGCTTTCTTGCAGACGATATCTTTCCATCAGAGCCTCATTTGAAAATCTGGCAATTTCTCTCTAAGCTATATATTATTTAGAGTTTTCAGTTTTATTCTAAAATAACTAGTGTTTGTTTTTGCATAGTATTCGAACAGGAAATGGAAATGCTAAGTTGAAATTTTAAAAATAAGGTGGTATGAGAAAAAAAAGTTAAAATTATTAAGCTTTAAAATTATTACTAAACATACTTATATTTTTTTACCTTGGATTCATATACAGTTGCACATTTATATATTCACAAATTTCCTTAAACTGGTAAAGAAAAAGCAGTTGAACGAAAAAGTGTTTAATCTTTATTGGGGTTTACGCAGGGCCGGTTTATCCATTGGGCGCTTGAGGCGGGTGCCCAGGGGATCGAGAAGAGTCCGGATAAGCTGGACTTAAACAGATTTTTCGGTTATAAATTTTCATCCTCCAGTGCCAAAGGGGGCCTGTAGATCTTCAGCGTCCTGGGCCCGAAATGAGCTTAAATTGGCTCATTCGGCACCTCTGGGCTTACGTCTAATTTTTACTGTACAAAAAGAGCAGAAATTCAAAGCACGTTATTTAGAACTTAATACTACATAAGTCGGACCCCGATTTAACGAGTGGCCTCGGTAGTCTAGTGGTTAAGGTAACGGACTAGTGGCCGACGTGTCATGAGTTTGAGCCTAGTACCGCTGAAGACCCGCCGTGTAAGGGGACGCTGCACGTTAAATCTGTCAAAGCTCAAACGTCCTACTGTTGGTGTGGTTTGAGAGTTAGGAAAAAGGGGGGGTATTGTGTACATTTTTAAGAGCCTTGAACATTGTTGAAATCAACTATACTAATTCAAGAGCATTTATATATAGATTACAGCCAGGTATTTGTATACAGGTGCCAGCTCAGGTGTCGTCCCCGTCACTTGACCATGGCCAAAAATAACGAGATTCGTCGTCAAAAGTCCTCGAGTAGCTGAATAATGCGACGTTAGTATTCGCTCACTCACTCACCCCGATTTAACGAATTCATCGGGATTGAATATCTTATTCGTTAATTTGGGGCTATTCGTAATATCAGGGTCCCTAAAAAGTACAAATTTTTTGTTCTTACCTTTTGGAAATTCTATAAGCAACTACATACAACAAATATCCATAGTTAGAATTTAGACACTTTTTATTCCGCAGCTTAAAGTACTATTAGCGAATTATTACGCACCAATTAATTGGAAATTTTAAAATACTGACTAAAGATGTTTGACAATCTTTTTAATTCCTGACTCGAAAGAGTCCTTTTTCACAAAACCAAAATTCAAATTTGTTTCAAAACCGTACGTATAACAAGCCTCATTGCTCCAGAAAGGGATCAAATTGTGAAAACTCTTAAAATATCCCCTGTGTTGCGTGGAGTAGGATGAGATAAGGCAGGACTTTGCTGCCCTATTCCAAACTCAAGCGATAGGTTACTCTCACGACTAATCTGCACCTGCTATGGGCTGCACTCTTCCTCATCAAAATTTGCTGCTCACAAGAAAAGTTTTTTCCCCTTCATTTCTATTCCGAACAAAAAGGATGTCATTTGAAAAAAAAGTCCAATTTTTTCCAACCCAAATTAAAAAAAAAAGATTTTTTTGACCTTTGAGATAATTTCTTAATTCGGGGTTTATATTATTCCTTAAATAAGGCATTTTTTTGCCTTCATTTTAATCGGGGGAAAAATTCGTTAAATCGCGAAATTCATTAAATAAGTGTTCGGTAAATGGGGGTCGACTGTAATTACAAAAAGTAGTATGTTAAAATTCGCAGAATGCAAATCCGTGGACGATTTAAGTTTTAATTTTTGTGACGTAGAAAGAGTTCCTTAAAATAAAATTAAGTTTATAATTTTAAGAGAACGAGAAAAATTTCTGGAAATATATTACTAAAGATTATAATTCAAACATAGATGTCCGCTCTGTCTCATTTTTATTGATAAATTAATAATTCATAAAAATTGGATCCCCCCCCCCAAAAAAAAATATTTATTCGAATGTTATCTATCTACTGTTTAAAAAACATAAATACGAAGATTTTTGTTCTTTATACGCAATTAAGTAACACATACAATCATGAAACTTTACATTAATTTTTATGAGTTATTGTGTACATTTTTAAGAACCTTGAGCATTATTGAAATCAACTACACTATTTCAAAAGCATTTGTATACAAATTGCAGCAAGAAGCCTAAACTAGTCTTGCATGAGATAGGTCATAAAACCATTCTTTTATCGATGCATTTCTTTCTGTCGTAAGAATTTTCTGATTTCCGCCAGTAAATCAGAAAGCATCGCAATACCTTGTCCAGAAAGCGCGCATCATACATTTTTATTGTTCCTTCACGTCATCATTAATTGCTCTTTGTTCTTTCACTTCAGGTTGTACTGGATGTTGAATTGTGAACATAATGATGGAGTGAAGCAGACAGAGGGAGCATGCCACAGTTTTTTGTTCTAGTCAGTTTTTAAAGAAAGGACACATTCTCTTGAGGGCACCATGGCTTCCTGGCGTCCCAAGGGGTCATCTCCGGGAACTCCCGGAAAACGAGAGGGCAGCAAGATATATCCGTGGAGCAAGCGCCGGATGGACAGCGTGGATGAATCCGAGATGCAGTCGCCTTCCACAGCGGATATTGTTGCTGCACAATCGCAGGATTACGTCGATGAACGAGAGTTGGAGTTCAGGCAAACAATTCAGCATCTAGCTGGTGAGTGTTTCAGAACCCTTTGCTTTCACTCCTTTACAACAGTAGACTTGTTTTACAAATTTTAACGAACCCGAAAAAAGAATGGAGCTTCTGAAGCATAATTAGCTGTGAAACTAAATGGCTTCGAGTTCCAGAACTGATTCAATATAGGACCATCTCGGGAAATAAAAAAGATTACAAGCATTAGGTTTCATTTGAGATTGAATCAATTTCATTCATCTGAACGTGACTCAAAATTATAAGAACCATCCCAGTCAGGATAACATTCTATTGTTGAACAATTTTAAGGCAATCAAACCAAATTAAACCGAGGCAGTTAAGTTGTCAAGGTATCTACACCTCATGTTGGTTGAGATGAAGATCATGCTCTTTGGTTTGATTTCTGGGGGATCCGAGCGTAGCATGGGTGGATAAGCCATTGAACCGAACTCGAAATAATTACCACAACAAATTACTTTTATTAAGTTAAACATTAGAAATATCTACAGGATATGCAGATAAGACAAGCTGTGCAGATAAGACAAGCTGTATGCAGATAAGATATTTTGTATGTATCTGAAGAGGATGTAACCCCCTGAACTTGACAAAATGTAAATTCTCCTTAATATTGAGTCCAATGACGTGTTAAGGTATGGGGCTGGCTGAGCCCGTGCACAGGGCCTCGGCCACAATGGGGGACTCGTCTCATCTCGACTTAGCCTTAATAAGATAATTATTCGAATAATTTCAACGGTCAAATGTTTTCTCCGGTTTTGTTCTCCGAAAAACGGGGAATTCTTGACGATATGGCAATTAGCTACATATAATGACCGTCGTCCATGTATAGGCCTAGGCTTACCACCATACACCATCATTACTCCTTCAATCGAACGTGTCAATCGGTCGAGCTGATTTGTGTGATTATAAGCCATGCACATTTGTTTCGAGTTATTGTTTATACGGGTATTTAACAACGTATGTTATGTATTTACTATCTACTTTTAAGGGTCCTATGTGGGACCTACATTTGTGTAGGGGCCCATGGCCTCAAGAAGTCTTAAGACGTCCCTGATTGAGCCATAAATTGGCTACGACAATATGGATCTGGCTCGAATTAATATGGTAAAATCGTCCCCAAGCATCTATTATGATGTATAATCATATCTCGCGGATAGCCCATAGTTACAAAGTAATTTTAATAAAATTTTACTGGCTTTTGGAGTTTAAAAGGCTACAACAGATATCTCAGAATTTTAACGAAATTGATACAATAGTTTTAAAGTGAGTCTGGTGTATCTTTATTTGCGTAAAAGTATAAAAAATAGAACTGATTTACGAAAGAATGAATCACTGCAACATATCTTGTGTACTTATTTTTTATATGAATTCCTTCACTGTGTAGCAGTGTGTTAAATTAATATTAAATTATAGAGTCTACGCGCGCGGTTCTCCAACTTAGGTTCGGAATGATTGATCTTAAGTTATAAATTAATGATGATAATTTTAATTATTTCGAATCTTAAAAGGCCTCGGAATAAAGTTCTTTAAGAATGGATGAATGCATCAACTTCAGTCTGATCGTGGTCTTATAGAAAATGGGTGTAAAATTTTGTTATCTATTTAAAACACAATCGTACTGTTATTTTTTGGATTGAATATTAGTACGCTTTTATTGTTTGAAAGACAAATGATAGTTTGCGTTCTTTATTTTATTCACCTTTAAAATTTTAATCAAAATTTGCTTTTATTAAAAGGATTTAAAAACTCATTATTTTGATTTACTTAATTTGAATAATCTTAAGGTTTAAAACCCAAATTCGTAATACCATTTCAGATTTTGTTTTCAAATAATGCACAAACAATGCTTGCCTTTTATTATAGTACTCTTCTCTGTTTGTATTACTCATTCTTTTCAGATACAAAATATGTCCTATGTTTTTTATTCCTGCTGAAGGGAATTTTTAATTTTTATGCTTAAACGAAAAAATGCCTAGTTGTAGAATGATTCTAAATTTTATGGAAACAGCATGTGTTATTACTACTTTAACTTATATAAATTTTAGGATCTCAGAACATGTTCTGAGCTTGTGTGTGTGTTAGTCTTACTATTTGGCAGTAGACAGCGGTATACACAATGATGGAGTTAGGGGGCTCAAACCTCTCCTTATACACTAAGAGATATTTAACTTTTAGTGTAAAAATTACGCTTTAGAGTTGCTGGGATCCCCTTATGGTTATGGTCTCTAACTCGTGGCCGGAGTGTCGTGGGTTTGAGTCCTGGGACCACTGAAGACCCGCCATATAGAAGGGGCTGATGCACGTTGTCGAGACTCAATGTCCTCCCGTTGGTGGGGTGTGGTAATCAGAAGATGGGAGTGCCACCTGAAGAGATGACTTTCTTCTAAGTGGTGTTGTCCTTGTCACTTGGTCGAGGTTCAAAATTACGAGGTCCGTCGCCAATAACCCTCATGTTGCTTTACAGTGGGATATTAATAAAACTCTCCAGTTTCCTCAAATTAAGAACTGAATTGTTTCTTTACAAAAGTCTTATAAGATCTGTCTTGACTTATGCATCAAAGACTTGACCATTAACTTTGCGAGATGAGGAAGCTCTGGGGGAATTTTCGAGAGAAAGATCTCATGCTGCATTCTTGGATCCAAGCGAATGGATCATGGAGATCTAACTTAGAACTCTGCAAAATTTACAAACAACCTGATATTGTAAAATTTGTCAAATTACAGAGACTTCAATGGGCTGGTCATCTGGCTAGAATGAATGAGGATCGTTGCTGTAAGAAAATCTTACTGGCAAAGCCCATGGGAAATAGACCTCGGGGCAGACTCCCGTTAAGATGGATTGACTGTAGCGTAAAAGACCTAAATATTTTAAAGGTCAAAAACCGGGGAAAAGTTGCCAAAAGTAGTGATGCCTGGAGAAAACTTCTGGAGAAGGCCAGGGCCCACCTTGGGCTGTCGAGCCATTGACGAAGAAGAAGAAAACCCTCACTCGGCGCTTTCGGTTGTAAATGTGATTAATTTCAAATATTTTTTAAAAGAACCCATAAAAGTAGTCCGAGCATGCCACTGACGTTAGGCGGTGAAATCTGAAATATTTCCCTACACCAGGCGGGGCGAACCATTATGGATCAACGTGCCATTTTTTCTCAAGCATTGTTTAATGAGGTATAGACGTGCCGTCAAATAATTTTGACTTGCGAATATTGGGAAAATAAATAAAATTAAATACTAACAACACAAAATTTTATTTACTAAGAAAAAAATACCTTTTGCACTGTATAGTTGTAAATGTTTTAGTTGTACATGTAATTCAAATTAAAATAAAATTAGTGTGACTTCTGTTGTTGCAGATTGTGTGTGAGGATGACAAATAACTTATATTAGGATTGTAAGATGTTACTTTTAGTAGAATGCATGCTGATGCCAAATGATTTTAAAGCAATTAATTATATTTGATGTGCTTCACTTTTTTGACATGAGGATTTGTGATTTTTTCCAAAATGCCGCTTTACAGACGATGTTCTGCATGCTGTCGTCCCAGAATATGAAACACACACCGCTCTGTGTAGCCTTTACTAATACTGCCATATTTCTAGATTCACCAAGTTTGAAATTCTCTGCTACACTTACGATCTTGCACTTTTTGTTCTTTTTACTGAACTAGCCATGTTAAATAACAGTTAAAAATCGTAAAAATAATACAAATTTTAAACTTTTGTCAACGAAATTGACTATGCTATGCGTAGACAAATTTTGCATCATAAGGAAATGTAATCCAGGACTTAACTAAGGCAAGATAACAAACGTGTGTGCTCCCTACCGTCCCGCGATCGATCCCTCGCATTTTTTCGTAATACTTGAATTTAGTTATTTTAAAATAAAATGCGGACACAATTTTGATCGCTGGCGTGCCCAAAATATTATGTCACGTGCCATGGATGGCACGCGTGCCACTGGTTCGCCATCCCTGCCCTACACGTATATGATAATTAGAATAGGATTCATTAAAATTCAGCTCATGTTATCGAAAGTCATTCTTATGCACCCACTTATGTGCAAAGAATTGTTATTAGTATATCGTCGGTCTAATTATCAGACTGCGTAACTCCATCTGGGATGCTAATTTGATATAGTAGGGCTAGGCGTCAAGTTGTTGTTTATGTTCGCCAAGATAGGCGATAGCATTACAATATGGTTTACTTTGATATTTTTATCGTGCGATAATGTGGTTGCCATCGGAATAACGTATATTAGTGTTAGTTTTTTGTTTTGGTTTTTTTCCCGCGGGGTCTCTGCTCAGCAAAAGTAACACATTGTTACAAATTTTGTGTAATGAACGCTTAAAATAAAGTAAATAATTTATATCTGGAAGTGAATACATTAATATTACTTTCTGTTGTATTTATTTTATGTTAAAATCTTGCCACCACCTCTCCCTTCGAAATCTAGTTTTATTATGAAATAAAAAAGTAGTGATTACACTGATCGAGGAATAAATTAAAAGCGGAGAGCGCACTGAGGCATGGCGTAGACAAAACAAAAGGATTAAGGAATCGCGCCAAAAATCGCCTGGCGCGTTGCACTCCTATATCAAATCAGTTACACCGATAGAGTTACGCAGTCTGATAATTAGGCCGACGATATTTATTAGAATAATTTATATAAGAGAGATCTATAACTGTGTGTGAAAGACATTAATTAGTGTGTATCCATCTTCACGTGTTTTTTCTCCCCTTATCTGAATTGAAATAATTTGGATTTCATAACTTTTTTTTGCTTGAATATTAAAATGTTACGCATTTTCTGAGTGAATAGTGTGCAGTGTTATTTGAAAACCAGACCTTTCTGTAAACATGTTGATTTTGATAAGAACGGCGATTTGAATTGCAAAAATTTCAGTGGCGTTTACTATATTCTTTAGTTGATTTATTATTTTCATAATCTTAACTAAATCTCAAACTCGCCGTGATTGTTATCCAATGGTAATTCTAGCTAAATAATAAATCATCTTACCATAAAAGCAGACTTATAGTAATCTTAAAAAGGTATCTAAAGTCTGGCGTATTCATTTGATGATAAAACCTTTTTATTTTATACGAAACCGAAGGCCAGTGTTTAATAACGGAAAAAATGAATTATAAATGATCGAAGTGGGTTGAATAATGCATAGAACGCAAACAAAAGCGTTTTCCTGAAAATCATTTATAAATATTTTGTTTGTGTTTGTCTGACGACCGCTTAAATGTGTTTGAAACATCTAAAGCGAAAATAAAAATGAGACATGGTCATTTCGATAGAAACGGCCACATGCAGCAAATTTTCTTTTTGGTAAAATAGGGGTGAGGCACCCGTCTTCAAGGTCAAAGGAGAGTCAAAACGTCTCAAGGCCCGGTTCTGGGTTTCAAACAAACCACACGTGAAAGCTTGATTTTTATTTTTCCCCCGTCTCTGTTTTTTGAAAATTTTAAATTGCGGCTTAAAATTTTTTTGATTATACAAAAGTATTTTTTAAATTCTCTGGGTGGTCAGGGTGTGTGAGGCTATTTGAGCAATGGCGTATAAAAAGAGGTGGGATTTGTGGGTTCAAACCCGACCCACTATCCAAGAGATTTTTAATTTTCAGATTAAAGGCTCAATGCTTTTTCATCTACGTGTTTTTTAAAATCTAAGCCCCACCCGTGGCTGGCGTGCATTAAGTTCGAGTCTAGTGCCGCTGAAGACCCGGTGTGTAGAGGGGGCCGATGCACGTTAAATTTGTCGAGGTTCAAGATATAGTATTTAGGAGACGGGGGTGTCAGCTTAGGTGTTGTCCTTGTTACTTGACCATAGTTCAAAATTATGAGTTCCGTCGCCAATAGCTCTCGTGTAGTGCGATGTTTATATAACTCTCACTTACTTCCATAAAAGTGTGTACACCGCTCAATTTGAGTGTGATTTAAAGTGACACAAATCCCTCTTTGAAATACACGTATTCCTGAAATTTGTATATTCTAGTGATTTCTGTTGCATTGAGTTCATTTAACTACAGATTAATTTACAGTGTTTTTTACACATTTATGAAAAAATATCATTATTATTGTATAGTAGAATTAATTACACATTAGATTTCAAATAGTGAATTTGGAGTTCCTTTCTTAGCATCTTCGATTATCTCATTACTATGACATTCTCTTTCGAAAAAACGTTGATCGGCCTCAGTAGCCTAGAGGTCGTGGTCACGAACTCGTGATCGATGTTGTCGAATTGTAGGTTCGAGCTCTAGTGGCACTGAAGATCCGCCGTGTGGAGGAAATGCTGCACTTTCGAGTCTCAAAGTGTGGTGTAGAAGTTAGGAGAGGTGGATTGCATGTTCAGGTGTCGTCTTCTTTACTTGATTGGGGTCCGTTGCCAATAGCCCTGTTGTTGCTTCAGAGGCAATGTAAATTAAAATAAAATAGGATCGAGTTTTGATTTTACAATAAATCCGTGGTGTAGCTGGGCTGATGCATTTCAATCTGCAAAACTCTTCACGTTGACATCGTGCTGTGGCGTAACGTATACCCCCCGCAACCCCAGCATTTCGGGGAGGTAGCCAGGATTCTAGGGGGTCACAAGCCATGATTTTACGGTATTGCAGTCATTTGTAAGATCTAGAGTTTGGGGGCCAAAACCTGACTTTTCAGGGGGACCCTAATATTCTCCGTTACGCCACTAGCATGGTGTATGTATGGAAAGAAGAGTGCCAGCTGAAAAATATTTTAGTTCAATGTCTTTTTCATACAGGGTCGCTTAGAGAGAGAGAGAGAGAGAAAAGTAGCACTATTCTAATCAAAATATTCATTTCATTAACAATTCAAAGATGTTGCTACTTAATGTAACCATTTATTCTCTGTATATATATAATGGATTATTTTCTTTCTCAAATTAGTTGAGCTTAGATGAGTTTTTTCACCCGTACCTATCCGCCCATAGTTTAATCTGAAACCTGTTATTAAAAACTTACCAATCTCATCCTACTTATGGAAATCTTTTATTAATTCCAGTGTTTTGAAAGAACATGGCTACCATAATTAATATGCTTAATTTTTGTTGCTTGTCTCCTGACTGGAAGCTGTTCGTTGCTATAGAGACAGATCATCATTCATTTATTATTTTTTTTATAATTTTAGGCTATCATCATCATCAATCAATTTACTTATTGATGATTTAATATTTCGTATATCTAAGTAAGAAACAGTGAGATATTGCGCATCGAATCAAATAAATGTTCATTATATGCAAGAAGAAAAACGTTGGATGATATAATTTAAAAAAAATTATGATTGTCTTTGCGTACTTTAGACATAAATTCTTATACTTCATCGCAAGAATTTTCTAATTTCATTTAAAAAACTTCTCTGTAGTATTTTGAATGTATAGGATGGATCAAAAGTCTTTCACGCAAATTAATAACTAAAGCAAAATTTATCTTCAAAAATACAGCGCATTTATTTTGTGGAATCATATACTTATTTGTTGTTGGTGTTGCTAATGTCACCTGTCTGACGGTGTCAGATTGAGGCCCATTAAATTGATCGTGGCAAAGGGCTAGATGTGCACCTGTTGTTATCCGTATCTTTGAGCACCGTACAGGTGACTAAATTTGGCTCGGTTCCCCCAAATTTTGAGGTAGAACACGCTGGAGGTGGTCAGGGTTCTCCCACCTCTCTTCCCCTTCCACCAACCTCACGAGAGGACCTGCGGCTTGACTGCTATTTAGAGTACCCCCATGACGCTAAGGCATTATACATTTACAAATATCCATGCCGTCTCCAGGATTCGAACCCAGGCCCTGTGGCACAGCAGTCGGTGTCACTAACCACTGTACCGGCTGGGTGGCATTATTTATTTGTGCAACCAATTATCGTATTTTGATGTATACACCCATAAGTGGCTCAAGCCACATTCAAACCGTATTTAATTTCCATCCACTTATTTGCTAGCATTACTTGTGGGGTGCACTGGATTGGAATGGTTCGTATCTGCTTCTTTTGCTGTTTATACGATGCAGCGTCATGTATGGGTGAAATTCAGAACTGTTTTTTGTTTGATAAAAAATGTTCATTATTGGAAGCATTTTAGTTCAAACCATACTGTTGTTAGCCAATTAGTTGATTTTATATTTAATGTTCAAATGTGTGTTGAGGACTTTTTGTCCACCATGTATAAAACTTTACGCAATTATTACATTATGGAAAATCATTCATGTAGTTTTAATGCATTAATACTTTATGGATTATAACTATTTACCATTCATATAAATAATTATTAATAACAGTTAGAAAAAAACACTGATAATAGCATGATAGATTTGTAGCCCATACAAAATTTTTTGATGGTCTACAGAAAAATTGGGACTTTGAAGATTTAGTTTAAAAAAGGACGAGTATCAAAACCAGGGTTGTAGCTACCACCGTATCTGCCGTATCAATGACACGGCGCCTCCAAGCTATAGGGGCCCCAAAATGTGAAGTATTTCTAACATATTCAAATAAGTTTTATTAATACGATCTTTTTTATTTTACAAAATTAGGCCCCAAAGAATTTGAATACAGAGCCCACTCAGGACTAGCTACGCCAGTGATCAAAACATATTATGGATTATACTTTAAAAAAAATAGTTACTACTTTTAACGAAATTCTCTTCGAGTTTAGCGAATTTTTCAGGTGTATCTGAGTGATGTTTCAGTGACATTTTAAAGTGAGAGTTTACAATCAGGGTAAATTGGAGGCTTGACACTTCTGTTTGTTGATATTGCTTTGTGTTGCCGATTTGTACTTGCTTTTCGTGAAGTTCCTTTTCAGTCTTATGGAAATGTAAATAGAAACGTAAAAATAAATAACAATATAGTCATAGAGGTCTACCATATATTAGTCAATCATTAGTGGTCCGCCAAATATAAAATTATACATTTAGTGGTCCATGAAGTTCTAAAGGTTAGCGACCGCTGAGTTAAATAATTCACATACATTTGAACACAAATTAGAGAGGACATCTGTTGTTTTTAATTTAATGTTTTAAAAATATTGTATAATATTTTACATTAAATTTAAGCTCTGATTTTTCATGCTGTACACCATGCCAATCAACAAGCAATTTAAACCTGACTTGTATTCGGTGCTTTGGCTTCAAAATGAAACAACACTGCTTTTTATATGTTTACATTGTGTTAGTTCAACCGTAAAATGACTTTGTTTATAACCGTGACCGTAAAAAACGATGCAATTCAGCATAAACTCCAAAGCAGTTATATGCGGATGATGATATTTATACCTGAGCTATTTTCTTGTTTTCCTTACTTACATTATTCCGGTATGACGATTTTAAAGCCCCGTCATGCTACACCACAATTTTAGTTCGGATTTTGAGCGACAAACTTGTTATCCCGATATCTAACTCATTACTTTACTAGTAAGGCTACCCCATATTTATTAAGAGTAAATATAAGAACATTAATTGTTACCTTCCCACTTCGCTGGGTATTTCATGATGTTGTACTACCAGTGGCAAACACAAAAGGGGGGTTTGGGGGTTCAACTTCCATGGACCAACATATTTTTAATTTTTACCATAGAGATTTCCTTTTGACGCTTTCTTTTACTGTGTTTTTTTAGAATATATCCTTTCCATAAGAGTGGTCTGTGTATGCCACTGTGTATTATTAAGGCTCATTCACACCAAGGCGTACAAACGTCGAGTGTCTAACGTCTAACCAATCAGAGACTTACTTCATTTCGCCCGAGATGAAGTCTCTGATTGGCTAGACGCTTAACGCTGGTCGCTGACAGCCTTGGTGTGAATTCAGCTTTATACATTGTTTTTAAGTTATTGATATCTAAGTCGTAGCATCAAGCTTTCGATTCTATGGAAAACATTATTTTAGTTCTCGTGTCTTAAACTGAAAAGGACAGAACTTGTGAATTTATAAAGCGGAATTATATTTATCTTTAACGACAGTATAATTTCGCCCCTCTGGCTGGATTTATTTAAAACCCATTTATAGCGGATCTCCTCTCAACAAAAGAAACATATTTGCCAAATTTCAAATTTGTAGGGCTAATAGTACAAACACGGGGATTCTTTTTGTATATAACTCACCCGTAACTCCTCTTGAGAGTCGATTTCCGAAAAATCCATTCTTAGAAGATTTCCCCATAACAAAAGGTACATGACTGCCAAATTTCATGTCTGCAGGTCTAACAGTTCTGAAGATCTCGTGATGAGTGACTGTGTGAATGAGTCTCTTTTCTCTCTTACTTATAAATATAGATTTAAAAAAGGTCGTTGACGATTCTAGAAAGCAAAAAATGATGCTAACCTGTTGAACCATTTTATAAAATTTATTGTTAACAAATAGCTTTTTTTTTAACATTATTCAAAATTTTTAGATTATACAGCGAAAAAAAGATTATCCAAAATCAGATAGGATTGAAAGATTCACTCTCCTTCTAGGTTTCCATATTTTAGTTCCTGTAAAACTCTTTTGCCTTCTTGCCAATCTTGTTACACAACGAAACCTGTTCCAGATTTTGTAACCTCTACCTCCTGGGGAAGTGAGAACTGTTTTGTGCCACGACTGTTAGACTAGACGTTAAATAAAGAAAGAAAGCTTTCTCTTTTCTTCCTTTATTTTTTTTTCTCTGATGCCAACTTCTTTCAGAATGATGCGTTTCTGTTAATTGCCGCCAAAAGTCTCGGTTCACTTGGCATGGATACTAGTAACCGCTTTACTTCCGCTGGCAGTCTCTGCTTCATTGAATTTGAATGGTGTCTCAATTGGGGAAGTCTACGGCATTGAATGGATCAAGACAGGGTACATGTCTCATATGGCTTCATGCACACGAAAATGGAAGATGTCCATACAATTCTTAATGCCTCTGTATAAACATATCTATAGTGACAAACTTTATTGTTTGTTTTACGAAAAAGCTTACCAAACTCATTCAGGTTCTTTTGGTTGCATTATTTAGTTATACGATTTAGTAAATCATAGCTGAATGTTTCAAATAAATACGATATCTCAAAACTACTTGTTTAATATCAATAGGCTAAATCAAGGGTGGCTAACCTAAATGACATTGCGGCCACTTCAGAAAAACGTTATAATCGTGCATGTAAAAATATATATCTTTATATTAGATTTATACCTATTATAAGCATTTATTGGAGTGAAAATTTAAAACGGAATGAATTATTATTATTGTTTTCATTAATTTTCATGTATAAAAACATAGATAATTTAATAATAATAACGAAATAATCAAATATGCCTAGCTCTACAATAAGCAGCGCGATGCTGCCTGGGGTCTCTGCAATGCAATACTACTCACTTCTACGTATAAAAACAGAAGCAACGTAAGAAAATAGAAGCAGTTATGGGATATATTTGTTACAAAACTACATTAAAAACAAAAATATTGCACACAATAACCGTATTTTGTAAAGTTGCAATGATTCTCACGGGCGCGAAATTATTCAAGGTTGGCCCGTGTTGGCTACCCCTGGGCTAAATTCATGAGGGGGAGAGGCTAATGATGGGGGCCAAATGGTTACATTAAGTGGCAACATCTTTGAATGGGCTAAATGCATGACGGTCACCTGAAAAATGCTATCATGTATTCTCCATTGAATTCAAAACTGACTTTAAATTTGCACTTTTAAAACTTAAATAAAATTTCAGGTTTGATTATTGAGTAAAGTTGTTTAAGTGTTAGCATTCTTCAAAATGATTTTTTTCAAAATTTAAAAATGGTTCTTACAATATTCATGTACTTTTAAATCAAGTCCATTTTTCTTACCTATATGCGTTATTATTGTTGATAAGGATGTACTTTTTAAAAGAAAGCTTCTATAAAAAGCAAAACTTGGCAACAACGAAACCCTTGAACTAATTGGCTTGAAACACGTGACTGCACTTGTCATATGACTGTGGCGTCATATGAATGTACAGAGTGTTTTTTTTCCAGGTATAGAAGTTTAAGTTGGCATTACTTTCCAAGATGGCGACCGATTTAACAGCTGTCAAGTGATTTATTCTCAGTTTGGTTTGGAAATTCATCATGAATAGACTCACGCCTGAACAACGCTTTCAAATTGTGCAATTTTGTTTCGAAAATAATGGTCGATTTTCATAAGCGAATTTTGTTTAGCGATGAAGCGCACTTCTGGTTGAATGGCTACGTCAACAAACAAAACTGCCGCATTTGGAGTAAAGCTAATCCACAAGTGTATGTCGAAACACCGTTACATCCAGAAAACTGACTGTTTGGTGCGCTTTATGGGCTGGTGGAATCCTTCTTCAAAAACGATGAAGGCCCACAATGTTACAGTCAATGGTGATCGGTATAGAGCCATGATTACTAACTTTTTCATTCCTGAATTGAACAATCATGATGTCCAGGAGCTGTGGTTCCAACAAGACGGCGCAACATGTCACACAGCTCGTGCCACAATCGATTTATTGAAAGACACGTTTGGTGACCGACTAATTTCACGTTTGGACCTGTAAATTGGCCTCCAAGATCTTGTGATTTAACACCGCTAGACTATTTTCTGTGGGGCTATGTAAAGTCGTTGGTCTATGCGGTTAAGCCACAAACGCTTAACCATTTGAAGACAACATTCGCCGTGTTATTGCCGATATACGGCCACAAATGTTGGAAAAAGTCATCGAAAATTGGACGTCCAGATTGGACTACATCCGAGCCAGCCGTGGCAGTCCTATGTCAGAAATCATATTTAAAATGTAATGCCACAAGATTATCTTTCGAATAAAAAAAATCATGTCAATCGAATCGTTGTCATCGTTGTTTTATTGCAATTTAAAGTTCTGTACTTCTCAAAAAAACACCCTTTACTTATGAATCGATTGGCTAGAAATGCGTGGTTGCAGTTATAATGTAACTTTGATATCACATGAATTTATCCCACCACTATCTTGTTGACATATTTCAGTGATCGACTATCTTTAACATAAGAAAACTGAAAGAAATCTTTTCTCAATTTTTTTTGGCATAATTTCAATTTAATGCCTAATCAAATTGTGAAATTATATGTGATTATTATATGTGAAATTATAAGTAAATTCTATATTTTCTAGGTGTAGTAGTGGACATATACGTAGGTATGGTAAAAGTCACTTCTTCGTTTGAATGAACTGTTAAATCAAATATGATTAAAAAAATACATACTGTTTGTGTTATCTATATATAATGTGTTTTAAAGTTTGTTGTGTGAGTCAGGAAAACCTTAAAAATCTATTACTGTAGTGACCACAAGAACCTGTACTAAAAACCATACCATTCTGAATTAGTTTTTCCGCGTTACATGTTCGGCTCATATGTTCCAAAATTTGTTATGCTTTAACATCTACTTGATTTTGATTCACGACTGGAACTGGGCGAATTGGACTTGTATTTACTGATTGCGAATTTGATGAAAAACACGAACTGACTTTGAACTTTGCCATTCTATTAAAATGTAAATCAATGAAGGAGGAATTAATTTTTAATTTATATTTTAAGCCTTAATTGTTTGTTGACGTCTTGCATATCTTATCGAATCATTTTAATGAATATTAAATGATTGAAATGTTTGGCTATTCTGTTTATTTCAGTGTGTTATTGAAAACTTAATAGACGTATTGGAATGTAAAATAAGGATAGAAAACTTCAAGTGGCTGCCAAACCTTGTTGAAAGATTAAATTATTTAAATTTTAATTAGCAATCTGTGAGGAGACAAAATGATTTATAATTTTTTTTATGGGCTTGGTTTGTGACATTTAATTATTCTCTATATTATATCAAATTAATTAAAATGATAATCTGAATCTATAATTGAATTATTTATTTACATCACGCGAGCATGCAAAACATATTCATTTAATTTAATGTATGAAAATGTCGATTGATTAAAATTTGGGTTAATTGGGTATTTGCCTAAAATAGAACTGTTCCTGGCACTTTTGCTTTCCTTAAATATTATTTGAATACGTAATAAAAAAAAAGGTAACTATATATATATATATATATATATATATGTGGGAGACAACAAGGGGTCCAAGACGTTGGTCTACTTCTATTTTATTTTAACATTAAACAAAAATTAATTAAAAAGGTAGAAAAGTTTTTACAGATAAGATTGACGATCATTTTCAGAAGGTAACGCCTGCTCGCGCACCTCTCGCGTTCTCCTTCGCTGCTTCTCTCTTTTTCTGCTCTAATCTCCAACAGTTTCAGTTTCATTTCAATGCGCCTGCGCGCGAAGACTGCGTTGCTTTTGGCTGCATGTCACAACGGCCAGCCTGACCGTACGCTGTCCGCAGCGGTATTTCCATGGAGACCAGAGGAGAATCTGAAACATACAAAAAAAAACGGAACAGACAAGGACTATACGACAAATATATAGAGATTAAACATATCATTTTTCTGAACTAGACAGTTCCTCCATCATGTGAAGGCACCTCTTCGACATCCGGAAGGTTCCACAGGAAAACATTGTGTTTCACCGGCATAAGAACATCTTTTTCAACAAGTTGATCTTTGGTTGAACGCATCTATATTTTTCTCTGTAGAGTTCTGGACGTCTGTTCAAAACGATTTCTCTTTTTCCTTCGTTTCCACTGCCAGGGCTGGAAAATTCGTCGGAGCAACACAAACCGTCTATATTTACGTTCCATAGGTGAAGGGGTAGGTGAGCGGGAGATGAATTCTACGGAACTCGTTTTCATGGCACAATTGGCTTTCTTACACAATACTATATCAGAACATTTTTCTCTTACAATACTCAATTTTAACTTAGTAATCTTAATTTTATTACATTTATAATCCTTAATTAGAGAACTGAATCATTTCTAGTATTAAAGTCCTTAACATATGGCAAATCATAACTAGAGTTTTCTATCACATTTGAAACAGAAACATTTGGAAAAGAAACACCACTAGAATAAGCATAAGCATGAGCACCTAAAGAGGATTCATTTTCACTCAATAAAACATCGTTCTTTGCGTGGCCTAGTTTTTTTATTTCAGAATATACACTGGGATGTATAATAAATTCTTCGGTCAAGGTCGGTGATATCGCCGTTCTCACACTTAAGCTAGTAGAGTGTTGATTAAGAGAAATATTTATGGGTTTAACTTCTACCATACGCTTTTCGCCAAAACATGAACTTAATGTTATGATCTCTTCGGAAGGTGTTTGCACTCTAATTAGTGAGGAATTTAAAACTGGGATCTGGCAACCTGAATCAATCAATGCTGTTACGGGCTGATTTTCCACAAAAATGTTTACGTATTTAAGATTTGAGCATTCATCGCTATTTTGTTTTTCGCTCTCGATTTTCAAAGTATTCATGTTTGTTTTATTATGGATGTGATCATTAGATTCTTTAGGTTTAAAATCACAGTCTCTTGCGTAATGAGATGAATCACCGCATATATAGCAATTATTATTTTTCTCTTTCATGATATTGGGGATAGTTCTCTTTAATCTTTGTTTTAAAGTTTTGTGATTTATTTTTAAAGGGGTCTTGGGTATATCCATAAGTAATAGGAATTTCTTTACGTGATCCGCTTCTAGATGAAATATAAAATCACACTCTTTAGCTAAATCAATAGGCCTAAACCAATCTTCTGCTTTTCGAATGCCAATATGAGTTGCGGTTTCCTTATTTAAAGTTTTGAACCGTTTCTCTTCGAATTTAGCTGCAGGATTTAAACTTAATGCTTTATTTTTAGCTAATTGAAGTTCGACTTCTTTTTCTAACTGTGCTAACTGTAGTTTCGCGAGCTCAATTTTCTGTTTTCCTGAAGTTACTTCTCTTTTGTTTCGCGATACCCTCTCATCTATACAGTTTTGAATTAAAGTTTTAACGAAATCTGGATCACTTTCAAATGTACTACTGTTCTCAATTTTAGTCTTTAGTTTAACTATAGTGTCAGTACTTTCGACAATACCGTCTAGCTTCTCAACAACTCTTATGAAATCCTCTTTAAGAGCGTTTTTATACATTTTAGAAATGGAAAGATCCTACCTTTTTTTTCTGGCTCCCTTGTTGCTCGCACGTACGATGTATCCAATGAAGAAAAACTTTCGATTCCACTGATTTCACCTCTTCGCAGGTAATATAGTTGAAATTGTAGTTCCGGCCTCTACACAGGCGGATTATTCACACTGAGTTAGTTCCAACCTCTACACAGGCGGGATTTTTGTCGATGGTTCCAACCTCTACACAGGCGGAATATTTGTCGATGGTTCCAACCTCTACACAGGCGGAATTTTCACGCTGGATTCAAATGAAGAATGCAACCTCTACACAGGTTGAACGAAGTTTCCGAAAATGGCGGCGCGTCTCCTCCACGGACGGTTTTTTTTTTTTTTCACGTTCCAAATTTTGATCAAAATCGAAATTTTTTTTTTCAATCGCCTCTACACAGGCGGAATTTTCATGCTGAGTTCAAACCTCTACACAGGTTGAACGAAGTTTTCGAAAAATGGCGGAGCGTCTCCTTCACGGACGCTGTTGTTCATTGTCCAGACTTTGGTTCAACATCGAAGTTTTCTCGATCCCTTGATCCCGGCCGAGCCCCCATAATTTGTGGGAGACAACAAGGGGTCCAAGACGTTGGTCTACTTCTATTTTATTTTAACATTAAACAAAAATTAATTAAAAAGGTAGAAAAGTTTTTACAGATAAGATTGACGATCATTTTCAGAAGGTAACGCCTGCTCGCGCACCTCTCGCGTTCTCCTTCGCTGCTTCTCTCTTTTTCTGCTCTAATCTCCAACAGTTTCAGTTTCATTTCAATGCGCCTGCGCGCGAAGACTGCGTTGCTTTTGGCTGCATGTCACATATATATATATATATATATATATATATATATATTGATATTGATATTGATATGTTAAAAAGTAGTGCAAGATTAAAAGTTTTAAGTATAATTGTAACCTATTCCTGCCGTTTCATTATGTAGATTCTTAGAACCTTTTTAAAAGATTATTTTCTTATATGTTTTTGAAATTTCTGAATAAATTATTTATTTCATTAAGGGAAAGGCATAGAAGAGAGAATATTAATTTTTTAGTTCTTTCTAAAATGTTTCTTATATCTTGGTAGAAGTAAATATTTCATTGAATAAAAACGTTATAATTCTTGGTTGGCAGTAAAATTATTTATCCATATTCAGCGCAGGAAAACGGAGTATTTTTACCAATAAGAAATATTACTACCCTAGTCTTAATCGATATAAACAGTTTTTACCATTAAATCTTGGAAATACGTGGCTATTTATGAACATGAAAGGCTTAACATTTAAAACATATACAGTGTGAAGGCAACTATACTGAAATGCTCATGGATTGAATGTCATATAAGTTAAGAAAACTTTAGAATTCATTGAATTCTTTACTGTTTCGAAATAGATAGTTCTAGTTAACACATTGACTGATTTCCTCTGTGAAAATCTTAAAAGTTTTTTCTTTCAACGTAAACACACAAATAATTTAATCATACTTTTATGGCTTTATTTTTTCAAAAGATTTTCCATATTGTTTTGTTACGCTTAATGATCACTTGAAAATTTTCTGAAGTTTATTGCTATTTGTTAATAATAGTAGATAAAATTTATTCCACGGACACACCTTTTATTCTTATAACTGAAATGATGATAAAAGATCTCCAAATAAATAACAATATCTTGAAAATATGCAAAAATTAATTACGTCTTAAGTTCAACCGGCGTCGATTATGCATTACAATTCTTTTCTCGAACTAAATAAAAAACATAATTCGAATAATTACAAACGAGGCCAACTTAAGCAACATAACTCTAACAACAAACGATTATACATCAACAAATAAATTAAATAGTCAGATAAATTAGAGTTACATGTTGAATTAAAGCAGACGATAATAATATGGAAGAGAATTTTCAGCCTAGACATCATCTATAACTGTTGTATGATTTAAATAGTCAATTAAAAATTAGTTGATCTAAAGAAAAAAAATTACACTTCTAAATGTTTTACAATGTGAAACACTGAATATTTTTGGTCTGGAGTCTCTCAGTATAAGAGCGAATTTCATGTCCCTTCTTTTTCGGTATCAAAAGTGATGCAGTTTCTTGCTAAGAATACACTGTTTCCCTTATCTCGACGTAGTGAATTCCTGAGCTAAAAAAAAGATTCTCAAAAAAGTAATTGAAAGGACAAGGTATGCTGATACAGATAGAGTTGAAGAAGTCAAGAACGGAGGGAAACAATCGCGAGAGAAAAATGACGTAGGAAGTTGATCTTCAGTTAACAAAAATTTCTTAATTAAAAAAAAATTCAAAAATTTTTATAATTTCTATAAGAATAATTTGTGTGTGTGTGTAAATACAGAATCATGGTTAAGCATTCTTTATAAGAAAAGACTGTTTAGCGCTTATTAAAAATCAATAGTTATATCGTTGCTCTCATGTTGTCAGGTTTCTTATATAAATTGTGAAGTCTGTTAAAGCAAAGGCTGCTATGCTGACAGAAATATATATCATAGGGAAGGTTTCTTTCGCTCTCTCAATAATAACTAAAACCTTATCAATCGGTAAGGTCCGTGAGTGTTTATTAACGTCACATTATAAAGCAACGCGAGGGCTGTTGGCGATGGACCTCGAAATTTTGAGCCACAATCAAGTGACGAGGACGACACCCGAGCTGGCGCTTCACCCTCCAAACTACCACACCACACCACCGGGAGAACACACTGAGCCTCGACAGATTTAACCCACATCAGCCCCTCTACAAGATGGATCTTCAGTGGTATTAGACTCGAACTCACGATACGCTGGCCACGATTCCTTAACCATGACCACTAGGCTACCAGCCTCTAAAATCTGATAAACTGTATGTGTACAAATAAAATGAAATTAGGTATTATAAGCTTTAAAACTTAACTCGCTGATTCGTTAGTGACGCTAACTGACACCTTAGGGCATGGGTTTGAATCCCGGGGAAGGCATGGATATTTGTAAATATCTAGTGCCTTTGTGGCATGGAGGAACTCTAAATAGCCGTCGAGCTGCAAGTCTTCTCGTGAGGTTGGTGAAAAGGGGGGAGTGGTGGATTGCTCCTGACCACTTCAAGGGTGTTCTGTCTCAAAATTGGGGTGGAACCGAGGCCAATCGCACTGCCACCTGTATGGTGATCAAAGCTACGGATAACGGTAGGCGTACGTCTTAGCCCTATGTCAAGATGACTTTCGGGGGCCTCGACATGGCCCCGTCAGACAGGTGGCATTAGAAACAACAACAACAAAAATTAAAACTCTGTTGCTCCATTCGGAAGGAGTGAAGTAGAATCTCCAAATCCCGCCCTTGTGTACACCATTGCTATATATCAGGAGCCTACTTCTTTGGCATATTTTTTCGAG
This sequence comes from Trichonephila clavipes, assembly GCA_019973935.1. Lineage (NCBI taxonomy): Eukaryota > Metazoa > Arthropoda > Arachnida > Araneae > Nephilidae > Trichonephila > Trichonephila clavipes. The sequence continues at coordinate 93,696 of BMAU01004083.1, forward strand.
TACTCGTACCTTACTTTGGAGACCATTGCTCTTACATGTTCTATTTATTCAACGGAAAGTTGACTGTTCTGTTGACCGTCTTTATAAAGTCTATGTTGATCGTTAGCTCTGCAACACGGAATATTAATTTATGAATTATTTAACCTGTTTTTCTTTCAATTAGTTTTTCTTACTTAGTGTTAAGAGGTGAGAATGTAGATTTCGTTTTCTAATCGTAATTTTATGTATGTAATTACCATCACACATGTTGGGTTAGTTCCAACAGTTTCTTGTAGACGACGATTTGGGAATTATTTGACTGCAGTTTATATTTGTTTGAAATGTGAATTACATCTTACACTTACTGAAAACATAAAAATTAAATAGCTTAAAACTACCTCAGTCCACCTTATAAGCTTGAATTTCGTTGCAATTATAACTCTTTGTTCAGAAAAAAATAATTTGCTTTGTTGATATTTGGCGACATAGACTCAGAAAGTTTCAATCGCATATCTTTGCAATTAGTGTTAGTAAATATACTATGGTTCTTACTTTTATTTTTTCAGGAACAATTGCTTATGCTTACTTTTCTGAAAAATATGATCAAAGTATTACTATATTTTGATTGAATGTATTGTTTAACAGTAGCGTACACAGACCTCTCTTATGGGGGGGAGGAGATGTTACATCCTAAAAACAAGTAGATGAAAGCACTGTATGGTAAAAATTAAAATTGGTCTATGGAGGGAGGGGTTGACCCCCCCAAATTCCACCGCTGTTCCTTAAAGTTAAATATGAAAGTAAAAGGCACATTAATGAATCTGTATGCGTTTAATTTTATATAATCCATATATTGATCAGTTTATTCCAATTCTTTGTGTGTTCAACTGAGAAGTGTTTTACTGTTGAGGATTTCTTTGGATTACTTTTTAGGCATTTCATTCGTTCAGGAGAAAAAAAAACATCTCATAGTACGGATGGATAGGAATGATATAAATAGACTAGATAGAAAAAGCCATTAACTGTATGTCTTAAGAACATTAAAAGATCCACCCTCTTAACTTGTAACAAAACACCACTGAGGACAACCATTCAAACCCTCATTGCTGTAGGTGATTTCACGGCATATTTAGACCCAGAATAAACTCAGCAAATGTCGTGTAGTTCTGCTGAAAAGCAACTGTCTGAACTATTTTCTTGTCAACCCATCTTAAAGGGGGAAGAGGACTGAAGGGTCACAGAGAGTGAAGTCGGGAGAATGTTCCAGAAATATCTGAACCCTCGTTTATTACATGCAGGAATGAGCATCGATAGTGCGACTTCAGCAGCCAGACTAAGCAATTTTTTTTGTTGTTTCGCACGGTTTTCCTTTCACGCTTTTAGAGATTATCATAGCGGCGGTTCGTGAAGAGCTAAATCAACAAGGAGTTCCTTAACCTTGTTCGTATGACAGATCTGCTTGCTGTTTAGTTTAGATGTCTTAAACTCGAGTTACAGTGCAGTTAATGAAAAAGCTCTTGTAACTAACTGTGTTACTTTCTGGTTTACTTTGGCTGACGTGTTGACTTTGCAGCTGAGATGCAGATTGGTGTCTTGCCAATATTGATTGCTGGATTTACAGTAATAGGAGTAATAATTTAAATAATATTGATCTCTATTGATAATGAATAGAAATTGTGATACCCCCTGCCCGGGGGTATCATCTTTTCATCCACGTGACCTAGATTTGTAGGGATAAATGATTGACCACTCAAACCTTCCATAATAAAACTAGTTTATTATTATCTCAATATATATTAATCAATGCAATACAAGTCTTACTAGAAAAATCGGATCAGGAATGATACGACGTAATTATCAATACTAAGTTAAATTAGCGCCTGAAATCCTACTCACTGTCTTTGTAATAAATTAACCTCCGAATCTTTATCCATAGCAGGTTCCTTAACTCGCTAGAGTCCGCTCTATAATTAAACTTTAATAAGCAAGCTCTTACCGATATCACACGGTGATCAGCAACCAAGCTTTATATCTTGTCTTCTATTCCTTTAATATTAATCTTTTCTATATATTATTATCCGACTTGATCCAGCTTCTATGCAACTATCTGGCTTCTAACCAACGTCAATATGGCTCCTATAATACTCTCCAGCCGACCTCCTCACGAATGCAAAAGCTCCAATATATATAACCATTCATTAATCTGTATATCGCGTTTTCTTCTTGAGAAGGTGGGAATGAAATGCCATTCTGGCCCCAAAGATTCCCCAAGAGGATTAATAGAAGGCGCGATAAAGCCCCGTCACAAATTATAACTCAGATGAACTAGGAGAATTGCAACCGAGAACCAGAACTTTTATGTGGGGACCTGTCGATATATATCCGTGACAGTTGGTTTGTTTTAACCTCGTATCTCGTGGCTGGAGTTCGAGTTGAATGGTAACGAATTCGAATTCTCGCTGAAATCGCCATGCCCAATAATAGGTTTACCGTATGTCTGAAATAACAGGGGGGTATCAAATTCTTCACGTAACATGAGGCATCAGTAGCTCGGTGATCACAAATGGAAATTTCGCGAACGACGATTTCAAATCTAGTCACATATTTGAGTCCTAATTCTAACAAAGATCCATCCAGGGTGATATTGGCTATTGCTGTTCATGAAAGGGACTGATCCTAAAGTTATCATGATGCATAGTATGATAAGTAAAAAAAGAGGCAGAGATCTCTCATGCTCGTCATTCGATCATAATTGGCTATATTCATGCGACGTCAAAGTCACATAACTGCAACCACGTGTTTCCGGCCAATTAGTTCATAAATTCATGGAACGTCATAGTTGCATGGAAAATGCAATCACGTGTTTCCAACAAATTAATTCACCCGCTTCGCTGTTGCCAACTTTTGCTTTTTATTGAAACTTTTCTTCTAAAAAGTACATATTTGTCAATAATAATAATATATGCCTATATGTAAGCAAAATGCACTTGATTTAAAAGTACTCATATAGATTTTTTTTTAATTTTGAAAAATTATTCGAAGAATCTCATTAAAACTTGGGACATATTTAATGAATTATCAGATTTTAAATTTTATCTAGATTTCTCATGTAAAACAACTAGTTAAAGTGTAATATCGGTTTTAAATTCAAATAAGAACACGTGACTGCATTTATCACGTGACCGTCATGAATTTAGCTTATTGAAAATGAAGTGATACGTCTTCAATATTTCAATTGATTTATTGGTAATTAGACAAGAACTTCATTGAAAACTCATTTGGAAGCAACATAGGTGCTATTTCAATACAACAAATGTATTTTTTTTTAATATCAAATGAGACACTGATTTATTCCAAGCGAAATTTCATAGGACATGCCCATAGGAAAATTTGAGAATCATTACTATGTGTCGTCCACGTAATTGACCCAGTTTGAAATCTCAAGACCTATTTTGTCGTTACGATACTAATTTACTTTCTTAACTAACATCTTTCAAGAATTAGTTATTAATACGGTTATTAATAAAATTCGTTACTTTTACATAGTTTAAGAAATTTAAAATTCAATTCCGAAATAAACCACAATACACATTTTTCTGTTTCGTTTTTTTATATACTGGAATTAAATAGCTCTTCCTGTTCAAAAAAGTGAAGTCTTCTGTTCAGTGGTTTCGTTTTAGGTAAAGAAAAGTAACTTTTTTTTTTCACAAACACTCTGAACAAAACCTTCTGCCGGATGTTTGGCCTAGTTTCCTCTCCACGTTCGCGTGACGATGCGAAGGGATTACTACTCTGCGGTCGAATGAAAAAAAGATGAGTGGGTTGGAAAACACAGAAATCAATTATTTTTCGACCGTTCTGGCATTGTTATCCTTCCGGACCTAGAAAGTAAAGAAATTTGTGTTGTGATATTGTGAAATTGATTATAATTACCAAACCAGACCACATAGAAATTTCATTCAAGAAAAATTGGTTAAATTATACGATTGGGAAAAAATTACGTATATATATATATATATATATATATATATATATATATATATATATATATATATATATATATATATATATATATCTAAAAATACAATTAATCCCGGTGGCGTTTAAAGTATACGTTAACTGAATTGCTTTGTAAAATTCTCAATTATGCGCTATTGAAAGATAAGAATTTTAATTGGAGTAGCCTCAAAACTCAAGTGATTTGCAATTTTCGAAAACGGGGATTTAATTTACCAGTCATATTACGAATTTGAATCTTAATTTTTACTAATAATTTCATTACTCATGCTGTGATGTAGATGTTTTGAGAGAAGCACTGACCATGGTTCAAAACTACAAGATGCACCACTAAAAACCGTCGTACTGCTCTAGTGCAACATTAATTAGAACTAAACCGAAATTGGGCCCTAAAATGTTAGCAGCAAAATAGACATGTCTGGTTAATTGTGATTGAAAACCTGTGCTGCTTATTTTCCCGAACAAGTCACAAACATTTAAATAAGAAGGAAGGATTTTTAAAAATATTAAAATTTATTATAAACGTGACTAGTTAATTTATTTTATTGTCCACTCTATATTGAACGCATAGAATATATTGATAGGTTAGTTTTAAAAATACAGGCAAATATTTATAAGTTAAAATTTTAATTTATCTGTACTGTTCATTTTTCAAAAAGGCTGGGATATATACGTACATAAAATTAATAATCATTTACTGCATTGCCACAAATATAATAAAGCAAAGCAGCAAATAGGAATATAACAAGACAGTGTAGGTAAAAAAAAGGAGCCACAGTTGTATAATAGCGAAATTCTACCCTTAGGAACTAAGATTGCGGGATTAAGTGTAGTCTTAAAGCTAGCCAACCTTTCCATATGTTTGCCTGTACTAGTAAGAAAGTGAAAATAGTGTTAGAGAGAATACGGTTTCATAACTACTAAATATTATAAATTCTAGAAGAATAATACTGAAATTACAAACTAGTTATACCAAAGCCAGGTACCAAGTTGAAATATATGTATTTATATATAATAAAAAATAACAAATTAAAATAATTAGATAATTTAGTATTCCAGTGTAGAGAAAGAAAGTGCAGTACATGTTTAATAAACGCCTCAAAATATGTTCATTACATGTTTTGAAACGCCAACTACCCCCCCTCCTTCCTTTTTTTCTCTTGTAAAATGTTAAAAAAAATGTCCCTTTGTAAAAAAAAAAAAAAAGTTCTTTTTTTAATGAAATAATGACAGAAGGAAACTAAAACACTAACTGATGGAAAAACAGGAAAAATTTACAAGTCGATAATTAATGAAGTGTTTTTGAAATTAACGACTAAAAAAAAGCTGAATAGCAGAAACAAAAATACAATTAATTGAAACTTACAGGTAAAATTTTACTCAAAGTTAATTTGTTTAATAGGAAAAGGAAATTATTGTACAATTTTGAAAATTGTCACTGTTTTCATAGTGAAGAATATACACTTGCCTCCGAAAGTCTGCGTACAGGCAATCATCTTGCGTATTTATGCTATAACTAGTATTAAAATCTTGCTTTAGAAAATCAAAACACTTGTCAGCAATTCTTAAAAATTTCCTTATTCAAACAACAGCAACAAAATTCACCTTAACGAGAAAAAACAAGAATGTGACCACCAAATAATCACCAACCATCCGCGCCAAAAGTCTGCGTACACTTACAAAATAGAGCTTTTAAAGACCTTTTATAGTGAAATAATTGCACTAAATCGTGTTTTTAAGTAATTATAAGCTTCTTTTACGATTTACTTAGGTTTTGAGATTTAAAAGCTTTTGTAGTTCCATGACAGGCAACAAAATAAAGATCGATATATTATTGAAAGAAAAATCATCATAGATCTTCAGAAAAGGGGAAATTTTAAAGCAATTGTTGAAATTGCTCGTAGGAGACATTCATTCATTCAAAAAGTGCTCTTTAATTACAAATGAACCAAAATTTTAGCGTCCAAACCGAGATACGGCCGCCCGTCTGCATTGTCACCTCGAGAATCTTGCTTTATGATACACTCTATAAAAATAAATCCAAGACTATAAGCTTCACGAATAGCTAAAAGTGAAGCTGAGATATTGCAAAAAAGTGAGACTTTTATTACAATTGGAAGAAAACTAAAAAAGAATGACTATCGTACCCGAGTTGCACTCAAGAAGCCAGTTATCTTTCGAATAAACAGAGTCAAGAGAATGACCTTTGCCAAAAAACAACTAAATAGGACGCATATTTCTTAGAAAAATGTAATATATTCAATTGAAAGTAATTTTTGTAATTTAGCATCAAAAAGCACAAAAATATGCCTGCAAAAATTCCTGGACAGATCTTAAGAAAGAGAACCCTTTTTTCGACTATCAAACATGGAGGACGAGGCATAATGTTTGGGGTGCATTGAAAGCCTCTCGGCTGCTAATCTGGAATTTATTAAATCAACAATAAACAAAATTAGTTACTTGAACTTATTGAATTAAAATATTAGGCATATACCAAGAAATTTGCGGTGGGTAATGATTTTTATTTTCAGCGGCTAAAAGGTACCAAGCAAATGGCTCACATTGTGAAGCCATGGTTGTTCTGACATGTCCAAAATCAATTCCAAAAATCAACCTAGTCCCCACACCTAAGTACAATACAGTATTTGTAGGATTTACTCGAGTGAATAATCAGGAAGAACGTAATACATCCAAGCAAATGCACAAATCTATCAGAGTAGAAGAATGCAACAAAATATCCATAGATGAAACAACTACGCTAGTTAAATCCCTGCCAAATATGTTGAGAGAGTTATAGAAAGAACGGAATAACTTAAAAAGTATTAAATTTTAGTTACAATACGTTATTTTAAAGGTTTTTTCCAGTGTGCATAGCCTTTTAACGCACACGATTTGTGTCGTTCTCAAGTTATAAATATTTGTATTATTTTATGTAATATTCAGGTGATTGTTGCGTATACTATTTGAATTTACGACGTTAGAAGAATCAATAAAAAATAGTGTTGACTCAGAAAGACTTCATTTAATGAGAGATCTTTGCACAAATATGAAAGATAATCGCCTGTACGCAGACTTTCGGAGAGGCAAGTGTATATTTAAAATGATTATCATGACTACATTTGTTAAAGAATAAAAATTGTACGAACTTGTATGAGTACATAATATGACTTAAAAGTATAGTCGTCGTAAGTGATACCAACAAAATGATCTGCACTAAATGCTTGTATAAAAATTCAGCTCATTTATTTTACTGACCGATTTCCATGGACTTGAAATGCTAGCCGTTAAAAACTCGCCTTGAGATCTCAACACGATAAAAGTTGGTCACGTGTATCGTATTGCTAATGCAGAAGAGTGAAATGAGTTACGATTAATGAAATGTTTTTATTTGTATCATAAGTTTAATTATTGAGTTTTCTGTTTGTTATATTGCAGAGAATTTGACTGAGAGCAGTTTACATTGCATTTTTTGGAATATTAACCTTATTTATGTTTGCTATTTTCCACAAGATAATGTAACTGTAAAATCATAGTATAATGATTATATATAGTTTTAATGTTATCACACATTACGTAAGATGTAGTATATTGTATACATCTCGCTGCATTAAAAATTTGAAAGACTTTTCTTCGCGTATTCAAAATATTGAAAATTCAGTTGCGCGCAATGTAATTAACAATAGTTATTCGCACACATTCAGAACAGTTTATAGAAAAGTTTAAATATTTTCAGTAATGTTTTTCTATTAGTTTCAAGGAATGTTCTCATTAACGCTATTACTTGCATTTCAAAAAAGTTTATCTGCTGTCTTTCAGTAAAAAAAGTGCGAGATCCTTCAAATGTAATGTTAATTTTCCTGCATGAATTTTATAACTTAATGACTATTTACTTAATACATATAAAGGGGAAAAGCGACTTACTCATCACGATATCTCCGGAACTATTATACCTACAGACTTGAAATTGGGTAGTCATGTTCGTTTCATGGAGTAGAGATCCACTAAGAAAAGGTTTTGCGAAAATCGACCTCCAGGACATCGATAGGTTAAAGCGGCGTTATCAGTAAATATCCCCGTTTTTGAACTATTAGACCTACAGACTTGAAATTTAGCAGACTTCCTTTCATGGAGTAGAGATATGCTAAGTAGTGGTTTTGTAAAAATGGACCTCGAAGGGGGCTTTACGAGGGATTTTTTATACATAAAAAATTCCCTTTTATGAACAAGTAAACCTACAACCTTGAAATTTGAAAAGCATGTTACTTTTGCTGAGAAGAGATCAGCTAAGAATAGTGTTTCCAAATCTCTTTCCTCACAGGGGGCGTTATAGATTTAAAAAAAATCCCCTTTACAACTATTAATCCTACAGACTTAAAATTTGGCTTATATGATTTTTTGTTGAGAAGAGATATGCTAAAAAAGCGCTTTTGTTTAATTTGCAATTCACTTAACATTAACACATTATAAAACTGTCTTTATCCTTCTATCTTTATTGTTTTATTTTTCAATTTGCGCGTGCGAAGGACGGATATACCAGCTAGTGTTTGTATAAACTAAGAAAGTTTTCAAGCATGAAATACGCTGTTCAAATATGTCTTACATTCTTAATCTATTCAAATAGTTGTTCTTTTCTAAAAATATTCCATTCCTCCCTTTCTTATTTTTTCCTTGCATATAAAAAATTTAATCAAAATTTATTTTAGTAAGAAATTTATAGCCATTTTACGATTGCAGAGTCTTTATCTTTATATAAATAATCAGACAAATGAAACACATAGAAAAACTGTTAAGGTAAAACAAACATGTTTGTGTTTCACCTAAACATTTTTAAAAAAATCCATATACATTTACATAACTGTTTTTAAATCATTTCTTACTTAAATAAAGAATTTGCATTGGCCATTTCTAAAACTTTATTAATCTTTTATGCTTTTGAATATATGAACTGTTTTTAAGTGCATTGTTTGTCACGATGTAGCACATAGTTTAATTTCTGTTGTAAAATATTTGTCAGATGTGACCTCTTTTTGAGCCACATATCCGCCTTTTGTTCTGTAAATAAAAAGAATTTCCATTGATAGTTTTTGTATTGTTTTCTTATTTATCTCGTTGTTCAGGATAATAGATATTTCTCCGTTTATATACCAGGGACCAAGTGTTCATGGTCTTTAACTAGAGACCTGTGTTGGTATTGTGAAGTCGGGGGTCGAGTCCTGATGTCGCTGAAGTCCCGCTGTGTAGAGAAACTTAATCTGTTTCTTGAAATTTCAGTAATTTTATCTTTAAATCAAAGAGTCTTTTCTTTTAAAACGACCCTCCACAGAATTAACATTAGCAGTATGTGATGTGAAGCAAACTGTCAGGACGATTTTCGAATCTCATGGATATATCAATGTTAAATCTTCCCTCGAGCACAAATATGGCTTTGATTGCTTGCTACGATAATTGGAACGCGATATATTGCACTTTGGGAATGTATATGTGGGGATTTTAGGCAAAAAAATAAAAAGCCTTAAATGACCGCCAAAAGTTTTTTCAAGTCTCCTATTAGAGTAAGCATATGATTTGAATCATTATATTAGCTATTTCAATCCGAATAGGGTTCGTGCGATTGATGAATTTTTTTTGTTTACATACTGATTCTCACCAAACTCGGTAGGCTAATGTAAAATCCAACGATGATCAAGAATACATGCAGCACTTTTCGAAATTCCAATTAGTTCAAAAGTTATTGCATTTTATATTTTCTCCATAGACATAGCATTGGACGTAAACATAAAAAATCTTTTTTGACCCCACAAAGTTACCAAATCGACCCATTTGGCGCAAATTTTTACCAGAAGTCTTAAACGCGTCAGATTTGTTGAGACTTAAAGTTTCCACGTCGGCGTTGTGTGGGAGTTAGGAGAGTGAGGTGCCAGCTCAAATATCGTCCTCATTACTTAACTGCTGTTCTTAATTACGAAGTTCATCACGAATAGCCATCGCGCACTTTCTTATCTGGATAGCAGTTTATCAACTCATATTGCTTTTATATCTGACATTTCTTCCTTGCTCAGTGACTCGACAGCTCAGGGTGGGTCTTAGCCTTCTCAAAAAGCCTTTTCCGGGCCAGGCTTCTTCCTGTTAGGGTTCTGAAATTTTTAGTTTTCAAAACTAGGAGATCTTTTTCTAGGCCATCTTCGATTTAGCCTGCATTTTCTCCGGGGGCCAATTGGTTGGGTATGAAAGACTTTTTTTAGTGGTGCGGCTTTCGTCCGTTCTGACAACGTGGCCGGCCCATTTAACTCGTTGTAGTTTGATGAAGTTAATGATGTTAGATTCCTTATATGAGTCATTGAGCTCGAAATTTGATCTTCGCCATATCCCATTCTCCTGAATTCCTCCAAAAATAACTTAAAATCTTCCTGTCGTAGATATCACGTTCTCACATGGACCAAGTTTCACATGCATAAGCTAATGGCGATCTTTAAAGATTTTTGTACAATTTGATTCATATATTTTATACCTGACACATTATTAAACAATAAATTGAGTAAACAAAGATTCTTTATGACTGAATATTGCATCAGATCTTAAGTAAAAGTTGTAACATTAGATTAAACAACAATTCCGATATTCTTGAAATATTTGTGTTTCCCCCATGTCTATAACAAAGAAAAGTTAAAGAAAAAAATGTTCATAATAACTTACGATAAAAATAGTTTTGTATGCGCTTTGAAAATACTTTAATTGGACTTTTTCCCTGTAAGTTCTTGTTTTCCAGTTTATAGATAAAGATTACGCGTCTGTCAAAATAAATTAAAAAATAGTCCGGAATAAATTTCAATATATCCAATCATAAATATCATTTAAATAGCAAAACTTTTTGTACCTTAGCTTAATACTATCGCAAAGCGTTAAAAATAAGCTGTAATACATACATTACGCGCGTAATAGGTTCCCAATATAGTATATTCTTTTTTCCCAAAATTTCCATATTGGATTTTTACTATATTTCTCTAATATTTTGAAAATAGTCTTCAAGCTGTTATTGCAGAATAAAGATTTATGATACTTGCGTTTTTCACGTTTTATTTTAACTGCTTATTAAAATAGATTAGTCATGCGGTTTCTATAACATCCTGCATCAAGATGTGTTTTTGTAACTCAAACCCAATTAAAATTTTTGCAAGTTTGCATTCGTAGGCAGACACGTTTACGTTCTAACTATTATGACCTCATTGGGGTTAGCTCTAAAAATTACCGACTGCAAATAAACATTTTTGTTGCAATCTTTAACAGGTTTATTTTGTCGGGCACAATAAATGAATCAGTGGATGCTATCGTCATTATCTTTCAAGAATAATTTACGAATATAATAGAGAAGAATAAGTAACATTTTTACGAACCTTTATAGTTGTAAATAAATAAAGTCAAAGCTATTTGTTGATTTTAGTATTATAGGAGAATGAAGAAAGAAATGACCGTGTAACTAGTGTGTTTCTTTTTTCAATTTTGATTTTCTGATATTTGTTGCTTCATGGACTCGATCTTAACTGTGTAAAACTTCATTTCGAATTTATTCAAAAAAAAAAAAAAAAAAGTGCATGTAGAGCAGGGATGTATAACTCGCATGTGGCCGACAACGAACATTAGTATATCGGGTACAATAATATCGTCGGCCTAATTATCAGACTGCCCAACTCCACCGGCCTAACTGATACGATATAGGAGTGCGCAACGCGCCAAGCAGCGGCGAAGCAAAACATTATCTTTTGTTTTGTCTACGGTGAGTGCTCCACTTTTAATTTATTCCTTCGATCAGTATAATCACTATTTTTTTTAATTTCATAATAAAAGTACATTTCAAAGGGAGAGATGGTGGCAAGATTTAAACATAAAATAAATACAACAGAAAGTAATATTAATGTATTACACTTCCAGATATAAATAATTTACACTATTTTAAGCGTTCATTACACAAAATTTGTAACAATGTGTTACTTTTACTGAGCAGAGATCAGTTTAGGAAGGTGTTTTCAAAAATCTACTCACAAGACATTTGCTGGGAGTTAAAAATTAAAAAAAAAATCCTTTTTATTAGCTATTAGATCTACAGATTTAAAATTTAATAATTTTTTTGTTTAGCTGAGATATGCAAACAGCTTTTTTTTGTTTAATTTGCAATTCACGATTGTAATATTATCGCCTATCTTGGCGAACCTAACAACAACTTGGCGCCTAGCCCTATTCTATCAAATTAGGATCCCAGATGGAGTTACGCAGTCTAATAATTAGACCGACGATAATATATAATAAAGTATCGCAATTTCTCCCGAAATAGGAAAGATCGTAGTCGAGAAGAGATGTCAAGTGTCAGGAAATAAATATTAAATTTTCTTGTTCTTTTATTTATGTTTATTATAATGTATTATTCGAAATAAACTTACGTTTCTACAAATACTAATTTTTTTTTGCTGCGCACCTATAGTTAAACCTTATTTGCTTGGCCAAAGTTTGCCTTAGAGTTTGGCACCCTTGATTAGAGTATTGAGCTTTAAGGATTAGACTGCTAGGCTAAACTGAGTGGCACAACAGACCATGAGGACCAAAGGCCTACTGCGCTCATCTCAGTTTTCGTGACCTTGGGTGCTGAGATGCACGAGCAGATGTTCCGTTCAGGTGGTCAATTTGCCACGAAATCACCAGTGTATACCTTCCAAGCAAGCTTGGTATTCATTTATCTGAATTACTGAAGGAATTAACCCTTTATCTACCGCATTTGATTTACTGCAGTTTTTTTTTCATGCAGTACTTTTTTTGAATCACTACATTGAAAATTAAGGGATATACAAAAACAAAATTACTCAACTTTAGGAAATTTAATTCGTTACAGCTAATTAATTAATTAAAGATATTCAACTGTAAAATTAATTATGTAGACTGCTGACTTAAAATAAAGAGTCAAATCGTTTTCTAAGGCCTTCCTTAACATACAAAAAAAAAAAAGACACTTATCTTTTGACATTAACTATTTTTTCGGAACAAAAATGATAATCTTCACAATCCGTTGAAAACGTCGTCAGCTGAAAACGCAATTTCTGCTCTAAAACTATTAGCCTTCCCCGCTAAAATACTCATCATAGAACTCGCGTGCTGCCATATATCTTGGAAGAGTGGATTTAAAAGAATATTTCTGCTAAGTATCGTCAGAGTATTTGTAAAAATGGTTATTCTAAGTAATTGTAAAGTGAGTGGTACTTATAAGTACCGTCGATAGATAAAGGGTTAAAGGCTGAGTCGACCTTGCCCAGCCCGGGGTTTGAACCCCGGACCAGGTGCGTGGAAGCGCGATACACTACCACTCTGCTACTAAGCTTCAAAGATTAGACTTTAAGTGGTAAATTCAGGGTTGAGTTCAATGAAGTCTTTTTTTAGTGTAAAAACTATTGATTTAAGTTAGGTTACACAAAGACAATGTATATCGTTAAAAGTGATGGGCAAAGAACATGGACAGTTTTCAAAGCGTTCACATTCTTTCCTCATTTGACCTCTACTAAAAATGTGTGGTCGCTAGAGGAAGCTCTTGCTGCTTGGAACAGTCAGTTATACAGTTATTGTAACAAGAGTGGTTACAAGCATAAATTATCTACCACCAACAAACAGATTTTTTGGGTGGAATTGACCTTTCGTCTGCTTTACCTAATCAATTCGTCTTTAAGATCTGACATAAAAATTCTTTATAACATTATGCTAAAAATTATTTTGAATAAGCGTTTACTTTCTGTGACTATTCGTTAATTTATGTCTTATTTCTATTATTTTGTAACTAATGAAATGTCTTAATCTAAATGAAAACTTTTGCTTTGGAATATATCTGTGGCGTAACCCCCCCCCCCCCACACACATCCTCCCGTGATCCGGTGCTGTACGTTAAACAACTGGAATACATCCTGAAACGTTTTCAATTATATATCATGCTAAATCTACCGCAATATATTAAATAAATAGAATCTAAATTCGCCATGCTGTGACATTTCATTGGAAATTAAATTTTGAGAATGAGACTGAAATTGTCCCGTAGAAAATTGGACAGTTTGAGGCGGTGGTATCTATACCACTAGTGGTGGCTGTACCAGTAACAGCCTTCGGACTAAAGTGATCATTTTGGTTCAGCGGTAAGTTACGTGCTTACGGAGCAGAAGGTTCCGAGTTCTATCCTCCTCAAGTTAAATCAGTTATTATTTAAACCAATGGTTCTATGTACTGTGGTATATGTAAGTTATGTGAACTTTTACTAGATAGTATGCAAGCAGCCTCCTAAAAAACTCGCATTATTTTTGAGTGCGACGCTAGTAAAAAATCAAACCTAACGAAAAAAAGGGGTGGGGATTGGGGTGGATTTGACTAAAGGTGTGCTGCATGCAAAATTATTCCTTGAAACTTCCAAAATTATTTGTACGAAATCTCTACAAAAAACGTAGATAGAAAAATGACAAAAATACTTATAATTTTTTTATGAATCATATAACAAGTAGTATATAAAAATGCCTATTATTAAAATAGTAGCAAATAAAATTATTTATATTTGTAGTTAGGATGCAAGCGGCATGTTAGCACATATTATTGAATTTATAAAGCAATTTTTTTTTTTTTTTTTTTGCATTGAAAGGAAATGACAATTGCTTGATAATTTTGAATATAACTTTAGGACCATATATAACCATTTCTGTCTTTCAAAATATGATAATGGAAACTGCATGTGCTCGAATATAGAATGTCAACTGAAATACTTAGAAATACTCTTTCTCATTTTCCTTTTAAATTGTGTGAATTATAAAATAAGCAAAACTTATGATCCACTGAAACTGTTAACTACATGATAACGTCCTGAAAAATGACCATGCAATTAATACATTAAAGGTTATCTTAAAAGCAGCAAATGTAGCAGAAACTGATGGATAATGCTTGATTTTGTCTAGTATTGATCGTAGAAAGCAGTAGACCATTTCCCGCATTAGCAAAATGGGCCATCGCCCTGTACTCTGGGCCGATGGCCAGCATGTATTTGAACAATTTCATAAAATTAGTATCGTTGCATAGCAACGGCGAAAATGTATTTACTATATATATTTATTTTTGAGATAGTATAACATGTACAAAATGTATGAGTATACGAGCAGAAATGTAGCAATTACGTTATCTTTATTTAAAAGTGCGTTCTTTCATTTTTAATCTAATGAATTTCTTTTCTTAAATGAATCAATTTTTACAGAAATTTTCAACATTTGTACGAAGTACGTACATCTGAAAATTTACCCCTATTATTACAAAATTGATTTAAAAAAATCCATAAAACTGGATTGATATATTTAATTTAAAAAATGTGTAAATAAAAACTCATTATTTCATGTTAAAATTCAATGTAGAACCTTTTATTCCCTAACTTAAACTGATTCAATTATCAAGATCTAAGTTAAATTATAAGTTACGTTAATTAAGTTAAGTAATTTAATAAATAATTTTTTGACAGATCTAGTATTGTTGCATTTTTTGTAAAATTAAATTTATAATATTTCACCCCACCAAATTTGATTTTATAAAATCTTATTAAAAATTCCGTGATTTTGTTTTATGTGCAATAATTCGATATAATTCGATTCAGCTCTTTAAAAATTCGTAATTTTACCATGACCAATTTTCAAAATTTTTACAGTCTAATGTATACTTAATTTATATATAAATGTTTTAATTTTACTATAATGTTTTTATACTTTCATTTAAAAAAAAACCTGGCTCATGAGGAAATCACTAAAATTACTCATTCGAAATTCATCAAGGACTTCATGCATTTCTTTTTTAAAAGTTTATACAACAATATTTAAGCTAACTATATATGAATGCATGCAATGTTTTGATTGGTAATTGAAGTAACATTAAAGAGAACAGACGAACGTTTTAAATACCTTATATTCCCGAATGTAAGCCGTTCCGTGTATAAGCCAAAATAAAAAAAATCCTGTAATTTCTAAGCATGTTGCCATGAAAGCGAAAATATTTTTAAGTAGGTAAATGGGTGAAGTATTTCCCAATTAAATTGCTGTAAAATTAAACCGACGATAGTTTTTGTTCTGGTAACCCTATCTGAAAAAAAAATAAGCTGACATGTTTTTTTCCTTTCTTCTATCTTCTACACCAGTGATCTGCAACCCCCGATCCGTGGATTAAATAGTGCCGGGCCACCTAAAGAACATTAAACTATTGCCATTTATTTAAAGTGATGCATTTCAAAGGATTTGCGCAACTTTCCACGGAAATCACTTTATATTTTAAGTTAAATCACTTTTATTCATTTTTGGTGTAACTATATTTTATTCTGAAGGCATATTTAACTGTAACTAAATTAAAATTGTTAAATCAAATCAATCTAAAATATAAACAATCAACGTGTCCCACCCTCAGCGGGCCGCGGTAAAATTATCAAACGTTGACTTGTCCGCACTATCTGTGTTAATCTTATTCTCAGCGCCATTCTTCCCTTTGGAAACTGATCGAGACGAGAAATTTTTACACGTCTAATTTCAAACTACAGATTCAGACATTCTATTGAGTGAATGCAAATTTTGCGAACTATTCGGAAACTCGAATTTCGACGCTTTGAAAGATTCATTCGGTTTCTTTTTCTTTTTGTGAGTAAAAATTCTTTTTAAAACATCCAAAAAGATTGACTCAAAAGTTCCACATTGTTAACGGAACATGTTAAAAAAATTACGTTTTTCCTTAACTGCACTTTATTCCGAGATTAACGGATCCATCTATAAGCCGACCTCTTTAGTTTAACTTTTTAAAAATTTTTTAAAAAAGTTAGAAATTATACACACAAAAATACGAATATACGGCATGTTGTAATAAAAACACAAAAAGATCAGGTTTCCTAATCTGTTACAAGACGAAGAAGAAATATTAAATCATTATATAGCCTTATTTTTCTTTCAGAAAAAAAAAACAGTATATTTCAAATGAACTAAGTTAAGCAGTGACCCTTAAAACTCTCCCCAGGAGGACCAACGGTCAAGCAATCAATACAAGTTGTTCGACATTCTTGAACTTCACAGAAATTTAGCTTCTGTTTTTGTCGTTGTGTAAGCGAGAAGGCACCTAATTTATAACACTCGAAACATGAGTGGGTGTTGGTGAATAATAGCACAAGTGACAAACCGGAACTTAAGGTGTGAAAGGGTCATTGTCGGTTGTGTCCAATACGTGGGAGTTAGTGAAGTGTCTCCTCGTAAATCTATTTTCTTCGTTTTCGAAGCAACAACGAACCTCCAATAGCTCTAAATCTCAGGAGTGGTATACGTAATTGTTTTCTGACACTTGCAATTCATTTTCCATGGATTTATTGTATTCCTGTTATGTGATCGAGAAAGAAAGATGCATTAGCGATACATTTACTTTTCCAATTTTTGTGGTTAAGATCCTACATATCATGTGAGACCGTAGTTCTCGTAAGTGTGCTTCTAGGAAAAGTTAGTGTGGGAAAATTAGTATTTAAATAAAGCACATGACGAAGGTTTTGATGAAAACAGGTGAATAAAGCATGATTTCCGGCTTGTAGAGCTGAAGTAACACGTATTTTCAAGGATATTTTATTTTAAAAAGTAGATTCTGCTCTCTAAGGAACGTTCCCAGAAGGCATCTTTTCTTTTTATTGAGTTGATGTTGATCTGTAAATTTTCAAAATTTTACCTGTTGTTTATAGTGCGATTATGTTACCAAGCAAGTAAAGCAAATATATATCTATCTATCTAATTTTTGCTTTTTACTAGCTCCTTTGAAAAAAATACTATTCCAGTACTAACAATTAAATAAATAAGTACAAAACAAGTAATATAAAAAAATTTAAGGCAATTCCTACTTAGGTCAACAAAGAAAAATTTTATTTTTATTTTATATTAAATAGTTACAAATGTTATAAATATGTACATAAATACATACTAGCCGTTACCCACCCGCTTCACTGGGTATTTTACGATGTTGTATATATGTATACTGTTTACATATAGATTAATTATTGATATCTAGCATTAAAAATTCGATTGTATTGAAAAATATATTTATAGCTGTTACACTCTCGCTCCTTGATATAAAAAGAACATAAATTATAATATCTAATTTCTATTTATATCTAAAATAGAAGTAGAAAGATTTTTTTCGCTCACTTAACCTAATAATCAAGGGGATTTCCACCAAAGCAACTTTCAGTGGATCTCTACTCCATAAAATAAACATGCATGCTAAATTTCAAGTCTAAATCTAACAGAGCAAAAACGGAATTTTTATCATCAATAAATACCTCGTTGACAGCATTCTTGGCGGATTCCAATTCAACAAAAGAAGCATGCAAACCAAATTTTATTATTATAGTCTTAGCAGTTCAAAAACGGGAATTTTGTCTATCAATACGCACCAATAACTCTCCCCGCTTCCCCCTGGAGTTGATTTCCGTAAAATCCATTCTTAGTGGAACTCTATTCAACTAAAGAAAAGTGCTCAACAAATTTCAAGTAAATGAGTTAAATTCAAAAACAGGAATTTTTCTATAACACGCCTTAATCCCTCGCAACCCCACTCCTTTGGGGGTACGTTTTCGAAAAAATCTTTGTAAAAGGAAATTTATTCCATGAACGGAACATACCTTCTAATTTTCAAGCAGGTGGTTCTATTAGTTGAAAAGTAGAAATATTTATCTATTACGCCCCTTAATCCCCCTCAGTGACCCTTGGGGTTCAATTTTCCCCAAAACTATTTTGTAGCGGATCTCTACACCATGAAAGGAATTCGCTTACCAAATTTTAAGACTGTACGTCTAATAGTTTAAAAATGGAAATAATAATGTATAACGCCCCTTAAGCCCCCGAAACGCCACTTAGGAAACGATTTTCACAAAACCCATCTTACGACAGATCACTACTCAGTGAATGGAATCTGCTTGCTCAATTTCAAGATTTTACGTCTAATAGTTTAAAAAAGGAGTTAATTGCTTATATATAACGCCCCTTAATTCTCCACAACGCCACTTGGGAGTCGATTTTCACAAAACCCATCTTATAGCGGATCTCTACTCAATGAATGGAATCAGCTTACTAAATTTCGAAATTTTACGTCTAATAGTTTAAAAAAGGAGTTAATTGCCTATAACGCCACTTAATTCTCTACAACGCCACTTGGGAGTCGATTTTCACAAAACCCATTCGGTAGGGGATCTGTACTCTATGAAAGGAATCCGCTTACCAAATTTCAAGACTGTACGTCTAATAGTTTAAAAATGGAAATAATTATGTATAACGCCCCTTGGAGGTCGATTTTTGTAAAAATCATTATGTAAAATTCTCTACTTTATGAATGAAATCTGTGTACCAAGTTTCACGACTGTACATCTAATATTTTAGTAATGGAAATAATGATCTATAGCGCCCCTTGGGGTTCGAACTTTACAAAATCCGTTCTTAACTGACGTCTACTCCATGAAGGGAACCTACCTACCAAATTTCAAGTCTGTAGGTTTAATAGTTCCGAAGATATCGTAATTAGTCAGTGAGTGAATCGCTTTTCTCCTTTACATATATATAGATGACATATGTATATATGTACACATACATCCTTACTAATTTTATAAAGGTGAAAGTTTGTGTGGATGTTTGGTACTCTTGCACGCAAAAACAACTGAATGGATTTTAATGAAAATTTACAATAATATAGCTAATGCATCAGAATAACACATAGGCTATAATTTATAAAGATATATGTGAAGTATCCAAAAAATATAACGATAATTGTCAAGTAAGTAGGAAAAAATTCTGCCATCAGCAAAAAAGCCCGCGACAGCATCTATCTATCTTTTATGTGTGCAGCAAAACTTTGCATTTTGTTTTGTTTACGCCAGGCGCCAGGAACTGCGAAGGCTTGAACAGGCAGAGTGTGAAGCTGATTACAATTTTAGCATAAAATAAATGCAACAGAAAGTAATATTAACGTATTAAACATTCAGATATAAATTATTTACACTTTTTTAAGCGTTCGTTACACAAAATTTGTAACAATGTGCTACTTTTGCTGAGCTGAGATCAGCTTAGGAAGGTGTTTTCAAAAATCGACTCACAAGAGAGCTGCGGGGAGTTATAGATAAAAAAAAATCCTTTTTATCTGCTATTAGATCTACAGACTTAAAATTTAACAAACAGTTTTTTTTTATGCAGTTGAGATATGCAAAAAGCTTTTTTTTTGTTTAATTTGCAATTCACGTAAAATTAACTCATTAAAAACTGCTTTATCTTTCAATCTGTATTGTTTAATTTTTCAATTCACCCGTGCGAAGAACGGGTATAATAGCTAGTATGTATATATGTACACATACATATGTAAATATGTACACATACATATGTAGATATGTACGCATACATATATAGATATCTACACATACATATGTATATATGTACATATGACAGAATCACAATATTAAGTGACAAAATAGAAAGCGATTTTCCATTTCCTTTCTGTATACTGTGTTGGACTACTTTGTTACTATTTATTCATTTTTTTAATTAATGAATTAATATTTGAAAAAACTGTATTAACATTAAGTGTGATCCACTGCAAGTTTAAAAAAATCTATTTGAACTTGAATGAATGAATAGAAAGTATTTTATTAATGATTGCAAATTTGAACAATATATATATAGGGAGAGAGTGAACTAATAGTAGGAATTGAAAAATGGTTTTATTTTCAAGTTTTCACTTAAAAAAATGAAATGGAGATAAGCAGTAAAGGAACTGTTGTTTGAATTTTATTTCTTGAATTCTGGTAGTAGGTTTGGACATCGACGGTTTGAGATCACTGTGGGTCATGGGTAAATATCCAAATTATGTGTTAGTTTGTGAACAGGAGGTTTTTCTTGTATTTGGTATAAATATTTTTTTCTCGTTATCTCTAAAGCGGGATAAGGAAATCATGGTTTTTTTAAGGTCCACTACAGATAAATATTTGTAAATAACGTGTATATAATAAGTATGTTGGCATTTTTCAAGTAAATAGTAAAATGCCTTTTAACTTGATCAGTTTATGATGCTTGATATAAAAACCTCATCTTAAAGAATCATGATGTATGCATATAAACATTACTATACAAGGTGTTTTCGAATTCGACCGACTCAGGGATGATAGTAGCACCAGCATGGGAATGACAAATCAGCATAGAACATGGGGTCGCAAACCATGTTTAGTCGGAGTAATTCGAAAAAACAGTTATGAAGGGTGCGATGTCGGATGAAACGAAAAGGGACAATTAGAGACAAGAAATATATTTATTAGACGTAAAGCATGTTTACCATACGAACAATGCATCTGAACTCAGTGTTAGAAATGCAGAAATGATTGTCTCAGAAATTGTTCGATGTTGCGGCCGCATAGGTTATAGCACAGTCGATAACGACGGACAAAGGATTGTCGGATGCGTTCGAACAAATCAGGTGGGCTGTCGATGTCAGCTGAATTGACAACGGTTTGGGACGTGAAATTCTTCAATGTAACACCGGTGTCTCATACGCAAGGGATTTCATGTAGCCCCAGAAAAAAAATATCCAAATGATTGAGTTCCGGGGAACGTGGAGGCCAAGAAACAAGTCCCCTGAGTGCAATCCACCCGCCGGGGTACCTAGAGTGGAGGTGGTTTCGAAATGTGTGCTCTCGAAAAATGTTCTGGTGCACCATCGTGCACGAACTACACATTCTGGGGCTCATTGGGTGGTACTTCTTGTAGCAACTCCGAGAAAAATGGGAAATTTGCATACGTGCAGGTTTCTTCAACCCTACCACGATGCATCAAATCTCCTCATTTGTTTGACCACCCCCTTCGTCTGGCTCATCGTCCTCCCGACGGCTGCTATTATAACGATTTTCAAATGGGCCGTGGGTAGCCTAGTGGTTAGAGCATCGGAGATTCCACACCGGAAAGCCTGGGTTCGATGCCCGATGCTACAAAATACCCTCCGAGTGCACACGGAGTACGTGCTCGTTAAATCAGTGGGTCCAAAAGTCTTGTGGGCTGAATCACGAGTGCCGGGGACTGGAGAATATTTCCCTCCCCTTCAGTTCCATGCCAAAATTGTAGAGTTGGAGATAGGTGGTATCGCCATCTATCGTCCCTTTGGGAATTTCGCCGAGCAAATTCGTACAGTCACCTGTAAGGTGCTCAAGGCCAAGACCAACGACAGGCGTACTTCTAGCCCCTTGCTACGATGAATTTCGTGGGCCTTGTTCTGACTACGTCAGACAGGTGGCATTATCCACAACACACAACAACACGATTTTCAAAGACTAAATGTGGTTTGCAGGACAGGGTGAATATCCCCTGTTCTGTGTTGATTTGTCGTATCCATGCTGCCTACTATTTCACACGTCTTTGATCGAATTTAGCAACAGCCTGAATAAGTAGACGTGTAATGAATGAGAGAGAAAACGACTAGACAATACGAAGTGTCAGGGGATGATAGATCTCAGCTAACGTGTGGATATTAGGAAAGCGATACGAGACGTCTCTAAAAATATAAGGGATATACTGAGAGAATAATGGATGAGATTGGTGGGGCTCAACAAAAAGTCTGATAGAGACCTTTGCGAAAGTGAAATATGAAAGAAAAAATATATAATTTCCTTCTTTTCAGAACAATTTAAAGTATTACTGAATTGTTAAATAAGGCTAGGGATTTTTTTTTGAGAATGAAGGATGTAAGTTTCCTTCTGATATAATATAATTGTGTAGTAGAAAAACCTTTCTTTGGAATGTTACTATGAAATCTCCAGTTGTGGCTTACAAGGTCTTAGGTTCAGGTCAAATATCTTGGAGGGCACATTTTTGAATAATTTGCTCGTAATTTATTCATCTTACGTGAATGCATTTCATTTATGAAAATAACTTAATAGGTTCCTCGCGCATCCCCCCCTTTATTTGTTTTTAAAAAATTACAAATCTATGGCTTTTAACTGTGAAATTAAACTTTGTCGCCATTTAATGTTAAAGAATTTAAACGAATTCTTGAACATTTTTTAGATGACCATGATTAGTTATTTCACACTAATATCATCGTTATTGGAGAACGATATATTTTACTTTTCAACTCATTTCTGTTTGTTTCAGCACATTTAATCGTATGTAAAGTATTCTCACCTCTCCTCCCTTATTTTGAACTTTTGTATAGATTTTTTAACTTTACATGTCAATGAGAGAAAAAAATACATATTTACGACTGTTACCAAACAGAAGTTCGAGGTTTCAGAATATTAAATTGATGTATATGTATTATTCGCTACTTGTGATACGGAAAATGCGGTATCAGGAAGGAATGGCTAAAATGGAAAGAAATTCTGCAAATACAGAAAGAGACTGCAACGAATATTAAGGAATATTTATATTGAAATAATATTCATGACACACAGTGAGAACAATGTCAGTTCAGTAGGTTGAAGACCCATTGCGGATGGCGAAACACAAAAGACACGTCTAGGTACAAAATCTATGAGAATATGAACAGCTTCCGAAGAATAGTCCTTGTCAACCATTTCCAACTTTCTTTCTCTGAACGATACGGTGACACGGTATGCAAACTTCGTCCAATGTTTGATTGGTGAAAGATCAGGGGAAAATGGTGGGCTGAAAAAGTATCTGTACATTTTACGCCTACAGTGCGCAATCGGATGTTATGTTGCTGGTAAAGGGCACTCCTAAAAGAAGGGGTATGTCACCGTTATTTACATTTTTTTATAGTATGATGTGTTTTGTGTGAATATTGTTTATTATATAAATGTGTTTTCATTTTTTGACAATACATTTATGCACAAAATATCTAGTCGTTTTCCAATCCTTTTATTACCTTTTCAATTTACTTGCAGCTCACCGTCTTAACTTGATCTTCGTTATTGGATATAGCGCAGTCAAAAGGCTTCATAAAAAGTATCTCGTATTTTAGTATAATTCATTCTGCTGTTTATATAAATAAAAATATAAATGTCCATAGTCCTTAATTTGTAAAAAATTCTCAAATTTTCTAATTTTTAATTATATTTCTAAGAAAACACATTATAAAGACATGCATATATTGTTAACAAAACAATGCAAATAGATGTAACCCCATTATTAATTATTTTGAAACGAAAAAGAATAACCTACACATCTTGTGCAATGGATCAGTACATAAAACCACCTCTTCCAACTGAAACATTACATCCGCTTATGACACGACCTTCAAAACATCAACGCAAACACGCTTTAAATTTTTTCAATACATTCTACCACATTTTCTGCCAAACTGCAACTGTTCAACATGAAACAAGCATACAATGGATTGAGACATGTATAAAGATGACGCGCGGTTTGTGCCTGCAAAATAAGATAGTTACTTCCTCGCTCATTGTAGCCCACGCAAACTATCACTCACTGCTGCTCGAGATTTTGCTCTTGACAGCTGCTGATAGATTTTTCATGGATGAAATTCTTTGGAGCAAATGTCAGAAATTTATGATTCTTGGATTTGAGGGGAAAAAAATTTTATCTTTTAAAAATATTGATTAAGCAAACCATATGAGTGATGTGACTGATCTCATATCGTCTTGATCAAAATGCCTCTCAACACCGCTTTTAACAATGTTTGATAAAAAGTCAAGATCTTTATTCAAATTAGCTTAACCTTTTATAACACGACATCCAGTTTGTAACTATATTTTCTAAAACTAATTTTTTGTCGAAGATAGTTAAAATTTATGAGAGCAAAGTTTGCAATTTGTCATTAGATCATAATATACTTCTTGTATGCACGTACGGCTATCAGTATAAATCAGTGTACTAAACAATATTCCTTTTATTAAAACTATCAAAATAAGACTACATATAGTACAAAAGTGCTCACTCACTCATAAGGAGCAACGTTTGATAATTTTACCGCGGCATTGGTAGCCTAGATACTTTTGATTTCAATTTTAAGGCATTTAAAGTGCTCAGAATAAAATATAGTTGCACCAAAAATGAACAAAAGTGATTTAACTGGAATTTATCGCGGCAGACCAGTCAACGTTTGATTATTTTACCGTGGCCCGCTGAGGGTGGGACACGTTGATTGTTTATATTTTAGATACTTTTGGATTTAACAATTTTAATTTAGTTACATTTAAATATGCATTCAGAATAAAATATAGTTGCACCAAAAATGAACAAAAGTGATTTAACGTGGAATATAAAGTGATTTCCGTGGAAATTTACGCAAATCCGAGAGAAATGTACCACTTTAAAATGGCAAGAGTTTAATGTTCTTCAGGCGGCCCGGCACCATTTGATCCATGGACCGGGAGTTGCGGATCATTGGTCTAGGTAACGGACTCGTGGGCGGCGTGTCATGAGTTCGAGCCTACTACCGCTGAAGACCCGCCGTGTAGGGGAGCAATGCACGTTAAATCTGTCGAGAGCTCAAACGTCCCCCCGTTGGTGTGGTAGTTAGGAAAGGGGGTGCCAGCTCAAGTGCTGTCCTCGTCACTTGACCATGGTTCAAAATTACGAGGTCCGTCGCCAAAAGCCCTCGAGTAGCTGAATAGTGCGATTTTAATATTCACTCATCACGTGATCTACGCTACTATTAGACCAACAAAAGTATTTGTAAGGTGACCAATCGTCCTCCTTTAGGGAAGACAGTACTTTTTTTGTAGGTTTTGTCCTTCCTTGAAATGTTTCTTTCTACTTGTCCTCCTTTTCAATATTTCAAAACTAATCAGTTAATCTCTGTATTCAGATATGCCGGGCCGAACTATTACGAGTCATGGACCTTACAGTCAACACTTCCTCGAAAAGTGTGTTGAGTTTTTATCGGAAGAAATGCCTGATATTGAAATCGATGACAATTGTCTGTTTGAAGAAATTTGAAGACTGAATGTGTATATATTTAATTTCTGATAAATTGGAACAATGGGAAAATCAACATGTTGAAATTGGTGAAAAGATGGGCGGAAATATTTAACCATTTAAAAAATGAACACATTTCATATGAAAATTTAGTTAGTCATGTTGAATTCACATTGTGCCTCCCTGGAAATAATGCAGCAGTTGACAGTTTTTTTCAATTGGTAATGATTCTTGGACAAGTGAGAAATCAAGATTGAATGTTGATACCTTAGCTACAGCACTTACCTCAAAATTCAATGTGAAGGATATTTCTTGCTCTGAAATTTCCGATATATTAGAAAATGATATATTGACAAAAAAAAAAAGTTAATTCAATGGAAAAGTACTCGTTTAAGTAAATGATTAAAAATGACGTAAACATAATTAAGTGTATTTTTGTTTGAATTAATAAAATTATTCCCCTATATTTTTTTACGTCGCATTTTTTCTTAAATTTTTCTTTCTCCTTTTTATTGTAAAAAAGTTGGTCACCTTAGTGTTAGGCATGTTTTATTTTTGTTGAATAGAGATCCGCTAAGAACGGGTTTTGTCCAAATCCTGCCAAAGAGTGTTGAGGGCAGTGGTGTAACGTACACCCCCGCATTGCGAGAGGGGATGGCAGGGATTTTAAGGATCCCAAAGCCTGACTGATGTCAAATACGTATTTGGACTTGAGGCCCAAAACCTGATTTTACAGGGGGCCCTAATATTCTCCGTCACGCCATTGCTTAAGGGGCGTTACATATCAAAATTTTTCGTATTTGAACTATTAAACGTACAAACTTGAAATTTGGCAATCGGGATTCTTTTGTTGAGTAGAGATCCGCTTAGAACGGGTTTTGCAGAATCGGTTCTCAAACAGGACTGGGTGGGGTGGGGTTAAGAGAGTGTTATAGACAAAAAAAAAATTCCATTTTTGAACTATTAGACCTACAGATTAAATTTAGCAAGTATATTTCTTTTTAATCTGTTAAAAATGGACTAACAAATTAAAAAGATGATAAATGAGATGACGTATAAGATGAATATACTACGGCGTTTTAGGAACTGCTTTCTTAAATCCTCTTTTTTCTTAAATCAAGAGATTAGGGCTATAAAAATATTTTTTGATATAATCGACAGCTTATTGCTAGGATTTATATATCAAAAACTTAAAAACAATATATAGTCATGTCTCGTCGTGAAATATCCAACGGTGCGGGTGAGCAACGGTTAGTATATACAATATTTTTATGAACAAAAACATGCACTTAGATGTTGATGTAAAATACATACCATAATTTGTGCGTTCCTCTAGTATTTTTTTTTTTAAAAGTATGATTTTTTTACTGGTTTTATGTATAGAACTATTATTTTGATTACTGTGTATGTAATTTTTTGACTTATTTATAAAGCATTTAATCTTGTACATGCGTCTTACTTTAATGACATCGTTTTCTGTGGTGACAATATTAAGAACATCGTTATTTTTTCTTCGGTGCTTTTTTTTCCTCATGCTTTTAGAATCAGTTCCAACATTTTGATGAAGTCCGATATTTATCTTTGGCACTAGACCAATACGGAACAAGATGATTTATTTTTTTAGGGATTTTTTCCCCTTTTTTTTCCGGTATTGTGATCCAAGTTAGATGGATCCCTACACTAAAGATTAGGGTCTTATAAGCTTAAAATTACTAAGGCTTCTGAAATTTAAAAACAAAGTTCAACGTAATTTTAAATATAACAAACTATAAGCAGGACTATAAATTAGGGACGTTTTAAGGTACGGGCCAATTGGGCCCAAGTTTTTGGACCTTATCAAATTCTTAAAAGGTAAATTGTGAGTTAGAATTGTTTTTTATGCTATTGTTTTAATATAATGTTTTGCTTTTTAGCTCATCGCAATAAAAACAATTACGTTTTTTAAAAAATATTTCTTTGAAAATTCATAACATTGAACTTTTTATCAATCTGGTGTATTACTCCTAAATAAAGACCTCACCCCATGAAAAGGCCCTGGTAGTTATGGTCATGAACTGGTGGCTGCCATGTCATGAGTTCGAGCCCTGTGCCACTGAAGACTCGCCGTGTTGAGGGGCTAATGCACATGAAATCTGTCGTGGTTTGAAGTTCTCACGTTGGCGCAGCGTGGAAACTAGATGAGGGGTGTGCCAGCTCAGGTGTCGTCCTTGTCAATTACCGTCGTTCAAAATTAAGTCACCGACGTTGATAAACATTTACTTACGCATCAAGAAAGTCAAAAAAGCTTTAACAGTATGTATTTGTAAGGATTTACAGTCAACCCTCCTATAACGCGGTACTCTTACAGCGCGGTTTCCGTTTAACAACGTCCCATCAGTTCTTTTCGATAGGGATAACGCATATTAATGTTAGTATTTTTTTTTCTCCGCGGGATCTCTGCCCAGCAAAAGTAACACATTGTTTCAAATTTTGTGTTAGGAACGCTTAAAATAGTGTAAATAATTTACATCTGGAAGTGTAATACATTAATATTACTTTCTGTTGTATTTATTTTATGTTAAAAACTTGCCACCACCTCTCCCTTCAAAATCTAGTTTTATTATGAAATAAAAAAAAGTAGTGATTACACTGATCGAGGAATAAATTAAAAGCGGAGCGTGCACTGAGGGATGGCGTAGACAAAACAAAATGATTCAAGAGTCGCGCCAAAAAGCGCTTGGCGCGTTGCACTCCTATATTGAATCAGTAACGCCGGTGGAGTTTATCTCGTCTTTTGTATTGATTGGTCTCCATACTTGAAAGACCTCTAGAAAGCTTTGATATAACGCGGTACGAATGATGTGATTTGTACTAATTCTGAGTTTCTTATAGCGCGGTTTCCATACAACGCGGTAGACGGTTTCCATGGTACGAGCTACGAATTAGCCTGGTTTGTACGGTTAAATCCCAGTTTCTTATAGCGCGGTTTCCATATAACGCGGTACGCACTCACACCGCGTTATAGGAGGGTTAACTGTATATATATATATATTTATAAATACTTTAAATTCTCTTTTCAGATATTTTCGCTACGATAAATATAAACCTCGATATTTTTTTTATAGTTTGCAAATATTTGCGATACAATCGTAATAACCATATCGAAATACTTCTTATTTACATTGAGCGAATCCTGCGAATTATTATGATAAGAATCAAAAAGATGAGTGTAAATTGTCGTATCGGCCTGCTAATCTACTGCGGCTTCTTTTTTTTTTTTCTTCCTGTAACAAGAAATAAATTTCGCAACAAGGCACGTGGCTGTAGGTGCAAGTTTGTTACATAAACATGCCACGAGTTGTTTAGCTGAGCAATGTAAAGTGTTGTGAAAAATAAGTATTCAGAGTTGGTCGAAAATGCCTTAGGAAATATCGAAGATTCCTTCACGTTGTTGAATTAATGAATGATTCACTCTTTCACCTTTTAATCGCTGTAGATATTTGTTTATCTGCGTTAACTTTTAATTGGAAACCTATTATTTACCGATTTCACAACTTGTATCGTAGTTTAGCTTTGTAGAGTGGAAGACGAAGATTCTCTAACAATCAAAAGTGATTAAAGTTCAAAAGCATTTAATTAATCAAATAACCGCTTAAATTTAAAATTTAATCTGTATAAAAAGAGAGAAATTATTAGTAATGATACTTATCTTTATCCGAATGACTCATATTTTCTGTTATAAAATGTGTTTCTCATTTTTTTCTCCTGTACCTTAATGCTAAATTAGCTAACTGTTTACATGTTAAAAGAAAAAAAATATTTATAGAATATTTTGAAATTTTAAAAACACTATTATAAACAGATGAAAGTTTTCATGGAAATTGTGATATTTTTCTGTCTAAAATTGTTCTCCATGTTTAATGCAGGCTTTCGTGAACATGGCGAAAACAGTCTTGAAGTGAATTTTTTAAAAAATAGTTTTATCACTGATTTTATTGATAAATTACATTAATTATTAATTGACACTATTAAATGAATGTAAGTAGAATTCTAAATCAAAAATGACTACAATAACTTGCTTAGAATTTCTGCCTGCATGTATGTGATATAATATTAACTATGTCCTGTTTATAAAAATATCTACAATAATTATTTCTGAGTAATTTTAGGCTTAATTAAATATTAATTCATTTCATAAAATAAATAGATGCTGATTCTCTGAGTTTGAGTGTGTTGAAAAATTTTCCTGTGTATATGCTTTTTCTTTAAATTGAAATTTCTCTTTTAAAAGAGCTTTAAATCTGCGAGATAATTATACATTAAAAAGATTCTAAATTTGTTTTTACTCATCATAAAGTATCAAAAAGTTGTACGTGGGATTTTATTCACTGAACCAAAGCAAAGAAGGGCAAATATAATTAATGTAGAGGTGAACACGTCACATTGCGGTTTACTAGAACTTTCTGTGATTATGAATCCAGTGGTCTGGTTTCTTCTAATTATACTATATGATTACATCTTTTTTAAACGGTTTTTTATGTGTTTTCGTGACTTTTTTGTCTGCGCGATATGCTATTTTGATTTTTTTCTACTGTATAAGACACCAGCTGATCAAATGGCTGTAAAAGCACCATCATTCACAATAATACATTATATATATATATATATATATTCCAAATGGGGCTACATTTAGTGACTTAGCCTTTGCAGATACGATAAGTCCCCAAACATGAGAGCCATTTCATAGTGGCACCATCCAATGGCGATCTCGTTACCAAATTTGGTCGCTCGAGTTATTTTTTTGTAATTCAAGCTCCCGTCAGATGCTAATTATTGCCATGATTTAATTTTCCCGAGAGTACCAAAGCGAAATTGATACTCAAGGGATATTTACATGCCACATAATCATATGAGATGCGTGCCTTCGATTTTCGCATCCAGAAAATCCATCAACTCCAACCAGGGTCGAACCCGCAACCTTAGGCTTACAAAGCAGGCACGCTACATCTAAGCCATGGAGCCGACGCTATTAAATAAATTTTATTTCATTAAAAGGACTACTTTAGAATCGAACTGATTATTTGATTGGAAGTTCTAAAAGACAGAATCCAAAATTTATAAAAATCACTTCAAACTGTTTTTTCTCAAATATGCGGTCAATATTTCTTGTTATTGAGTTCATCTATCTCATAGAAAATACTACCTTGACTCGATTTCAAGGAGAAAATAAGGACATTTCTTAAGCAGAAGGTATGCAGCGTTCCATTTTGCTTTTGATTCACGGTCAAATTATTGCTGTCATGTTTACATTATATCCCACAGTGTGTTGTAGGTCGAATACTGAGTATTTTAATAGGTAATAATGTGTGTGTTGCGGCTTTTCGGTAAAATGGGAAGTCTGTGTTACGTTATTTGGCTATTTAATAGGCACTTAGCTTGTTTAAACATCTGAAGACCTTTGGGTTTTTTTCAAAGATTTCTTTCAGCTTTTCATCCCAAAAGGCATAAATTTTTGTTCTTGTGTTTTTTTCTGAAATTAACTTGCTAACTGAGAATCAACACACTTATAGTACACACATTCAGGTAAAAAACAGCTAAACATTTCCTTTCTTACGTAGTTAAAACTGATTCTACAGTGTTTAATGAAAAATAGGAATCAGTTTTGTACGACTCCAAACAATACTTGACAATATGATTTATTTACATTCTGATTGCTGCTTAAGCTACGGTGTGAACGTAATAAACATTCTTACAGAAGTAAAACAAATTCTTGATATTCTCTGTTTGGAATTATGAAACCAACTATTCTCTGGCATACATCGCGTATGAATTCTTTACTAGCCAGATTGCCACAGCTTTAAATATATATATTTATATGTTTTGTCGCTGTTTCTGTTCTGTAATACATTTCTTATGAGACTATTTTTAAAACAATGTGCTCAAATTCATGTGATGTCATAGTCACATGATAAATACAATCACGTGTTTGTTTCCAGCCTATTAGATCATGCCCTTTATTCTTGCCAACTTTTACTTTTCACAGAAACTTTCATTTAAAAAATACACATTTGCTTACATTAGTAATGCGCTTGATTTTAAAGAGCTCGTGTAATAAGTTCTTATTTTTTACTTTGAAAAACTTGTGGAAGAATCTTAATACTAGGACATTTTAATCACAAATTTGGACGTATGTGGATATTGAAAGTACAATAACACGTACAAGCCTAGCTTTAAATTCCATGAAAAACACGTGATAACATTAATCCGTATACATATTTGACCATCGAACAATTTCTTTAAATCAAAAGACGTCGCCAAATTCCACGATATACAGCCAATATTAGAAATCGTTCCCGTACACTTTCGAACACTGTAATAATAACGATGACAGCATTTAGCGAAGTTTTTGAGTTGGCGAGATCTTTTCGTTTGGCGAAATTTTTTACCGCTGTAATACGAAAGTACCCATTTATCATGAGACCGTCGTGAATTTAGCCCACTAAAAATTTTTTGTAACTATTGTAAAATTGGATAGCCTGTGATTTTTTAATTGATTAAAATAGCCACATGAATGTATTGAACAAGGTTTGCTTAAGTAATAGATATTTTTCTTTCCTTAACCAGGGACGTCTTAGGGCATGGGCCAAGTGGGTCTCGGCTGTCTCGTTCTCGACTCACCCTTAATAAGATCATAATTCTAATAATTTCAACGGTCAAACGTTATTTCCGGCTGTATTCCAAAACTGGGAATTTCGTACGATATGTCAATTGGCTACCTGTGTTGACCGTCGTGCACGTATAAGCCTAGGCCTGTCACAATACACCATCATTACTCATTCAGTCAAAAGGCGGCAATTGGTCTAGCGATTATAAGTCATGCACATTTATTTGTTTCGGATTTTGTTTGTACAACGTATGCTATGTTCTGTCTACTTTTAAGGCTCATAGGTGCGGCCTACATTTGTGTAAGGGCTCAGGGCCTACTTTTGAGTCGGGGCCCAGGGCTTCAAGAAGTCTTAAGACGTCCC
Organism: Trichonephila clavipes; assembly: GCA_019973935.1. Taxonomy (NCBI): domain Eukaryota; kingdom Metazoa; phylum Arthropoda; class Arachnida; order Araneae; family Nephilidae; genus Trichonephila; species Trichonephila clavipes. The sequence continues at coordinate 126,625 of BMAU01004083.1, forward strand.
TGTCCGCAATTGCTAACTGACTGTCAAAGTGCCATACTTCAAGATGTTCCGGCGTGTACCCTTCTTTTTGTGACGTTCGAAAAAATTTAGTTTTCAACTTTTACGCGTGTTCTTGTTTGTACTTCTAAGTAAAACATGTTCTTACAGTGAACCTTCCGTGTTTCCCTATTCACCAAATGTTTACCCAATGTTTTCTGGAGAACACTTTGGGCAACTGGCATAGTTCTTCGTTTCCTAATTCCACGCACTGTAGACATTAAGGTTAGGTCCACGACTTCACGGCGTCTCTGGATGACGATCAAACGATGGGGGATTCTGTGGCAGCAGGTGTCATGACGTGTTAGGCCCAGGAAGAAATACTACGCGAAAGTTCTACCCCTCCGTCAGTCCGACTCAAAATAGAACTGTTCCTGTAACTTCCGTACTTTTTTTAGCAGAGCGCGTAGGATGTCCCCCTAACATGAATCCAGGAAGGGAGAGGAAAAAATCTTTCGACTCAGCAATTTCGCACCCGTCAAAAAGGTCTTGAAAGTGGAGGAAGACCTCTGCGTCTGCCTTGTGTAACTGGCGATGGGACTTAGTCACTCGTGCATTAGCGGTGGTGTAAACGACGAAGAAAAGTTAAGTGGTAGGCTATGCTTTTAAGTTTTTGTATGGGTGGGCTTTAAGTATTAACGTATTTATTTATATATGGAGGGGTTCTAGTTTCAGGAATCTATAGTGTGGTGTACTCACATAATTCCAAGTACTATGACAGGGAGGAGAATTTTCAACGAAGAATAAGATGTGTGTCTATTAAAAAAATATTTTCTCTATGCAAAAATATATAATTTGTGGGTGCAAGTTGTCTAAATACGCTTATAAAACATGTTTATTTAAATATATTTAAAAATCTGCTTATGAGAGACATTTCAAAAAGACTGAATAAAATTATATCAAGTATATTTGTATCAGGCTTATCAATAATGTAATAATCTCACACTGCACTGAAAAACATTGCATAACAGGCCTTGAAGCAGTGGCATAACGGAGGATGTTAGGAACTCCCCCTGCAAAGTCAGGTTTTGCCTTAATTTTTTTATAAATTGGTTAAATATGTACTTGGCATCTGTCAGGCTTTGGACCCACTAGAATCCTAACCCTCCTTCCGCGATGGGGATGGTTGAGGGGGTGTACGTTACACCATTGCCTTGAAGATAGATTATTGAGCATCAATGCCGATTTAAGCTAATTGCGGGCCTTGGGCGTAGAGGTTCTACAGACCCCCTTGGCACTGGTGGATCGAAATTTATTGCCAGAAAACCTGATTAAGTCCAGCTTATCCGGGCCCCATGCTCATGGGTGCCCGCCCCAAGCGCTTAGTGGATTAACCAGCACTGTTCAGTATACCACTCACTCTTTTATGGTGGCTACGGTGGCTTAGTGGTCATACTTATGCTGACCAGCTTTGTCCGGTCCTGATACCACCGTAGACTCGCCATGTAGAGGAAATGATGCACTTTAAAATCTGTCGAGGATCAAAGTCCTCCTGTTAGCGTGGTGTGGTAGTTTGGTGAGAGGGTACTAGCTCAGGTGTTATCATCGTCACTTGATCTGTACGTCATCAATAGCCTTTGTGTTGCTTTGTGTAGCGCGACGTTAATAAATACTCATTTATTTTTTATCCAAAGGAGTATTGGAGGAATAAATCCTGAGGGTTAATATCGGAGGGTATTTGTTTTGAGAGCAGAAAAATGCAACTGAATATTTACAGGGATTCGAATCTACGATTTGATTCAACATTGACAGCCATGAAACTTCTAACTTTAAAATGCTTGAATGAGGTGCATTAAACAATAAAACATCGATACCATCACAAATATGAGTTAATTTTTTAAGAATCAAATTTTTACAGTACAATTTTGAAAAGGGAATTCAGATTTTAATAAAACGTAAAACTATATATTTGTATGTCGATTGATTGAAGTTATTTTTTTTCTCTGATTACATGTAGCAACTCACTATGATTATATTTCCATCATAAGATTATTATATTGGTGGGGGAGAGAGAAGGAACTCAGTAAAAATTTTTTTGCCAAATTCGCTGTTTTGTGCGAAACTTTTAAGTGGAAAATATATTGACCTAAAGTATGCCCAGAAAAAAATGAAATTAAAGGGGGAAAAAAAACAGTTCTCGACAAAAACATGGTAGCCTCACAATGACCTTAAAATTCTTAATAATTTGATTATATTTATTTCATTACTCTTTTGAATTTTTAAAATTCATCATCATTTTCTGCAAAGTTGTTAAATAAGAAACTGGTATAGCTTTAAAAAAAACACAATTTCCTAAAGCAGACAGAGCACATTAGCCATTGTTTGTAATTCAGTGTGCACTTATTACTCTGTCCCACACAGATACTTTCTAATTCCTTCCTAACTTTTGAATACGTTCTTTTATTTTTCGTTGTAATATTTGGAATTTTTTTAAAAAAAATTCTGGGTTAATTATATTTTTTTTAGCAGAATAAGAAAAAAAAAGTATTTTTACTTATTTGATAATTTTTCATTTCTTACAACCAGATTGTTTGACACATATTTTTAATCTGTAAAAGAATTTACAACATGATGAAATTATATTTTCGCAAATAAGATTATCAAAATATTTTCTTACAAAATTATTGATATTTATAATTAATATTTATATAATTAATATTGATATTTTTTAATTTAAATTGCCCTATGTGTATGTAAATTTTTCTAATTGACTTCAAATATTTTCTTTGTCCTTTTGTTGCAAGAAATTTAATTATTAAATTCCCCTGCGTGTTTTGCTTAGCATAATTTGCTGTCACCTTGAAACGAACAATTTAAATTCTTATATGGTTGGGATTAGTTGTTTACTTTCATAATTTTCAATTGTTACACTCTGTTTTAAAAATTTTAATGTATTCAGTGTTCCTGAAGTTATGAAATAATACTGATTTAATTTACTCGATTTTATTTTTATTTCTTCGTATATAAAGATTTTTACTAGCAGCATTGAGACAGTTTAATTGGTATTGTCTTGTTCATATTACTTCTTCTGAAAGTCAATCTCTTCTTCAATGCTTGATCGTGGAGTAGTAATTAATATTTATGAAAAAGGAAACACATAGGCTGTATACATAATATTGAAAATTGTCTTCTGTGTATGATTATGATATTTTAAAGAAGAAATCGTTATCGAAATGAAAAATGTTTGCTCGGTATCATCGTAAAGCAAAACACCCAACGCCTGTACATGTTGATATATATCCTTCAGGTATGATAACGCATGTAAAATTGGTTTAAAATTCATATGCTATTTTTTCACATTTCAAATCCTCAATTCCCGCGAATCAATTTTCTATCTCCTTCATTTTTAATCAAGTTTGCATGTTTCAATCAAATAACTTTTTTCGTCGATTTTTTTATTTATTAGTATATTTTGAGTCAAAATTGTATTTTGTTATGTAGTATTTTGTTTTTGAATTAAAAATATCAAAGTATTTATATTGATATTGAATTGAGTTGCTTGCTTATCCATCTGTAATCTGGAAAAATTTAGAATATTCTTTAATTTTTATTCTTTGCTGAATTTTATTGACTAAAGAAGATTCATATGACGAAAAATAGACATATACACTATAATCTGTACAATTTCTTTAATATTGACATAAGTAAGTTCTAAATTAGTAAAAACAATTGCATCGTTTAAATCTAATGATTCAGTCCACCATATGTTAAGCATCAATTATATTTAGAAGTTGTCATCAACTGGCTATTTAAAATTATTTAATAATATTTCAGAAAGTAACTCTTCATAAATTATTTCATATAAAATTAGTTTAATCTTTTAATGGTTGATACATTTATCTGTAAACTATATTTTAATTGCATTCCAAGCAATATTTACTACGAAGTTTTGTGTAATACATTTTAACCTTAAGATTTCCATCTATCAGCAATTTTGATGCCGTAAGCCTGATGTTAATTCAATGGAACTACTAATAACTTTCTCAAATCTAGAACGCATTGTATTGATTCGAATGCACCCAAAAGAGTAAGAAAAAATTCCTTTTGTTTATTTTTACTTTCTATTTTTGAGAGTATTTTTTTACATCTTCCTTTGGTTATTTAGCCGTTGAGTTTCAGGTTTTTAAATAATATTTGAAAATCATTCTAAAGTCGTTGGAAAAATATAGTTTGTGAGAAATTATTATTTTTTTTCTGTATTTTGGAGATCTTTTTTATTTCGGACTCCAATATAAACATGTTTCTAGATTTTAAAAGATCATTTTAAAAATCCATAGAATTAACTTATTTGCGAATTTAAACTGACATAGAAGAAATGCAAATCTTTAAATACCCTGACATTATTCGATCTTTGAAAAGAACCAAAAGAATATCTTTCAGTACATAAATAAATGACACAAAGAGAATCATTTGCATTATTATTGCATGATTTATTACTCTTCTCAAAACATTTATTTAAACCCAAATAATGAAAATATCAACTGTTAATAATTCCGTGTTCTGCTACCGAAACAATTTTCCTTTCAACTTTTAACATATCTGCAGACACCAGGTTAAAAGTCTTATCTAAATAGAATAAAATCTCTTACAAACAAACTTCAAAACTTCAATCACACTTTGAAGTGGTTGTCTACTTTGATCTATTCAACGTATTCAAACGTGACTTCAACAAGTTAAAAAGAAAATACCGCCTCCACCGTTTACTTTTCTTTCCTGATAACCGGCAAAGAGCAGCCAAACGACCTATGTAAATATAGAATTTGCAGACGAAGCAGTGATGATCGCATCAGGGTGTGTTCGACGCCCACATCATAACCATCCGATAATAAAAATAAAAATATTTTGATGATGAGAGAAAAATCGTGACAGATAACATTTTAATTGAGACGTGATGGTATGCATGAAATTCAGTTTCTTAAGAATGCGAAAAGCTTATGATTTTGATGTATCTTATTCTGATTAAGGTTAAAGTTAAAAGGTTAAAAATGAAAGTTATAAAATTTAGCAATTTAAACTTTAAAATGCGATTTCTCAAAACTTTCTTGTTATGTCTACATTCGTTCATAAAATTACACTGAAACTTTCATGCTTTTGGTAATAGAAATTAAGGCGAGCCATTTTGAATTCGTGAACGTAAGATTATATATATAATCTATGGAATTTCTAATTATTTTCTCAAAACCTTGATGTGTTTATTTAGATGATGTAAAATGTATTCGAAAAGATTCAAATAAAATAAGTTTTTATCTGTTATTTTTTTTTCGTTTTATTTTCGAAAGTATTTGTTTGACTATTTTATTTAATCGTCTGTTAATTTTTCAGATTTAAAAATCTTATTTATGCTCTGTTCTTTTTAATGTAGTATTTTGCCTTACAAAAAATGCAATTGTCTAAATATGAAAAGGTGATTAGGAATTCAATTCTTTTAAGATGATGCCCAGGAATTCAAGATAGCAGGTACTGAAAATTTTAAGTAGCCAATATTTAAAAACTGATAAATTTTGGTATATGATAAACTTTGGATATGATAAAATGTATTGTTCTTTTTTTATATATATTTTAATAATTTAAAATTGTATCGTTCAAAAAAATCTTGTATTATTTGGAATACTTTTTATTTTAAATAAAAAAAACGATTCTCTACTGCTAGGAATTTTGACTTAACTTAAAAATTTTAATTAATTTATGTAATAAAATTAATGGGAAATTCAAAAGTTTTTCCTTGAATAGTTTTTGCTTATAATTTTAGTAAGTAAGCATAATTTTTCAATTAATTTTGTTTTGAACAAAAAATTGGATCAAATAATTTCCTGTTTTTCTCTCCCTTTTTTTCCCTTTTA